>BPLQ01000179.1:723899-1323899 GCA_021605075.1 Caerostris darwini
TCAACGTCTTGTTGTAAATGCGTCTTATTAAGAGAGATAAAATTAAACATTTAATAATGTGCTGTAATGGTAAGCAAAAACTTTCTATCAGCATGAAATGACACAGTCGTAATCACCATCGAATTTCCTTGTCTCTGAAAGCAGCAGCTCAAACATACGCCATCTGGAGTTTTTCTTTCTGAAAGCAGCAGCTACAATACACACCGTCATCGAGTTTCCTTCCTTCTGAAAGCAGTAGCTGCAATACACGCTGTCATCGAGTTTCCTTCTTTCTGAAAGCATTAGCTACAATACAGGCCGTCATCGAGTTTTTCTTCTTTCTGAAAGCAGTAGCTACAATACACACCGTCATCGAGTTTCCTTCCTTCTGAAAGCATTAGCTGTAATAAACACAGTCATCGAGTTTTCCTTCTTTCTGAAAACAGTAGCTGCGAAACACGCAGTCATCGAGTTTCCTTCTCTCTGAAAGCATTAGCTGCAATGCACGCCGTCATCGAGTTTTCCTTCTGAAAGCAGTAGCTGTAATACACGCCGTCACCGAATTTTCCTTCTTTCTGAAAGCAGTAACCACAATACACATCGTCGTCGGGGAATCACCAAGACATTCGAAACTTGCTCGTATTAGCACTGGCCACAGAAGTTGAACCATTTTTTTTCTTAATTTTTTAATGTTGTTTTGTGATTGCGGATAAAAATTCGGAGTTTCTTCGTAGCTTGTTCATATTTTGAGATCGTCATACATCCAGAAAACACGAGAATGAATATAAAGGAAAAAAAATTTCTACTCACTGCAAAAATAATCAAGGAATATTTTTAAGTTTGAAAAAATGATTTTAGATTTTTTCTTTCTGATGACAGACATTTTTAATTTATAAAGTCATCATCCCAAAGTTTTATTGCTAATTACGCTGTTGGAGAAAAAAGCAGACAGGCTAAAAGGTGGAACTAATTCTTTTTATGGGAAAAAGCACTGCATTTGCCATGAATATATGATAGTAAATCTTGATAATTATCGCCTAATGTGATGATAACTTTGATTAAAAAAAATAGAAATTAAGCTGCATTTCAATAATATTAAATAAATAAATAAAGGTTTTAGAAAAGCATAGATATTTATCTGAGTTTTTAGATTTTCTGGGAATATACTTTCATTCAGTACTCGTTATGTATCCCTATTTCTTCAAAATGCTATAACATTTTAATGCAGTTTTTTAAATGTGGTTACTAGGGATGTATATATCGCATAAAAAGATATTTGTGTATTCATAATGAGGGTTGGAAAAGCTACAATTCGTACGATTCCCAAATATCCCCCCACTCCTTGAGGTAGTTCGTCTCAAACTGTGATGATACAACTTGACCCTCCTCAAACTCAAAACTGTAAAGGAATATCCCTATACTAGGCATAATGATGAGGTGTAGTATATCGGAAAGAAAATGTTGCAGTTATATGCTGCCTATTGAAGTCCTAAATAATCTAATACTGATATTGTTAAAAAAAAATCACAAATAAAAGCTATTGTGCGGAGTTAACGCTGGTAACTAATTATCAAACAATATTCTTGATGTAGGGTCTACGCAGTAAAAAGTGTGTTGAAATAGAAAAAAAAGGGAATAAAAAATTTAAATATGGACATTTTACCCAAATATTTTAATTACATTTGAATATAAAACTAAATATCTTTTTCACTATAGGATAAATTTTACTATTTCTGTATCTAAATATTTAATTTCTATCGGGGTTTTCAGGTAATTTTGGATTGTTTATATGAATCATAATCTTGCCCATCGTCAATGCCCGTTAAGCCCACAAAAGCTATTATGTGGAGTTAAAGCTGATAACTAATTATCAAACAATATTCTTGATGTAGGGCCTACGCAGTAAAAAGTGTGTTGAAATAGAAAAAAAAGGGATTAACAAAATTAAAGATGGACATTTTACCTAAATATTTTAATTACACTTGAATTTAAAACTAAATATCTTTTTCAGTACAGAAAAATATTTCATCTGTATCGATGCATCTACTGTGTTTTCAGGTAATTTTGGTTTGTTTATATGAATCATAATCTTGGCCGTAGTCAATGTCCGATTTTCTGCAACAAGAAAGTTAAATGACCCTTGTGAGAACTTAAGTTTAAATATATATTCGTTATATTGCTCCATACCTTTCGGAAAATTCTTTCCGTGTTCAAAGCTTTGCATATAAAAGATCTGGTTCCGTATAATTTTTGCTTATAAATCGTGCCTGAAGAGGTCGGATCTACTTTTCGTTTATCCGGTTCTGGAAAGGTAATCCTACTGGGACATTTATCAAGCTGACGCTTGGTGTTATTCACGCCCTATATTACCTTCCAGCTCTTTTAGTAGGAAGTTGTTCCATCGCGGGGAGGTTGGTATTATTATTGTTATCTACCATGCCGGATGTTCCAGAATTTTGGACTGATTCCAGGATTTGGTCTTAAAAAAAATGTGCAGAAAAAGGACTGTCTTTCTAGTCAAGCCTTTTTGTTGCTTCTGCCGCACGGTTATCTTTTTCACTCCAGAGCATATGGTCGTTTACTTGTTTTCTGGACACCATCTGAAGAACTGAAATGTGTTTGTAGAGGGATAGCTTTAAGCCGCTTGATGGTAGTAGATATCGATTAGGTTCGCTGAAACGTATTTAGGATCATTTAACCAACAATGGCTTTGCTTAATGCATTGAAATAATATTATAGGCTCTATGAGTATTTTAGGATGAAAAAAGACGCAAACAGTTATTTCGATTTTTTGAAGGGCTGAATATTCTGATTTGTTCTACAGCAGAATCATTGTAGAAGATTCTGCGTTACTCAGAGAGAGCCACAACTGCTATAGAAAGAGGGGGGGGGGAATTGCTACAAAGTATTATCATATCCTCCAGTACTTCTACTTCCTCCATACTAATTACTATATTTAATATATATATTTATTTATAATATAATAATATATAATTATTATATTTATACTAACTACTGGCATTTTTAACTACCTTTCGTTTGAGTGTTTTAGCAGAGAAAATCTGAAAAACTTCAACTATATAGTACCGATGCTGATGTAAAATTATTTCTCATGATCTCCCACAGGTTTACTCCTTTTTTAAGGTTTGGTTTGTTCGCATTATAGTCATTTTGTGCACATTTTAGGCTAATTAGGCCGGGACCTACACTTTAACGTCTATTCCGAACCACTAGCAAACATCCAGGTCACCGCCACGATTCGAACCTGAACCCTGGGACACTAAAGGCCAGATAAATAGCCAACTGGCCATCAGACCGCTAGCGTAAAAGAGGTTCGATTCCCACATACATTAGAATCATTGCTTTAGAAAACAATTAGTTTTAATGAAGAATGTGACAGAGCGTCTTATATATCGACATTTAAAGTTCGTATATAGGGTTCTTGGGCTTTACACTGTATGACACGCAAATGAAAGGCTCCTTTTAGGAGTGACATTTTCACACCGTTCAAGGGGACGACGTTCCACTTCAATTTAGCAGGCTCATTAATCATGGACATCTCCTCCCCCACTATTCTAAAGAGCAATGTTGACTCATTGAAATATTGGAAACGATTTCTATTAATTATTGTAATTAAAAAACGATAACAACACAAAATATCGCATAACATAGAATTATACCGAAACACGGTTCATTTTTTAACGTTTTTACTAGTTATGTTCACCAATAATTCTTAATTATTATACCAATATAATTGTAATTGTAATTTTATTTAAAAAAAAGATCTTATTATTCATGAAATTGTCCGATACTTTATTAACACGCCTTTGTTCGTGGCCTGATGGCCAATTGGCTAGCGCTGTGGCCTTTGATACCACATGCTTCAGTATTCCACGTATTCTGGAGGTGTCATGGATGCTTGTTAGTGGTTCGGATTCCTCGTTAAACTGTAGGTCCCGGCCTAATTAGCCCAACGTGTGCAGAAAATTGCCGTAGAGCGACAAACCAAGCCAAACCTGGCCTTTGGTGCTTCAGGTTTGAATCCTTTCGATGGCATAAATGTTTGTTAGTAGTTCTGAATCTACGTTAAACTGTAGATCCCGGTTTTAATTAGCCTAAAGTGTGCAAAAAATGACAGTAGAGCGACAAACCAAACCACGCCTTTGTTGTAAATCATTCACAGTCTTATGCTTTTATTGATTGATAAACCGTAACCAAGTAGCACATTTTTTTAATCTCCTCTGAACAAATATGTAAAACAAACATTTTCCATTTAAGAGAGATCTAAGCTTTATGGGAAAAATAACGCGAACGCAATTTGTTGTCGAGAAGACAGAAACTAACGTAAAACAGAAACTAAAGTGAATTGATTAATTCATTTCTTGTTTAATGAAGGTCTGAAATACAAAGTGACAACCAACATAAAGGTAGAATATTAAAATAAACGGCTTTGCTGGAAAAAGTGTTTCCTTAATCTTGTTTAAAGGACAAAATTTCCTTTCATTAAATAAAATATGGTAATTCACGACGACTTCCCCTTCAAATTCTGAAGAAGGATACATCATTTAGCTCACTTCTTAACGTTTTTTTAATGGAGTCAGAGAAGTGAGCTTATTATTTGTTGTAAGTGTCAGAAAAAAAAAGAATTATTTTGGTAATTATTGAGCTAATAAAAGAATTTTATAAAAGGAGAAATTAACTCGATGTCAAATAAAACTTTTGTTTTCGAATTTGTTGTAGTTAAATTATGCGATATTAATTTTCTTTAACTGATGTATTTCTTTTTCATCGTTTTTTACATGCTGTAAGATTAAAGTACTGATTTAGTTGCAAGCTATAAAAGTTTTAGAAAAAAAAATATTGGGATGTGAATGACAGGAAACTTTTGTTTTCATATTTGTTGCTATTCAATTAAGTAAATTAAAATAAATTAAATAAATTTTCTTTAATTAATTAATCAATTTTATATAGTTCTTTCTACTGCTTTTTAAAATAAAAATCTATTTTGAACGAATGAAAAATTTGGAATTACATTTATTATATACTACTTCCAATCAAAATTCAAAAATTTTATAAGCCAATTTTTCTTTTTAGCACTATATATTTAGAAACTCTTTTACATACTTTTAGAGTTTACAATTATTATGTAATAAAAATGCATGTAATTAAAATGTAATAAAATATTATGTAATAAAAATATTAAATATTATGTAATAAAAATGCATTATTAATTCAATGTTAATACGACTATGATAAAATTAAATTCTCACATGAATAAAAATTTGAAACATTTATTTTTATACTTGTTGCAAAATTAAAATACTAACAAAATAACAAATTTATTCTTTTTTTTATTATTTTGAAATGAAAACAGCCTTTAGCTTTGCAATAAAACAAAACGATTTTTTTGCTAAATATGGAAGTACTATTACTTTCATATTATTGTAAATAATAACAAATGATGATTTTAAATTAAACGGATGATTTTAAAAGTTTTAAAAAAATCCCAATAAATACAAATAATATAATATTATTTCAGTCTGAAGTAATCATATTTAAACCATTAGTAATTTAATTTAATTGTAAATAATAAGTTTCAGTAATTGCAATAAATAGGACTGTAAATAAGTTTCAGTATTTGCAATAAATAGGATTGTAAATAAGTTTCAGTATTTGCAATAAATAGGACTACAAATAAGTTTCGGTATTTGCAATAAATAAGACTGTAAATAACTTTTGGTATGTGAAATAAATAGGACTGTAAATAAATTTTCATATTTATAATAAATACAGTTATTAAAAAATTGTAGTAATAAATCCAGTTATAATATAAGAGATAATAACATTTTACAAGGAAATTATTCCAGTTTTGACTATTTATTATTTTGTCAGTAGTTGGAGTATGTTATAATTTATATGGAATAGTTATATTTATTCAGTATTTATATAAATATTCCTCCAAGACAACTAGAATAACAAATTTCATAGTTTTCGGGTTGTTAAATCCATTAAGTTTTCATTAATCTCAGTCTAAATAATGATTATAATTTTTCACTGTCTGTTCAATTTGTAACAATATGAACTGGAAAGGTAATGAAAAATTCAAACTATCCGATTTTCTGACATTTTAAGCATTGTTCGGAAGTCATTAATTTTAATTAGTTGCCAGCATAGAAAATAAGCTAATGCGATAAAGTTTGAGTTTCTTAATTGGATTGCAATGTCGAAATTATTAACAAATGTATAAAATTGGACGGCACTAAGTCTGTAAATCAAATAGTTTTACTCTATTTACGAAAACAAGCTTTTTTGTTATTGAATTCAATAACAATGGGAAAATCATTAGATTATCACCTCCTTATTTCTCCAACGAGTTTCCTATCCTTTAATTTGAATTTTTTGTTGTTCGCGTTCATACTGGTGAAGCTCTTTTATGTATGTTTGGGACTTAGTCGTTAATTATTGTGTCAAAACTGTTTCGAATTTAGTGTTTAAAATATTGATCCGTCATTTTCCGGAAAATTAAATTAAATATTATTCCAAGCTGTAAGGATTATCGATGTAGTAATAGTAATTGTAGTAGTAATAGTAAATGTAGTACCATCAGATTTGATTTATGCATTTATTAAAAATAAATTATTATATTATATAATAATTCAAAATGTTAGAAAATCCGGAATGTCAGTAATTGTGTTTCAATTATTTTAAATGAAAAACCATTTGATAACTTTTTTACTTATATAATAGGAATATACGTCTTAAGATAATATAACAGAATTTTTATAAATTATTTAACGTGACACATGATTTGATTAAAGTAACTTTTTAAATGTTTCAACTCTTTTAATTCGCCCGACTCATGGCTCCGTGGTTACATTCGCAGATGGTGAGCATTAGGGCTGATGTTCAATCCGCTGGCAACATTGTTGTAGACACTGTTTCAAAGACGACGAGTCTCGATGGCATTTGTGATGTTCAGCAATTTGCCTCGTTACTCAGACAACCTTATGGGAGTTTTCCGGGTTTTCTCCCATACGATACGCAAATGCGGGGTAAGTTCTCTAAGAAAGTACTGCTTTCCTGCCGAGACTCGGAGCCAACTTAGACTTCTTACATCACAACAAAAGTTACCCACTTTCCCTCCATCCATGAGTAGACTATTCATGGGGTGTCCATCCAGTGCTACAGGGTACTGAGGATTAGTCACAACAACAACTCTTTTAATTTTACGAGCGTCCAGATGGCCAATTGGTTAGCACTCCGTTCATTCGTGCTTCAGGTTCGAATCCTGGCTGCGTAATGGATGTTTGTTAGTGGTTCGGAATCCCTGTTAAACTCTAGGTCCCTGTCTATTTAGCCTAACGTTTAGAAATTCATAATTGTTATATGATGTTTGATATAAATTTTAACAATTTTATTAATATTATTGTCAGTATTCTAAAATAGCATGAAATAATTTACCAAAAAAACTAGAATTTTATGTTTTAAAAATGTCAATTTTTAATAAAAATGAATTTTCAATTAGTTAATGCATAAAAAGTATTTATTTTGTTTCATTAGAGAGTTAACATATTTTTTTTATTATTAACACTAGCCCACAAACACTGTTTAAGAAATATTTAAGTTCCATGTCACAACAATGCGACAAAACAAAATAACTTATGATATGTAGGATTTTATTCGGATATATTATATTAAATGAACTATAATTTTTTTAACACTGGTCCACAAACATTGTTTAAAAAGTACTTATATTATTCACATATATATTATTATTCACATAGGTTATATTCACATATGTTATTATTCACATATATATATTATTCACATATGTTATATTAAATCTTTTTTAAAGAGATGAATAAAATAATAACAATCAGAAATAGAAACATTACATAACATGAGGTATTAAAATAGTTAAATGAAAACCTTAGAAACACTTTTTCAATAATTATAAAAAAATAAAAATGAGTGTTTAAGACTTTTAACTCTACAAATCAAAATGATTACTTGATATTAAAAAATTTCGATCATTTAATTAATTTGTGCCGTTAGGTTGTTTAATTAACAGTAAATAAATTTTTCATATGCTAATTTTTGTAAATTTACTAATATTACAAAAGAAATTGTTCTAAAAAATTCAGATTGCTAAATCCTAGGGAAAAGAAAATTATTGGTCTTATGATATGTATGTATAAAATGAAGACATATTCTATATTGCACATATAGAAAAAAAATCATGTATGGAAAAGTAAAAATTTTATGAAAATAATAGTTTTTATGAAAAAATTGGGTTGTATTATAAAAATTATGAATTATCAAATTAGGCATTTTAATTAACAGCAAATAAATTTTTCATATGTAAATTTTAATCAATTTGCTAATATTACAAAAAAATTGTGGTAAAAAAATTCATACTGCTAAATCCTAGAAAAAAAATTACTGGTCATATGGTGTGTATGAATAAAATGAAGAAATTTTCCATTTGTAATACAACAGAAAGGCATGAATGGAAAAGTGAAAATTTTATGAAAGTATCAATTTTTATGAAAAATTTGGTTTTTTTTTTATAAAAAGTAAAATAAATTTCTCAGATGCTTATTTTAGTCTTAGATATTAAGATGTTACAAAGTTACTGGTATTTTTAAAGAAACTGATATTGCAAAGGAACAAAATTAGTCAGAAGAAATTCAGATCGCTAAATCATAGGGGAAAAATGCTGGCTTTATGGTATGTATGGACCAAAAAAAAAATTTTCCGTAAGTTATAGTACAGAAAAGCATATTTTGCATGTAAAAGTCGAAAATAGTTCGGAAGTAGCAGCAAATATCAATTTAAAAAAAAATTCACCAGTTACGGTTTTCTGAAATACAAGATTTCTTTCAGTCTTTTGAAGAGCAGAAATATCCCCAGGATATAAGGATAAAAAGAGATATAGATGTTTGGCAAAGTTAAGAAAAAAGAAAAAGTAGTATAGTGGTTTGAATACCGAGGTAATAAATGTCAGACAGAATGTGGTAGATATGAAACCAATGTAGTAGATATGAGCTTGCAAATAATTATGCTCATTGGCATTTGTACAGTATGCAACTATAAAACTTCCACAACTTTAATGAGAAAAGGACTGAATATTTATATATATTTTATTTTTTTATCAAATTAAATTATACTTTTTTTGAAACAGTTTCTGTTACTTTGGGAGTTATTAACAAATATTACTAAGCAAGAATTTCTTTATGATTCATATGTAGTTTTTTGTCTACATCAAGTAGTTAAAATTATTCAATTAAACATAAACCGATGTGTTAATTAATTATGCGTTTAACAAAAATTTTCACATGCAAATTATGTAGTAATTTGCAGCGTTCAGTAAAAAATTTAAATTCCTTTTTGCGTGTATTTTGTTTTGGAAAGTTTAAAATAAATGTAGTTGTGACCATCATATAAACAAATAAATTTCTTTTGTTTTCTGATTAAATGAAAAAAATTTGCTTGAATAACATTTGGTATTTTTATTAATAAAATATGTCTGTATTTTCAGTAACTCGTAAATCTATATTAAGTTTAAATTAATGTTATTCCAAGATTTATTTTTATAAGAGTACATATTGGATTATGATACTTTACATTATGGTTTAATTATGTTATAGAAGTTAAATTTAAGTGAAGCATTTTTGTTAAAGTCATCTTAAGTATAAGTCTGATAAAATAATGGACTTGCTTACTGTGATTCCATAAAATATTTTTATTTAATAAATCTAATATGATTGATACGATAATAATTCTGCATATACACTAACATATAAATCTATTTAGAATTCCCCAGACTTGAAGAATTCTAAATGTGAAGTCGTGAAGAAAATACATTTTGCAATTTGTGTCAATGCTAAATTCTCCCATTTGCTGGCGCTCTTCATTGAACCTAATGTGTGAAGATAACAGGGTATTATGGTGCCAAATGCATGGTAACCAAGGGCCCATCTCACTGTTATGTGCAGTTTGCATACATAAAATAGTTGTTAACATGCGCAATTAGCATGCAGTAAGGCCCAGGTTCTTCAGTGTTCAAGCGTCGTCAGTTGAAAGCGTCTGCCATCAACAATGAGATTAGCTGATGGAAGTTTTTTCCATGTGACACGCAGATACCACTAAAAGTCCTCACATAAGGTAATGTTCTCCCTTCCTCGTCCACAGTGGGTTATTCGTGGTGGGAAACACAAGGTCCACCGACGTAAGAAAAAAAATGTATATTATAAGCATATTAGGTAAATGTTTCAGTAAATACAGCTTGATTCTTCTTATTTCTACGTAATCGAAACCAAAAGTGAAATCCATTTATTTATTTAATTAATAATAATAATAATTATTATTATTAATTAACTTTTATACTAATATTCTTTAAATTAATTTTGTATTTTATATATAACGCTTCTGAGGAAACCAAAATCATTTAATACTAGGTTTAAAGATCTCAAGGGAAAAATACGAAACATATTGGCAAATGGAAATACAATTTTAGGAAAAACTTTGCTAAATATTTAAATACCTGGAGAGAAAAAAAAAACAATATGTTCAGTAAAAAAAAAAAATCAACAATTTGATCGATCTATAAGGCTTATTTGATAAAATTACAAAAAAATGCGAAGGACATTTTTTATTTTATGAAAACATGAAAAGAGAAAAAGATTCGATATTTTAAACATTTAAGCATGAAATAATTATTTGTCAATAACTTATACAATTATAACTAAAACCTCATTTTGCAAGTTTCTTTCTCTGCAAGAATGCAAAAATTGTATCAGACAATCTCAAAAAGAATAATTTCTTTAAATAGTACTTATTTTTAGAATTCTGGACTTTATTCGATAAGGTATACTATCAGAATTTGTCAACAACATTTATTTGAACTATAGTAGTAATTAAGAATTTTTTCTAATACGAACATAACAATAAAACGAAAAACACTCTCTGATCGCTTGTCTTTTTTAAAAGGAACCCATTCTACTTACTTTTACTGAGCAACCTTTAGAATCAATTTTCTATAAATGAGCAAATGCGTTTGAGAACTTTCTAGTACCATCAACCATTAAATCAGCGTATTGTAGTTTCTTTTGTAGCTACTTGTGGTAATGAAATTTGTTAGAAAAGAGCTTCCAAGAATCAGCTCCGATCTTCAAAATGAGCAGCAAATTGCATCTCATCTTTGTCATTTCTTATTCCAGATCCCTGAGTCATTATGAGAATCTTGCTGCATTTTTCTTTTTTTTTCTTCTTTGGGACGCTTTTCTTTATCCGAGTTCATTATTGAAAAGGTTGAAATTTTCTTAATGATCCTGGGCAACTTTTAAGAATGAGTTGTTTTATTCTTAATAATTATTAAGCTGTTAACGAGGTTCTTAAGAGATTGTGTGTGGATAAAATAGTTGCTAGAGAACCGCTAGTTATTGCCATCGTTTATAATGCTTGAAACTAATATTCTGTTCGTCTTGGTTTATTTTTGTATGATGCCCTTTCCCAACCTAGTTTAAGAAGTAACCAGTGTACAATCAGAAAATATTGCTGAAAGTATTGTTAAAATAAACACTTCTTGTCAAGTCCTCTGTTGTTGAACTGTATTCAATATTCTTTTATATCAGACAATTCGTGAAATCTTTCTGGCAATATATTGTTGAGGTAAACATCTTTTGTTTGATTCTTCCAACTGTCTCATGGTTCTAAGAGATTAACCATAAAGATCTATAGGCATGATTGCTGTTAATAAGGATCAAAGGAGATTGTATGTTGATAAAATGGTTGCTACAGAACCGCTAGTTACTGCCTTCGTTTATACTGCTTGAAACTAACGTTTTGTTCGTCTTGGTTTATTTTTGTACGATGCCCTTTCCCAACAAGTTTAAGAAGTAACCAATATACAGTCAGAAAATATTGTTAAAATAAACACTTCTTGTCGAATCTTGTCGTTGTTCAACTGTATTCAACATCCTTTTACATAAGTTTTATGGGAAAGGGCTTACTGGAACACAATTCGTAAAACCTTTCTGGAAATATGTTGTTCAGGTAAACATCTTTTGTTTGATTCTTCCAACTGTCTCCTAAAATAGTTACTAGAGAATCGCTAGTTAATGCCTTCGTTTATAATGCTTGAAACTAACGTTTTGTTCATTTTGGTTTATTTTCGTACGATGCCCTTTACCAATAAGTTTAAGAAGTAACCAGTGTACACTCAGAAAATATTACTGAAAATATTGTTAAAATAAACACTTTTTGTCTAAATCTTCTGTTGTTCAACTGTATTCAATATCCTTTTACATCAGTTTCATGTGAAAGGGCTTACTGGAACACAATTCGTAAAACCTTTCTGAAAATATATTGTTGAGGTAAACATCTTTTGTTTGGTTCTTACAACTGTCTCATGGTTCTAAGAGATTAACAATAAAGACCTATCGACATGATTGCAAAGGAAAAAGTAAAATAAAAATCATAATTTTTTTGTTATCTTTTATCTATAGTTTTATAAGATGTTATGAGACTTCTTCCGAAATGAGAAAACTTTTATACCTGTCTCAACCATGTGATTAGTTGTAAGCTACAAAATAGATTTTGTTGGATCTGTGCTTGACAAAATTTCAGAAGCATTTAGAAAAGAAAAAGCAGTAATTCTGTTCTAGCCTCTTTATTTTGAGTTTCTGGAAAAAATGGATTGTATAAAATTCAAGTTTACCACATGCTACAATTTCATTTTAAGGTAAAAGCATTTATTAGTAATAAATAGTTATAAAATTAAATACAGTATCGATTTTTTTACCCTTTATTATTTCTGCACATGAGATTTTCCAATAAGGGAAGTGTGACTTGCATAACATTGAATTCTTTATTTTATTTCTTAGAATTTAATTTGAAAATTAATGTTCAATATGAGGTCCTAATACAAAACAAATAAGATTTAAAATTGATTCAGCAAAGATAATGTGAGATTTAAATATAAATAATTTTGTTATAGATATAATATTTTAACTGCACAATAGATTGGAAAATAAACAAAAAATTGATAATTGCTTAGATCATTTAAGACTTTGATGATGAATAGCTTTAAATTTAATATTTAAATTGCAGAAATAATTACACGTCATTAAAGTTAAATTTACATGTTTAGAAATTGCATTTACATTTATAGATATGATTAATATATGTATCATCTGAATATCATTTTTAACTATGGGACGTCAATTTAATGAACATGTTCATCATATAACTTTCCCTGTTTGTAGGTATCTGCAGCTGAAACCAATGAATGGAATGAAATCTAATTACATATTTAAATTATGGAAGACATGGGAAGGAGATTTAATAAAAAAATATTAACAGTTATCGATAGGAGAGATTTTAGTGATGTAAGGACCGAATGGGATAATAATTATAATGAATGCACGGCTATTCAAAATTTCACTAATTCTCGAATTTTCACGTGTGATTAAAATTACATAGTTTTAGTTAAATTTACATGTTTAGAAATTGCATTTACATTTATCGATACAATTAAGATATGTATCTTCAGAAAAATTTAATTATTTTTTAACTGTATAAAGTCAATTTAATGAACACGTTGGTCATATAACTTTCCCTGTTTGGAGGTATCTGCAGCTGTAACTAATGAATGGCATGAAATCGAATTAATTATTCAAAATATGGAAGGTATATGAAGGAGAATTAATAAAAAGTAATAATAGTCGTCGATAGGAGAGATTGTAGCGATGTAAAAACCTAATGGGATAATAATTATAATGAACTCATAGATAATGGTTTATTCAAAATGTCACTAATGCTAGTTTGTACTAGTTTTTGAAGTTGCAACAGTTTTAGTTAAATTTACGTGTATGTCTTATGTTCTCCTTTAAGGAATGCAGGTTTGTAACATCACCGACGTACACACTAGATTTAAGGAATTATTTATAGAGATGCCTTAAATCTGCTGTGCATGTTGGTCACAGGAACAATGTGGACATTCTGTCTGAAAATATTAGTTGATAATTCTTTTATTACCACTCTGGTAAAATAAGGTGCATCTTATGCACAAATCAATGAAAGAACTTCTGACTCCCTGTTATAAAAGGGATGAGAAGAATTGCTGTCACGTAGCACTGGGAATTTGCATAATCTACTTCGATTGTGTAAACTTTCTAGCACGTACGTGACAGCAGAGCCAAAATCTTTTCCATCGGAGTACTAAAATTTTTTACCCTGATTTCCGCAATCCATCCCAATTTTGGTTTCGTTTCATTCTTGAGTTTTAGCTGCAGATACCACCAAACAGGGAAAGTTAAAGTTATTTTATGACCACCCTGTATATTTTTAGCTGAGAGGTATGAATCGACATTGGTATGCAATCTGTTAAATCAGGAGGTGAGATTTTTCATGCTAATCTAGGCTGTCATGATTAACAGTTTTAGTTCACTTTATTTAAAAAAAAACTTAACTTCATTATCAAATTTAGCATGGTGACAAAACAAATGTTTGTAGTATTTTGTTAATAAATTATCATAAAAAAACAAGCAAATTTTACATTTTTTGGTCGAATGTTTGTTATTTCCAGCATTTTTCAAGCTATTCAAAATAATTACATCTAATTCAAAACTATCATCAACTTAATTATTTTCTTAAGTATTCTTCTTCCACTACCTATTTATAACTAAGGGCGGTAAGTTTCTGAATTTTCCCTCGTTTTTAATGGTTTTGTTTTTGCGTTTCATTTCGGTGTTGCTTACGATCGATTTTTCATCTACCCTCCGTTTTAATTGAATTGCATTCCAAAACATTTTTTTCCCTCTTGGTTCGAAGAAGCATTTTTTGGTTTCTATTGGAACCAAGATAATACAATTTTTTCAGAGGCAAAGAAATATAAGTTAATGAATTTGATGTCCAGTAGTTATATATTTCATATGAAAGAACAAATTGTAATTATTAAACAGCTGTCTGCTACCGCTTAGAAATAACAAAAGCACTTTTAGTACAAATTTGCATGCCCTAAACGAATTACTAACCTAATTATCATTTACTAATTGAGGTTTAGTTTGGTTTGGTTTGTCGCTGTACGGTCATTTTGTGCACACTTTAGACTAATATTTACTAGTTGAGGATTAAATAAATATGTAAATAAATTTATCAAGAATTCCTTAATACTTCTGAAATATATAAAACATAAATATCTGTAGAAATTTAAAACAGATAATTATTAAGATGAACGTAGATATGTGTATTTTTTTGAAATCAAAGATGTAATCCAAAATAATTTCAATAAATCACTTCACTAATTTCGCTCATTTCACTGTCTAATTTCACTATATATATAGTGCTTGTAAATAAAAATTAAAGTGTTAACATGATCCTGAAAATGACCCTCTTCTTGAAGTCGTTATAGGTCTAGTACAGGCCAAGACATTATAATAGAAATAATATAGCAATGAGACCTTTTTTTTCCAAGTATAAATTGAATATTGAATGCATTTGGCAACCTAAATAATTAGACTAATGAAACATTTTGATTGATTTCAGTGTTAATAAAGGTAATTTAAACATTTAAGATGATTTAAAACTTGTATGCGATATCGGGATACACACTTTATTAGCTCTTTTTCTTGTTAAAGTGTTTTTATTGAAAAAAGTTTGAATTCTGAATCGGTGTTATCATTCAATTTGATATATTACAGACAATACTGTCCCTCCAATAATGCCGATACTCAGCTTGAGAAAAAAAGCACTCTAAGGGGGTATACTGGGATTTATTTGAAATCGTATACCAGATATCGTCTTTATTTGGGTTAGGGATCTCCACAAATGTATGCTGGAGTGACCATGTGATCGAAAAATATTATCTTATAAAATAGAGTTGTGATGTTTTTGTGAAACTCTTGTTTGCGTTAAAATGCAATAAAGACGCCGGGGAATATGTCTAGGTCATATATCATCACAAATGTGAGACGGGAAAATAGAATCAGTTGTCCCATAGAGAACGAAGAAATAAGGCAATTCGAAACGGAAAGTAAACATAGCATATTTGTGCGAAAAATAGAATTTTTTTTTGTACTTCAGTAGGTATTGCTGATTCGAATTTAGAATAAAAGGAAATGTATTCGCTTTTCCGTTTGCACTCGAAGTTTCTGATGTATTTCTGTAAATATTTTCGGCAAAACAACTCCCCAGGAAAGGGAAATAATCCCGTGGAATATGTTTTTTAAAAACTTCACCGCATTCCCGAGTTGTTTTGCCTTCTTTTTTTCCTTTGCCGAAACACTCGCATGATTCTGTTGCGTTTAATGACTTTCCCTTTGCACCGCAACAGAGTTTTGGAATATAGTATAGGAAAAAAAAATAAAAAGAATATCTTTTTCCACTTTTCAAAAAGTAAAAATTGCCGTTGTTGTTTCTGAAATGGCCGTGTTTACACGCAAAGCACGAGGTACATCTCCGAACGTTTTTGAAAGTGATGACATCATTAATGAAAGAATTCATATTCCTTCGTTTTCTTTTCTATATAGGATTCGTGCCGGAATAGATTACTTTGTGGCGTTTCATTCGTGGGGATATTTTTTAAATTATTTTATGTAATAATAGAAGTTAAAACGAACGTCATTTGACAAATAGGGGTGTTTTGAATAAATTTATTCGGACAAAAACCAATTTTCGGTATAAAAAAAAAGAAATACTGTTTATTTCAATCTAAGAAACAAATAATTAATAAATAATATTAGTTTATATTGTGAAATCGTTGCCTTTTTAGGCATCTGACTCATAAAAGTATTTAATCCGTTGATATCTCCCGTAAAATATACCAAAAATGTGGCAACTGCTCTGATGTCTAGCTTATTCCTTATCATGACTTTGATTTCCCAACTATTGCATCCACCATGCATTGTCTGGACCATCCCTCGCAAGAGGATTTATATTCTCAGTTGGCATTCAACATAGCCAATAATATTCGGGAGCCCCACGGTACTTGATTTCCTTGTACTCTGCAGGGGATACGACAACAACAACATATCTCTAGTAAAATACCCACTTCTGCATGGGAATGCAGTTCCTTAATTGATGATGCCTTCTGGGAGATTTTCAGGGGAAATGGAAAAGGTTTGGAGAATTCTTTTCTAATGTGGAAGCGTTGCCTTTTCAGGAACTGTCCCATGAAAGCCTTTAATCTGTTGATATATTCAGTAAAATATCCACTTCGGTGTGGGAATGCCGGTCCTGGGAGAGTTTCAGGAGACTGGCGAGAAAGTTTGGAGAATTCTTACTACGAAGTAATGAGTCAATGCAAGGCTTTGCCGCTAACTGTTTTAAAACAGAACTTAATAAATAGATAAATAATATTATTTTCTAATGTGGAAGCGTTGAATTTCAGCATCTAATCCATGAAAGTTTTTAATCTGTTAATATCTCTTGTAAAAACCCCATTTCGGTATAGCAATGCCAAATTGCGGATGCCTTCTGTGAGAATTTTTATGTGAAAGGTGAGAAATTTTTAGAATTCCTGCCACGAAGTAATGAGTCAATGCAAGGCGTAGTCGCTTCGTAACTGTTTAAAAGCAGTAATTAAGAAACATAGAAATAATATTACACAGTCCAGTCACATTAATGTGACCACCACCTACTTTCGACGGCAACGTGAAATAACCAATTACAAAAGGCATGTGGCAGCACATTGCAGTGGAGTATATATAAAGAATTCCACTTAATACCACATTACACACTCCACTTAAATATTGCCATAATATACAAGAGTGTATATTCTGGCTTTTGACAGGTGGTCACATTAATGTGACTGGACTGTGTATTTGTTAATGTGGAAGCGTTGAATTTCAGCATCTTACCCATGAAAGTCTTTAATCTCTTGATATCTCCAGTAAAAAAACCACTTTGGTATTGCAATACCGAATTGGGGATGCCTTCTGGAAAATGTTTCAGGGAAATGATGGAAAAGTTTGGAGAATTCCAATCATAATGGAACAAATCAATACAAGGCTTTGACACTTCGTCACTATTTTAAAGCAGTAAATGCATTGGATGGAAAAAGCAGGAAATTGAAACGTATCAACTCAACTCTACTGTTAGCTAACCATGCGTGGCTCATGAATCGGGTTTATAGAATAATAATTATATCGACTTTTATGAATTGTGATTTCAAAATTCAAAAACCTTTAACTTCTTCAGGTGCGAATTTTTGAACACATGGGAGAAATCAATTATTTATTTTACTTATTTATTAAGTTTTACTCATTTTGTGTAGACAGCAAATCCGTAAGGTAGAAGAAAAATTACAAAAATTTCTAAAGAAGTAATAAACCAACACGCAGCCGCCAAGAGTTCGTGATGAATTACAAATGAAATGATTTCAGGTATAGAAGGTAACATTCTTTAAACTTTACAAATATGTACGGAATTCGTCTTTCACTATTTTCGTCATAGCATTTGTTGAAGATTAATAGTTTCTTAAATTTGTTTTCAGCAGATAATGTTTGACCTCAGGTATCAAAATATTTTCCTAAAAAGATTATGAGTATTTCTCAACTACATTTTATCTGTTTGAGTATTTTTAGAATACGCAGAAATTGAATAAATGCAATTTTATTTATTTAAATTAATTACTGATGTTGCACTTCTGAAACCACAGTCGACATTTTTATTCTTTAAGATATGCGTATTCTTTTGTTTGATGAAAATATATGCACATACTTGACAGGGATGTTTAAATTGAAATAACCAAATGCTTTCACTGATTCTTAATTGTTCCTGCAAAATCTTTGTACCGAAATTAATTATCCACTTTTCCAGAAAACATATAATGATTTCATTAAATTATTCTTTGAATTTAATTTTTGGAATATTTGTATTGGAATAAAGGAAGATTTGAGCGTATTATTATAATGACTAACAACAACGTAAAAATTACAGATTTAAAAGCACATAAATGGCCAATTGGCTCGCGCTCTGGCCTTTGGTACCACAGGTTTCAGGTTCGAATTCTGGCTGTGACATGGATGCTTGTTAGTGGTTCGGAATCCACGTTAAACTCTATGTCCCGGTCTAGCCAGTCTAAAGTGTGCACAAAATGACCGTAAAGCGACAAACAAAACCGTCACATTAATGGTATGGAATTCTTTAATACTTCACTTATTCCAAATAAATTTTCTCAATGTTTATTTAAAATTACTATGCATTTAAATAAATTTTTAAAGCTAAATTTAACATAAATACTATGCCTTGTATTATAGCATAAGCCTTGTTTTATTCTAAATGATTGTGTTACAATTTTTTATTTGTAGCTTCTTTTCTAGGTTATGCTACTTAAAAATTATATTGAAAATCCAATTAGTTTTTTAATGTAAATTATAGTAAAAAATATTTAACATTATGATTGTGGGGCACACATTATTATGAATTATCAATATATTAAATTTATTTGATCTGCTTTATCAATATATTATATTTATTAATATATAGTATATTTATCAGTATATTATATTTATTATGATGTATTTTATTTTTTCTGCTTTGAAGAAAAGAAGGTTTTAGCTAAATAATCATGAATATATTACCAATTAAGCTAGTTATAAGAAGGTAAGTTTTTTATTTATTAGAATTTTTAAAATAATTCAGCATTATAATAAACATGAATAATAATTTTTAATTAGATTGAGAATTCCATGAGTTTTGCTGTAAGATGTTAAATAAAATTCTCATTGAAAGAGCTGATTTTCTCCTGTCTACTCCTTCCTCTTTGCATAATCTCACACATAAACACCTGCCAGCTATGTTTCTTAACATTTAAATAAAAGATCAGTGTTTATTATTCGTAAAAGAATTCCAAAATGTCAAAGTTCAGCTCCCTAAATTTTTCCGTCAATACTGCTCCTTACTTAGTCGAGACATAGAGAACTCACTGTGCTCTTCCTTACCATTAATCCTGCACTAGACTAGGAAATAATCTCTTGCATTAATTATCTCGAACTGGTGAAAATATACTCTCGAGCATTTCATTGCGGCACAACTTTATTAATGCTACACTGTATTAATTCAATTCTTACGCGCTGACGAATTTGTTACAAATGACATCCTGTGAATTATTTATTTATTATTTGGCGATACAACGTTTGCTATTTTCTATCGTTTTTGCCTTCTTATTACAATTATTTTTCTCGAAATTGAGTTTGTCGTTTAATTTTTTGAATCATTTATCCACTGACCTCCTAACTTCATCAGAAATATTGACGTAAATGAGTTTGTTTTATATTTTAAAAATAATAGTTACATTTAAGTTACTTTAAAATGCTTTATTTTAAAAATTAAAGCATTTTAAAGTAACCGACAAAATTTAGAGGAAAAATTTTTAAATAATATTTTATGGAAATTTTTTTGATGCTATTGTTATATTAGGTTATAACCTATTGACAAACATGAAAATTAAAATACATATATAAGCATTTTTTGTTAAAAATTGACAAAAAAATGTATATTTGACTAAAATCTTAACTAAAAGAATATGTAAAAATCAGATTTACTTGCATAAATATATCCACTATACTGTCAATATGCTTTGAATACGCTACATATATCTGTGTTTTGAACTAAAATAATAATGATAATAATATAAAGTATAGCTAGAAAGGTTTATATTTTAAAATTTAAAGCATTTTAAAGTAACCGACCAAATTTAGAGCCAAAATTAAAAAAAAAAATGTTTTATGGCATTTTTTTATTGTTATATTGACAAATATGAAAATTAATATATATATATAGTATTTTATGTTGAAAATTGACAAAAAAATGTATATTTGACTATACGGTAACACTCTTAACTAAAAGAATATGCAAAACATATCGGATTTGCATACTTATCTGTAGACATATATCCAATATATTGTCAACATAATACATATATCCGTGTTTTGAACTAAAACAATGATAATATTATAAAGTATAGATAAGTTACGGCCAATGACGTAATTTAGAGAGAGAAAAAATAATAATGGTTTCAATATAATTGCCAATAACTCATCTGAATGTCATAAATTATCATACTCACACATAAATTATTATATTTAAAATCTTTTAATTCAATTCATACATGCAGTAATTTAAAACTTAACATCATCTAATCTAATGAACTGTTGTTATAATTTCATAATAATAATAATTATAGTTATAGTTTAATTATATACTAATAATAACGTTTAATATTATAGTTATAATTTCATTCGTAGTTATAATTTCATTAGATCCTCTAAACTAATGAAATTATAACAGTTATAAATTTAGATTAGTTTTAGTAAATTATTATAACAGTTATCGTACAGCGGTGTACCAAAAATTTTGTTTTCAGAAATTAAATTTCAAATTTCGAATGCATGAATTTAGTATCGTGAATAATCAGCCGCATATCAACTTCTAGAAACGAACTTAAAACTGCTTTCCGAATGTAAAGATCTGATCTTTAAAATAAAACAATTCAATGAAAACAAAGAAAAATTCGAGAAAAAAAACAAAGAAAATAACAACAATGAAAATTTCAATTTTATTTGTCGAAATTTATTTGATCGTAGTCGATTTCCTCACATGAAAAATAATTAAAAACATCTAATTTCTATTGATTACAAAATTCTTCACCAATGAAAGCAAAGAACTCATATATCATAATTGATTGTTATATTCTGTGTAATAATATTAATTTGAAAATATTTCAACTTTAGACTAAATAGGTCATTGCCCTACAAATAGAACTAAAAATTTCGAAGATACCATAACAAAAATCGTTAGAATGAACTCGCTGCATCAGTGAAAAGGTGAAGAACTGGTATGAAACCCTTTTATTCATAATTCACCATTATTGCTTAAAAGCCTCATATGTAGACACTAATCTAGAAAAGTAAACTTTTAAAAATTCTTTTCTGGTTCAACGAAATGTTGTAGTCAAAAAATGAATGAAATGCGTTAAAAAATTATATAGTTTTAAATTTTTTTTAATTAAACAAGGAAATTTTCTGCCTGATAGAAATTGAAAAAGGAAACAAAAAGGTTTACCTCATGGATAAAGAAGTTATTACATTTTGGAACAGAAAAATTCGCTACCTGTCCAGACCAAATAAATTTTCAAGTAAAAAATTGGCATTTTAAACACGTAAAACCTAATCATCAGCCATTATTTCAAAAATATATTCTAAACCTCACTTTCTTTATGCATAATACAAGACCATTAAAATATCATTAACATTTTCAGTACTAAATCCATGATTACAAATATACAGAAAACTACAATTAATTTTAAAAATATGGTTTTTTTAAAGTTATACTATTTAGATTTTAATTCTCCTTTCAATGTTTTGATTCTCCTTAATCTTCTAGGATAAAATAAAGAGTAATGAATTATCTGTATTATAGAAATTATATTGTTAACTATACTATTTTAAAGAATACTGGTGTAATTTTTGCAAACTGTTCTCCTTCCAAAATAATAAAATGTACTTTGTTATTCAGGGTTCATCCATAAATTTTATTACAATCCGCATATCGCAGTCTGTGACACTGCATGACAACATTAGCATGTTACGTTTAAAATTATATGCATAATATAAAAGATATGGAATGTTAACTACGTGAAAATCTAATAAAGATTCCTTTGCGTTGACCATTAATACTGCGAAGTTACAAAAATGAATTTTTGCAAATTATTTCTCGAAGCGTTATCTTGCGTTAACTAACAAAACTGAATTGAAATCAACGGATTTGAATTCAAGTTGATAATATAATTGATAATATTATAATGTATACAATAAATTTTATACTATTTATAAAGAATACTGGTGTAGTTTTTGCAAACTATTCTCGACAATAATAAAACACACTTTGTTAATCGGGAGTATTCTACTAATTTTATTACAATCCTCATATCCCAATTTGCGACACTGCATAACAACATTAACATGCTACATTTAAAATTATAAGCAGAATATAAAAGACACGGACTATTAACTACGTGAAAATGTAATAAAGATTTCTCTGCGTTGACTACCATTAATGTTACAAAGTTACTGAAACGAATTTTCGCAAATTATTTCTCAAAGCATTATTCTGTACTAACTAACAAAATTGAATTTAAATCACCTGATTTGAGTTCAAATTGATAAATAATTGATGATATTCCAAATTGATAACTATACTATTTTAAAGAATATTGGTATAATTTTTGCAATCTGTTCTCCTCGGCAATAATAAAATGTACTTTGTTAATCGGGATTTTTTGATTAATTTTATTACAGTCATCATATCTCAATTTATAACAACATTACCATGCTAGGTTTAAAATTATAAACATAATATAAAAGACATGGAATATTAAATAAGTGAAAATGTAATAAAGATTTCTCTGTGTTGTCTACTATTAATGTTGCAAAGTTACTAAAATGAATTTTTGAAAATTATTGCTCAAAACAATATCTTGATATTCCAAATTTAACTATCTATTTTAAAGAATATTGGTATAATTTTTAATTCAATAATAAAATGTACTTTGTTTGAATTTTTCAAATTGATCATATATTATGAACATTACCATGCTAGGTTTAAAATTATAAACATAATATACATGGAATATTAAATTGAAAAGTAATAAAGATTGGTTGCAAAATTACTAAAATGAATTTTAATGTTGCAAAAAAATTACTCAAAATGAATTTTGAAAATTATTCTCCGTTAACGGCAAAATAATTTAAAATGATACAAATTGATAATATTTAAATTGCTAGCTATTGCTAATCGGGGTCTTCCATTAATTTTATTACAATCCTCATATCATAATTTGTGACAACATTACCCTGCTACATTTAAAATTTTCTCTGCCTTGACTACCATTAATGTTACAAAGTAACTAAACTGAACTTTTGCAAATTATTTCTCAAAGCATCATCTTGCGTTAACTAACAAAATTGAATTTAAAACCAACTGATTTGAATTACAATGAATTCAGCCGCACTCTTCAAATTTTCAGATGCTTAAATTCCGCCCACCCTGAAAATGCAAATTCAAGATCTGTATTCTTCTTGCAATAAAATACACCAGGAGCGTAAGCATGCGCGTCGTAACTAAATGCATTGGAAAGAAAGTTTTACCGCCCGGAATATGCTGCAGCACTGGAGTACTGGTTTCCATAACTGGGACAACGTGATAAAGCCCGATCTAAAAGGAAAGCCGGTACATCTGAATTACGTCCGGTCGACTATCATAAAATATTCCACGGAATAATCCCATCAGTAAATTTTATGGCCTCAATCGGGATCTGATTTACGAGCACCTCGTAAGAGTTTGCAACTTCTGCAAGAGTACAGCAGCAAGAAGCTTAACGGTCGCTCCTAATAATTCTTTTTCATTTTTACTCTGATCCAATAGTCACAAGTAAGAAATATTTTAATGAAACGGAAAACGCAAATGTTCAAATCCAAGAGATCTCGAAATCGAGGAGCTATTTTTTTTATTTTTCTTTACTAGAGAGTCAATTTGGTTTGGAAGTCATATAGGATCATCTTTACTGCGGTAGGTTATTTTTTATTTATTTGATTTCTCGACCTCATTTTGCCAGGAAGGTCTATAAAACTGGCTTATTCTGTTGGTGACAAGCCCGTGAGAATACTGGCGCTAGGTCCTTTTTTCTTTTATTCTGGCCAAAGAGGTCTCATTTTGTTTTTAATCGAGGGCTCCACCTTTTTATGTTCAATTTATAGTGCGCATTGCTTTTGGGTACCTGAGAAGGGTATGTTTCCCTGAAGGAACAATAAAAATTTATAAGCAAGTTTTCCGTTTATTTTTCTTAATTTTCAACTAAGCATTGTTGGAATGAAAACGTTGTACGTAATGGAATTATACAGATGAGTATCTGATCATCAAAAGTTAACGAGATAATTTAAAAATTTATACGCTGCTTTTATGAAGCACATAAAACTCAATAAGTTTGAAGAATCCTTTTGATTGTTTTCAGTCAGTTTGTTGTGTATTTTTTAAAAAAATGAATTCGGTATTTTCAATTTGTTACTTCATGAGTATTTTAATGTCTGATATAAGACAAACTTTAAGTAACATTAAAACAAAATGAGTCCAATAATTTATTAAATATTTTTATAGTAGATAAGAAATGTTTGATTTGATTTTAAGGGTTATTTTTTTCAATGTTTTAATGATTTAAATTTTTTAAATGTTTTATTTGTGACAATCTGTACATTTTTTTTGTTTTGCGTTTAAAAAATCACGTAATATGTTAACGATTGATCATTATTATATTAATTAACTAAATTGATTGATCATTGTTTACATTAATTAACTAAATTGATTAATCATTGTTTACATTAATTAACTTAATCTAGCTATAGCTAAAGATTGCTTGAAATGCTTGAGCTTAGAATAATTGTCAATTTAAAAGATTTAACCTATTTAATTAGCATTAAAAATCTAAAGTTCCTTTTTTCTCAATTGTGTTTATTTGCATTCTTTGACTTAGAAAATCTTGGTTATTTTACTTAAAAATGTTTGTTGTGAAAAGGATTTGCTTATATCACATTTGATGTTTAAGTTTAATCATAACAGATACGGTGTACATATTATTTATCATTTTTTTGCATCATCATTTTAATGCTAAGTTTAAAAATTCACTATTCATCAGTAAATATTTTATTTTCCCAAAACTATATAAATTCTCATCATTTATACCCTTTTCAGTAATTTCATTACGAACAATGTACAATAAAAATAATAAAAATATTTGACCTTTTATATAGATTTTTAAGAAATGAATTTTTCAAAACTACATTTATTTAGAATGTAGTTTTGAAAAATTCATGATTTACAAAATTACATTTATTTACAACAAGTATATCTAAAGTGAACTTTTTTACTGCTGGATAACAGTTCACATATCATGCTGAATGAAAAATTTGGAAAATCGTTACTTAATGCAAATCTCGTAAAAATAAACAATCAACTTTTGAGAAAACTTGCAAAGTTCAACTAAGTTATTCAAATATTGCATTAAAATTCATTTAGCAAAATCAGATATTACAGATCAGATTTTTGCATGTGCCTGTATTCGAACTATATTACTGAAAATTTTCGCGTTGATTATAAAAAATTGTTTCAAAATAAATAAATAACTACGTTATTGCATATATTATTTGCACCTGAAAATAGTATCTAACAGTCCACATATTGTGATGAATGAAACATTTGGAAAATTTTTACTCGTTGAAATGCAAGTCTTTTAAAAATAGACAGTCAATTTTGAGAAAACGTGCAAAGTTCAAGAACTTTTTGCAAATATTGCATTAAAATTCATTTAGCAAGATCAATTATTGTACCACCGTACCTGCTGGATAACAGTTTATATATCATGCTGAATGAAAAATTTTGAAAATCGTTGCTTAATACAACTCTCTTAAAGATAGACAATCCATTTTCAAGAAAACTTGCAAAGTTTAATTAATTTATGCAAATATTGCACTAAAATTCATTCAGCAAGATCGATTCTTGTACCATAGTACCAGAGGTTAAAGATGGTTCATATAATTTAGATTTCTCTTTTTCTCATTTCGTTTTGTTCATATAATTTCCAAATACTGAAAATTGCTTCAACTTCCGATAAATTTTTGACGTTAGGTAATAATAGCCCTGCAAGAGATTAAGATGAAATAATTCATCAAGTGTATGAAATCCCAATGTTTTAGTTTATTCATTACAAAAAGATTTTTCGTTGGTGGGCAGAATTTATCGAACGCTTGTCTGGCAGATCTCTAATTGCATCTAAATGAAACACAGCGCTCGGTAACTTTTCTCTCGTTTTTTTTTTTTTTCTCTTTACAGGTGACTTTTTGTGTAATGCAATAAAGTGGAATCTTTTTCTAGCTTCCAGTATTTTCCACTTAATATCTTGCCATTTTTCTTTTTTACTCTGGTGCGGTATCCGAGATAATGAAGCACTTTAGCTGAAACTTTTTCTAAAAGATTTTTTTTTCCATGTGTATCCTGAAGCTTAGAAGATATATGATTGCCTCTTTTATATTTATGATGTTAAACTACTGGTATTACTAAATGTACTTTTTTATTTAGTTTACTAAACTAATCGATTACTTTTTTTTATATACGCCGAGCACTGTCTTTACGTAAATTGTAGACAAAGAAATTATGATCCTTTGTTGTTAAGCAGAATATTTATTTATAAATATGTATTTCAAAAACCTTAATCGGGTAAAATAATGCCTTAATCATAAAATGCCATATTGGATTAATCATAAAATGCCATAATGGATTAATCATAAAATGCCATAATGATGAATCATAAAATGCCATAATGATGAATCATAAAATGCCATAATGATTTAATCATAAAATGCCATAATGATTAATCTTAAAATGCCATAATGATTTAATCATAAAATACCATAGTGATTAATCATAAAATACCATAATAATTTAATCATAAAATTCCATAATGACTAATCATAAAATGCCATAATGATTTAATCATAAAAAAATAAAGCTCACTAGTGTTGAAAAAAGAAAATATGTAAATAGTTAGGGCATCAGAGGCACCATAAATCTAATCAGATAATTGTTATACATTGGAAAATGCATTTATGAATTCTTAGTAAAACATTATAACTTATCCTAGTATCTTTTGAACAACGGTATTTTATATTTATTGTTGAATAATTTTTTTAAAATTGCAAATAAAATCTTTTTTTAAATATAAAATTGAAATCCACATTTATTAAAAGTGAGGTTCAAAATTTCACTCAGTCCAAATATTTTAATAAATTTAGTTACCTTGAAACTTTCGTTTAAATGCAACCTTTATTTTGATTTATCTTTATCTAAGTTAATATGATATTATCTAAAACTTTTATTATAAATTTTAAATCGTTGTTAGATTATATATATAGATAAATACTAAAAAAATATAATGGTCCTCATGGTTTTTGCATGTGCCTGTATTCGAACTATATTATTGAAAGTTTTCGCGTTGATTACAAAAAAATTGTTTCAAAATAAATAAATAACTACGTTATTGCATATATTATTTGCACCTGAAAATAGTTTATTAAACAAAATTTAAAAATATACAGTCTGTATGAAGCATAGAAATCGATTGATCTACTATTTATAAAATAATTAAAGAATCTAATAATTTAATTAACTATTTTATCAAAATGTACATTTTATTTTATTCAATCAAATTAATTAAGATTACATAAGTATGCTTGATAATAGAAGAGCAATTATAAAAAAACAGAAATAAAAATATTATAAATTTTAAATCTTTGTTAGACTATATAAAACTGAAAAAAATGATTCGTTAATTATAATAGTCCTCATGGTTTTTGCATGTGTCTGTATAGCTATATTATTGAAAGATTCAAAATTTTTGCTTTGATTAAAAATAGTGTTTTAAATAAAGAAATAACTATAATATTGTATATATTAATTGCTCATAAAAACTAAATAAACTATTTTAAAAACCTTAATCATGTAAAATAATGCTGTAATAAGTTATTCTATCTTAATCTATAAAAAATATTATAGTTATTTCTTTATAGCATTTTTTAAACCTCTATGACAAAATTATTAAAAAAATACAGTCTACTTGAAGTATAGAAATAAGTTAATCTACTATTCATAAAATAATTAAAGAATCAAACAATATAATTAAATATTTTATTAAAATGTATAATTTATTAAATCAGATTAATTAATATTACATATGCTTGAAAATAGAAGAGTAATATTAAAAAAATAAAAAATAAAAATTGTAATTCACGTTATGAAAACTTAAATTAAATGCATAAGCAACAAAATTAGTCAAAGAAGATAACAACTTACTTCAGAATCCACATTAGAAAGCATTTTTAAATGTAGAGTACAATTATTTTATCGGTTTACTTTCAATAAAATCTTGTACATTAACGTTACTTTTTTGGTAGTCTTCAATCAAAATCATCTATGAGTGATGTTTACATGTAAAAGAAAACTTAAAAGAAATAAATAAAGATGCTTAAGAACCTATCAAAATTCTTTTAGCACTCTTAAGAAAAGAAATGTTTTGAAACATGAAGATGCATAGCCCACAGTATATCTAAAGTACGTGAATAAACTATCTGAATTTGAAAATACTGGCTAAAAGTTTTTATTTGATGGGGCATCCCTTACATCAAATAAGTCAATAAATTCACTTTTTCTTGTACTATTTGTTAAAGAAAGAAATGAATGTTTTTGAAATGATTTTTCCTTTAGCATTAATCTACATAAAAAATAAATAAAAGAATTGATAACGTTATAAAATCATTTTTGAAGTATTTTTCAAACCTCTATGTCTGATGGACTTTAAATTAATAGAATAAACATTTCATATTTAAGATGAAGGTATTTTTACATTTCCATAATATTATGGAAGACACAAATTTTAGGATTAAAAGGCTTACGGAATGTGTGTTTCAAAACCAAATAGCTTTTCCATTTTCCATGAAATCAAATTGTGTACTTTTTATTGAACAAGCTTGAAAATTATTCAGTTGTAAATTAAATACTGAAATTATAAAGTTATAATTAAAATTAAGAATAAATGAAGAGTATATATTTAAGTTCGTTTTACTTAATTATGAAATGGATTTCAAATTGGGCAAAAATGATACTGAACAGTGAAGTTAAACAAAATTATTAACATACGGTTACTTTTTATTACTTTTTATGTAATAATGATGTTTAGAATATATTGTAACGTTATATTTAGATTATTTGAGGAATTTGTGAATAGGCCATACATAAAATATCATATGTGTAAATAAAATATACTTGTATGAGGTAAAGCAGGTAGAAATGTAATATAGTCAGTTCCAATAATTGTATTAATTTATAGACGATATTTATAGAAATAATTTTATTTCATAAAAATATAAATGTACATAAAGTATAAATTTTTATTTATTTTTTCAGCTATTTCTGTCTGGGTAAGAAAATAAACAATAGATAAAATATAATTGTCAAACATAGAGTTATGCTTACTATGAAGAGGTATAGAGGTTAAATAATAAATAAAATATCAAAAGTATATTCTAAACCACAGATATATATTATATTATAATTACTTCTGAAGCTCTGATAACAAATGTTTGTGAAATTTCTGTCGAAGAGAGATGTTTTCTTTATAACAAAGTGTCTGCAGAATAATACATTAAACCTATATAAGCTATAGATGCCTAATAGCATTAATTCATTTTGCCAATAAGCTTTGACAAAAAAAAAGCGACTACTCAAGTAGGATTCCAATCAGTAACTTGTAGGTAATTAGTTCGGTACAGCAATTTTGCTGAACAAGACAAGAAGATTAATGGTTTTGTGAAGAAAAAACCTGGGCTGAATGTATGGCTGCAAATAGTTTCACGCAACTGTAGCAATAATGCAAAAACGGACTGCATTGTTTCAGTTCACCAATTGTGCAATTTGTCAATATGTTCCAATCATAAACAATTGCAAACCTGTCTTATTTCGTCTTTCTAAAGAACGTAATACAATTGAAATGATAATGAATGCTTTTTTTAAGCATTAAAGAAAATTGCCTTTGAGTGAAATATTTCTTTAAAAATGAAATTTTATTACGTAGTGAAAATTCTAAAGAATAAATGATATACAGGTGAATTAAAGAGGGAATTAAGAATAAGTTCCACCAAACTTTAAATATTGTTGAGGTTTCTGAGAACAAATATTTGAGACAATTCTTTTGATGAATGATTCTTGATGTTAAGTTATAACAAAGTGCATGTTGAAAAATATATTAAATCAATATAAGCTGCAGATTCGTGCCTAATGCCAGCAAGCTTTGACAAATAAATTTAAAAAAAAGCAATTCCTCAAGTATGATTCCAATCAGTAAATTGTAGGTAACTTGTAGTAACTTGTTCACTGCAACAATTTTTCTGAAGGTCATTAATGTATTTATGGATAAAAAAAGCTGGCTCACAGCATGGCTGCTAATAGTTTCACATAATTGCACAGAAAATTCGAAAAAAAAGACTAAATTGCTTCATTTCACCAATTGCACCATTGTTTGTCAATATGTTTCAATCAAAAACAAATACAAAACATCTATGTATTCAAAAGCACTGAATGCAATTGAATTAGTAATTAATGCTATTTTTAAACATTAAAAGTGTAATAAAAAAATTGTCTTTGAAGGAAATATTCCTTTTAAAATTAAAAAAAAAAGTGTATTATAGTATGTAATGAAAAGGTTAAAGCATTAATGATATACAAAAAGATTTAGGAGGGAATTAAGAATGAGTTTCATCAAACTTTAATTATTGTTGAAGTTTCTGAAAACAAATATTTGAGACAATTCTTTTGTTGAATGATTCTTGATGTTAAGGTATGTTAAATAATGTATTAAACCAATATAAGCTGCAGATTCTTGCCTAATAGCAATCATTCATTTTGCCAACGGGCTTTGACAAAAAAAAGTAACTACTCGATTAGGACTTCATTCAGTTAACTTGTTAGTAATTAATTTGCTGCAGCAATTTTTCTGAAGATCATTAATGGATTTATGAAGAAAAAAGCTGACTCTCAGCATGACTGCTAATAGTTTCACATAATTGTACCGATAATGCAAAGTAAATTGCTGCCGTTCATCAATTGCTCAATTATTTGTCAATGTGTTTGAATCGAAACGTCTAAACAAAATACAACAAATGCAAAACGTCTATGTATTCAGTCTTTATAAAGCACAAAATGCAATTGATTTGATAATGAATTCTATTTTTAAATATTAAAAATGCTATAAAGAAAACTGTCTTTGAATATTCCTTTAAAAAAATTGTATTATATAGTGAAATGGTCAAAGAATAAATGCTAGACAAAAAGATTAAGGAGGGAATTAAGAATGAGTTTCATCAAGCTTTAAATATTGTAGAAGTTCTTAAGAAAATATTTGTAATAATTTTTTTTCATGAATGATTGTTGATGTATATCAAAGTGTCTGCAAAATAATGCATCCATACCATGAAAGCCAATCTAATACTACTCTTTATTCTTTTTACCAAAATCTTAGAAAAAAAATTACAGGAAATCAACAAAGATTCTGATCAGTAACTAGTAGGTAATTAGTGCACTACAGCAATTTGCTAAACAAGATTAAGAGATTAATGGCTTAAAGAAAAAAACTGTTAGGTCATAGCATGACTGCTAATTGTTTCACATAACTCAAACAACGATGTAAAAAGGACTGAATAATTTCAATTCACCACCCATCGTGCTAATGTTTGCCAATGTATTCTAACCATGAAAGCAATCGAGTTTATTTTTACACTTGTACTGTTAATGAGTATTGTTTTTAAGTGTTAAAAATATCAATTTAATGAAGGAAACTGGTAACTGGTGTGCATCTAATGTATCAAAGGAGGCAATTAATTTTATTTAATGTTAGGAAAGCGAGACTTTTAATCCAGCTATTTTATGTATATTTCTTTGGAGATAAATAAAAAAATCACTATTAATAGTGGTTAAATAAAATTAAATTAGAATTTTGTGTGACAGCATTGTGTTTATGTTTGCAAACAGTAATTATTAAATTAAATAATTGGGGCTATTGAGTTTTTAAATGGTTTTCCTTTCTATTAATCTGTCAGGTATTTGATGCAATTTTGAGATATATGAATTATTTTTGATGCAATTTTGAGATATATGGATTATTTTTTGATGCACTTATAAGATATATGGATTATTTTTTGATGCACTTTTGAGATATATGGATTATTTTTTGATGCACTTTTGAGATATATGGATTATTTTTTGATGCACTTTTGAAATCATGAATTATTTTTTGATGCATTTTTGAGATGTATGACTTTTTGATGCCCTTTTGAGAGATATGAATTATTTTTTGGTGCACATTTAGAATTTTTTCTGTACTATTTGATGCTTTTTTTTTTCAGATTCCTTTTTGTTTCACAAAAAGAAACGTGATCGTATTGTAGAGAAAGAATTCAATTAATTAAAATTATAAATAAAATATTAAAAAAAATGCTTTGTAATGGTTTAAACTGCGATTAAATAATGAAATAATGTAGATAGATGTTTAAATAATTTATTAATAAAAATATGTAAGAATCATAAAAAAATTTAATTAGAATTTATTTTCTTAAATATGCATTTCAAATGGTTTTCATTTTGAAGAAATTAAAATAAAGAGTTTCAACCATTTATTAAAATACATCGACATAATTTAAGTTAGAAACATTTATTAATTGCTTTTTGAGGGATGAGTAAATATTCCATGATTTTCAATTAGCTTATTTTCTTTAAAATCTGAGATTCAATTAAGTCATTTTGCCCTAAGGGCTATTGTCAAATGCTTTGCTGCGTATGATGTAAAAAAAAAAAAATAAACCTGATTTGGTAATGTGGATATGACATCATTTGCTTTTCTTTGAAAAACAAATTCATTCCAATTAAATATTTCCGCCGTTAATGAAATATATAGTTTTAAATAAGTGTTGAGAGGATACCGCATGCATACTTACTACTTTAGTAATTACTTAATTAAAAAAGTCATTCCAACTATAATTGCTTTTCTTTGAGAATCTAAATTTTCTTAATTTAATTGCAAAATTAAAATTTGCTCGTACATTTATATGCAAAAGGACTGTTAATTAAAATGTCAACTAAATGTTTATTTCCGAAACATATATTTTTATCTCCATTCGGTAAATTCTTAAAACATTTAAAGTTTGAAAATAAATGTATTTTAAGTTTTCTCCAAGTATGACATTTAATGAATTCACGTTTCGAATATTAATTTAAGTCGATTTGATATACTTAAAATGCGAAAGAGTTCGTTTGTAGAACAAATGGGAAAACTGAACAATATGTGAATTTTTATATCTCTTTTGCAATTAGTAGTTGAGAATCTGAGCATAATTAAGTAGTAAGTTTCTTATTTTAATTTTAGTTATAATTTTTCATTAATGGACAATATTAAGCAGTTAAAGTTTTGAGAAAATTTAGCTTAATTATTCTTATTCTTAACATTTTCTTTACTTTAAAAAGAAAATGTTTTCTCTATTGATTGTTAGTAGAGATCTAATTATTTAAGTGGTGAAAAAAAGAATTACAATGAGTTTTAATTGTATTTAGCGATCTGTGTGCAATAATCCTTCAATTTGTTATACAAAGTGACTCAACGATAGGTTTTCACTTGTATGAAAGGTAGGGTACACCCAGACGACTCTGAATCACATAACAATACAGGTCGAAAATACTCTCCCGATCAGTTAGATGACATTGTACTCTCACAGGAATACATTCATACCTCAGACATTCTTCATTTAATGCATTGACATAGGGGTAACAGGATGGCTGATCTTACGAAAGCGATACCAACGGATATGCACTTAACTTCTGAGGGAGAAACACCGGAAAAAAATAATACACTTAAGTGTATTTGCAGAAAATAAATCAATTTTCACCGACAAAAGTAGCTTGGTTAACTGTAACAAAGGTGAAAAATGGATACATGCCGTAGAATTCTCCAGACATTGCTGCGGGACATTTAGACATGCTGCGTTATATATTTCGTATTTGAACTTGAACAACTCTGTACCAGATTCTTTACACCCGAAGTCCTTACTATTCGTTGACAACTCATACAGTTCTATAGAAAGAGTCCCTCTTTCATAACCTCTGGTGCATATATCCAAAGAGGATATGTCTGGGATCGTATTTGATATGCCTCATCGCATTTCATTGTGGTTAGAAGCACTATGCACTCTACAGCCCCTTAAGACAGCCAGATGCATATCCTCTGGTTTTGCGTTCATAAATCAGTCATCCTACTGTCTCTATGACAGTTAACAGAAGAAACTCTGCAAGAACTTTCGCGACCTCCTGAGCCCGTGCAATATAATCTACCTGTTTTGAAAGCATCTTCGACACAGCGTTGCTTGGGATTCCGAGCCCACTAGGCATATACCTTTTCCGGTCTAGAAGTGTATAAACCTGGTACAAATACACCCCATATAGAAGCACTGTGTGGCTGGCTCATCGCTCTACAGCCCCTTAAGCCAGATGCATATCCGCTAGTTCCGCGTTCGTACGATCAGCCGCCCTACTATCTCTATGACAGTTTATGAACAGAAGAAACTTTGTAAGAACGTTTGTCACTCATGCGCCCGTGCAATGCCATCTACCATATTTTGAAAATATCTTCGATCCAGCGGAAAAGGTATACCTAGTGGAATCGGAATCACATAACACAGCTGGATCGAAGATGTTTTCAAAACATGATAGATGGTATTGCAAGGGCACAAAAGTCGTTAACATTCTTGCACAATTTCTTCTGTTCATAAATTGTCATAGACATAGTAGGATGGCTGATCGAATGGCATCTGGCTTAAGGGGCTGTAGAGCGCAATGAGTTAGCCACACAGGCCTTCTATATAGGGTGCAAATACGCTCCATATAACGCTAACGATATAAATAACCCGGTGCAAACACACTCTGTATAACGCTCTCTGCATTTGAGAAAGATATGTTTATTATATTTTAAAATGAGTAAAATGCATAATAAATAATTCTTATTTATATTATGGAACATATTTAATATGCTGATGTGAGGTAATAAAAATTTATTATTCAGCAATAGTATCATCGATTAACTTTTTACGACGATTTAAATGGCAAATAATTGCATAGAAAACGCAAATTGTGTGGATTGTATCATATATTTAAAGTATCGAAACTGTTTCATTGAATCACAAAATAATTTTAAAGTACTTTTTATCGATTTTCTTTAGCCAGATAGATTTTTAGAACCTTGAAGCCAAATGCAGAGCAGCTTGAGGAATTCCTGCTAAACTTCTAACTTTTAAAACTGCAAAAGAAAGAACATTGGGAAAAACTTTTGCCCATGTCTATATTAAAGAAGTTCCTGAAACAACCACTTAAGTGACTGGAAAGCAGAAATCTTTGGACGTCTTTTTCCCGATATATTTCGGATTGATTTTCTTCCAAACTTGGATCACTCTCAATGAGAAATAACTAGAAGGAAATCTTGTTATTGGAATTCAAGCAATCTTTCTAGCAATTCTGCTGGAATTTTCCTGCAAAAAAACCCCTCTTTTTATCATAGCTGGAAGGGGAAAAAATTGCTAACACTGTCAAACTGATAAGATGAATCGTACTATAAGCGCCTCAATTTTTTATTGCTGTTCTTGCGTGAAAATATTCCATTGGATAAATACATATTTTAAAACCGGTAGTGGTAATAGATTAAACTCGCAGTGTAAAATCTTAGCATTTATAAATTTTTCACATTCCCTGTTGAAATCTGAATCTGTTTTTCAAATCTGAATCTTGGTTTTTCAAATCTGAATCTTGGCTTTTCAAATCTGAATCTTGGTTTTTCAAATCTGAATCTTGGTTTTTCAAATCTGATAAAAGAATAAGAAATACAGTGTGCAATACATTTTTAAGAAATTTTTTTCCTTGTTTGATGAAAAGAATATTGAGAAGTTTTATTGAAAGATATATTATTAATAAACAAGAATGGCATAAAAAACCCTTTCAATTACGGTATATATAAAATAAGATTTATTACTAGACTTTTATAATTGATATACTTTTACGAGTATCTATTTTAAAACCGGTAGTGGTAATAGAATAAATATGTAAAATCTTAGCATTATAAATTTTTTACATTCCTTTATAAATCTGAACCTTGGTTTTTCAACTAATTTATAAGAAATCTGATAAAAGAATAAGAAATACTGTGTGTAATCTATTTTTTTAGAATTTTTTTTAAAAGCGCAGGTTTTTCCTAGTTTGATAAAAAGAATATTGAGAAGTTATATTGAAAGATATATTATTAATAAACAAGAATGACATATCTAAACTTTCAATTTGAGTAAATATAAAATAAGGTTTATTTCAAGACTTTTATATTTGATATATGTTTACGAGTATCTATCAATGATGGTTACTGGCTGATTTTTTCCTCAAAAGAATAATATTTCTCAGCTTAGATAAAAAAAATTGAAAAATATATTATTTAATTAAATAAAAAGATATAAGAGATCTATTATTTTGATATTTTCAAAAATTTTACAAGTCCATTTTGATTCATTCTTTTATATAACAAACTAACTAACTAACTTTGGCACTACATTAAACTGTGGGTTCTTTTCTAATTAGCTATCATGTGCATAAAATGACCATAGAGTGACAAACCAAACCTTGGCACTACACAGTCCATGATGGACCATGGCCGTCTGCCTACTGGCAATTTTCGAAACATGAGATGTTTTCTTTTTACGGGGTATGTATAGCATATATCTACTATAACATGTATCTACATACATGTACTCAACTTATTATGTACAATTACCAAAATATATATCTATCTTCTATAATATGGATCTGTATGCTGTTGTTTCTTATCCCTCTTGGTAGATAGTAACACCTAGACCAAGTCCAAGAACCCATGTGTTATCATGGAAGGAAGGAAATGGAAGTTTCTGTTGTGATGGAGAACCTGTAGGCAGAAGTCTGATTTGGCTCCGTGACGTTGACTTTTTACACGGTAGGATTGTCAGCTGTACGCCCAACAGCATTATCGACTGGAACCTACGTTATATAGTGCATACCTAACCACTATAAACAACATGAACTCTGTGACACCAGCGCCATAGCGCTAGTCACCGGGCCATCAGGCCGAACTGTTCTACATACAATATAAAAATTATATTTCTAATGAATAGAAGATTTAAAATTCACTAAAGATTTTATATTTAATTGGTTTGTTACACAATATTGGCTGATGACATTGGTTTTTCTAATAGTGTAATTAACTATTTAATACAGTCTCTAAAATATCGATTTACTTTTCTCACTTTTAAAAATGTATGACTCACATTATTTTTAAATTGAATCTTAGATTCAATTAAAAATAACAAATTTTAATTAAAATTTTAGACTCAGTTAGGGTTAGTCGTACGTTTTATTTTTAAAAAGTTATTTAAATTAAAATTTTCATGAAATAAAGTGTTGATTTACTTTTGCTAAATATTTCTCAAGAACCTAGACGAAGCGTATCCAAACTTTTACTATCTTAGGCTATATTTGAAAAGTTAAAAGTATTTTTATATAGTATATTTTTTTAGCAAAAAAGTAAATTTAGCCATTTTAAATCTTACTTGATTGAAAACTTCTACGATCGATATTTAATCAAGGAAGCTACCTTCTAAGGATCAGCATTTCTGTTTGCAAAAATTATGTTAAATAGTCGAAAGATAAAGAAAGCAAAATGGTTTTTTATAGTCAGTTTATTATGTTTAAACTGGCTATTTGATTGCATCCAAGAACGTGCAAAATTCGCACGTAGCGTTCTAAAAGCCATACTGGGACTAGTAAAGATTCAAATTACGCTTAACAGTATGAAAGTTTATTACCATGAATTTTCTGAATGAGCGCCGTATATTTTAACACAGTATAATAGGGTTTTTTTAATCTTATTATTTCTTGTAAAATGCTGATAAATAATTTTTGAAGATTGCCTTTAATTATAATTTTTTTTGTAACGCTACATCGTAATCATATTTTTCCAAAATATCTCATTTAATCGTGATATCTCAATTTTTTACCATAACATCTTTATTGCTGTATCTTTTAAAAATTGTCACTGAATGTAACATTCTTAATTTTTTGCAGCAGCACTTATCAAATTTTACTATGATAACAACAGATAACTTTGAAAGTTTAATATGAATAAAAAGAAAATATTAATATTTTGAAAGGAAAAAAAAATTCCAAATGAAATTAAATCCACGTAAAAACAAGTAATATAAAAAAATTTTTTTTTTAAAGTCAATTCCTACTTTTTTTTCACTATATTGCAGAAAGTCCTTTATAAATAATTTTCATTCATTTTTTAAAGTTTATCTGGCGCCATCTATTGGTATATATATGCAACTTAAATCTAAAAAAAACTACAATTAACTAATTAAATTTAATTACTGAATTAATATTTGAAAAAACTGTATTAACATCAAGTGTCATCCACTACATGTTCAAAAAAATGTATTTGAACATGGGTGGATGAATAAAAAGTATTTTATTGACGGTTAAAAATTTGAACAAGATATATTTAGGGAGACTGTGAGCTAATAGAAGAAAAATATCACACAAAAGCTTTATTCACAATATCGCTATTCAAATTTAACTACTACTGATTTAATTCTACTGATACCTTTGAAAGTTTAATATGAATAAAATAAATATTAATAATTTGGAAGGAAAAAAATTCTAATGAAATTAAATTCACATAAAAAAAAATTCTCGCACAGTAGCTTTATTCACAAAAACGCTTTTCAAATTTAACTACTACTAATAACTACTTATTTAATTCTACTGATATCTTTGAAAGTTTAATTATCAATAAAAGAAATATTAATACTTTAAAAGGAATAAAATTCCAATGAAATCAAATCCACGTAAAAGAAAATTCTCACCCTGTAGTTTTATTCACAATAGAGCTTTCAAATTTAACTACTACTGATTTAATTCTACTGACATCTTTGAAAGTTTAATATCAATAAAAAAAATATTAATATTTCATATTAATACTTCACCATAAAATTTTTAGAACGATTTTACATTATTTAATTAATTAATTATTATTATAATTATTCTATTTGATAATTAATTACAATCATTATAACGTTGATATGAATAATTATTACAAGGGTAACTAACAATTAAAATTACTATTGCAGAATTATGTGTCGTCAATTTCGGTTTAATTATTTAATGATATTGTAGTGAGGTAATTGATTCAACTTTAAATTAACTATTATGTAGATGTATATATTAGCAATTATAAAAAAAATTATAATTTTAATTTATAAAAATATAATATTTCATGATTATATTAAATTTTTTGTATATATCTTTGCATTTTGTATTCACAATTTCAACTATTGTAAGCAGGGCTTTACATTTAGCAAACCAACAAAATTTCCAAATTTCCCCTCATTACTAAAGATTCAATTTATAAATTGAATTAAAATTTATTTATAAAATAATTAATTTGTAAAAATATAATATTTCATTATTATATTAAAATTTATATACTTGCTCATATTCTATATTCATAATTTAACTATTGTAAGCAGAGCTTTACATTTAACAAACCTACAGAATTTTCAGTCGTTTCCTAATTACAAAAGATTCACGCAAATTCCGATAGAAAATGAAAAGAATACAGACTGTACCGGTTTCTACCAAAAGAACTGGGACTGATATAAAAGTTCAGCTGTCTTGTATGAGGCGTACTCCAAAAACAGTTCCAGATGAAACGAGTGTCTTTCTGACAGCTATCATCGCCATACAGGCACAACGGACTTGCAACTAACTGATATTTATATGTATATATTAGCAATTATAAAAAATTATAATTTAATTTATAAAAATATAATATTTATGATTATATTAAAATTACTTTTCGTATATTAAAATTATAAGTAAATTACTTGTCTTAGTAATTTTATTAAACCAGGATTCTCAATTTTAACTATTCTAAAGAGAAACTTATTCTATGCTAACTGAATCTAGCAAGCTAACAGAATTTCCAAATTCCTCTTCATTACTAAAGATTTTCGCAAAATCCGATAGAAAATGAAAAGAATACAGGGTGTACCGGTTTCTACCAAAAGAACTGGGACTGATATAAAAGTTCAGCTGTCTTGTATGAGGCGTACTCCAAAAACAGTGCCAGACGAAACGAGTGTCTTTCTGACAGCTATCATCGCGATACAGGCGCAACGAACTTGTAACTTCTTCCAGAAATGCAATAGATCTTTCTCGGAAAGTAAACTCTTTTTTTTCTCCTTTCCGCAACAGCTATAAGGGTCCAACCCTTGTGGTTAGTTAATTTACTCAAATTTAAATTAACTGTTATGTAGATGTATATATTAGCAATCTTAAAAAGTTATAATTTAATTTATAAAAATATAATATTTCATTATTTAAAAATATAATATTTCATAATTTAAAAATGTAATATTTCATAATTTAAAATTATAATATTTCATAATTATATTAAAATTCTTTTTGTATATTAAAATTATAAGTAAATAACATGGTTTAGTAAATTAACTAAACCAAGATCCACAATTACAACTTTTGAAACAGAGCCTTACATTTAGCAAACCAACAGAATTTCCAAAATTCTTCTCATTACTGAAAATTCCCGCAAAATCCGATAGAAAATGAAAAGAATACAGACTGCACCGTTTTCTACCAAAAGAACTGGGACTGATATAAAACTTCAGCTGTCTTGTATGAGGCGTACTCCAAAAACAGTGCCAGACGAAACGAGTGTCTTTTTGACAGCTATCATCGCGATACAGGCGCAACGGACTTGCAACTTCTTCCAGAAATGCAATAGATCTTTCTCGGAAAATAAATTCTTTTTTTTTTTTTTGTCCTTCTTTCCGCAGCAGCTTGTAGAACCATTGTGGTGAGTTAATTTACACAACTTTAAATTAACTATTATGTAGATGTATATATTATCAATCTTAAAAAATTATAATTTAATTTATAAAAATATAATATTTCATTATTTAAAAATATAATATTTCACAATTTAAAAATATAATATGTCATAATTTAAAAATATAATATTTCATAATTATATTAAAATTCTTTTTGTATATTAAAATTATAAGTAAATAACATGGTTTAGTAAATTAACTAAAACAGAAAACTTTTGAAACAGAGCCTTTTATTTAGCAAACCAACAGAATTTCCAAAATTCTTCTCATTACTGAAAATTCCCGCAAAATCCGATAGAAAATGAAAAGAATACAGACTGTACCGTTTTCTACCAAAAGAACTGGGACTGATATAAAAGTTCAGCTGTCTTGTATGAGGCGTACTCCAAAAACAGTGCCAGACGAAACGAGTGTCTTTCTGACAGCTATCATCGCGATACAGGCGCAACGGACTTGCAACTTCTTCCAGAAATGCAATAGATCTTTCTCGGAAAGTAAATTCTTTTTTTTTTGTCCTCCTTTCCGCAGCAGCTTGTAGGGTCCAACCATGTGGAAGGAGAAACTCAGAAGTGTAAAAAGTAAAACTCGCTCCTCGAGATACTGAATGAATGAGCAACAGAAGAATGAAAGATAGTTGGTCCGTAGCAAGCTGACTTGAGAAAGGAGTGGCAATTTTTATGAAGCTTGTGTTTTTGTATGATATTACGTTTCGCGAAGTTTGCTTATTGTTTTAAAAATCTTGGGGCATGCATTTCAATGGCTCTCCGAAGAGGCTTCTAAGCGAAAAGAAGATTTGCATTGGAATAAATTATGAAAAAAACAAAATAAATAAATGCAATTTGTATGATAAACGATTTTCCCCCAATTGTTCAAACACATTCTTCATTTTAGAAGGATTGCTAGAGAAGTCTTCAGTTTCTGGGACTATTTTTAAAGTGGGAAGAGTAAATGTTTTCCTGCAAATAATTAAGATGAAAAATTCAAACTATTCAGAATTAATTATGGTAATTCATATTTCACTTTAAAAATAACTGTTGCGTTCTGAAAATTACAGTCTGCTTGAATGCTGTTGAAAGTAAAAACATTTTTACATTTGAGCAGGTTATGAAAAGAAATGCAATTTGTATGTTAATTGCTTTTCCTCCAAATGTTTAAACACGTTTTTCAGTTTAGATTAATGCATGTGGAATTCTCAACTTCTGTCTATGATTTTAATCATTAAAAGCATTAAAATGTGTTTTAATACTGAAATTTAAAAAAAAATTCAAATTAATCTACATAAATTGGGATTTAAACAATGCTTTTATAAAATAAAGCTTTTATCTTTAGAAAGGACGCAATTGAAAAAAATTTCATTATAATAAATTATGAAAAGAAATGCATTAATAAATTTTTACTTAAAATGATTTTCTGTTGAATGTGTAAACACATTCTGTGTTTTGGATTGATTACATAAGAAAAATGTTTTCTAAGTAACGTGTAATAATGTGTAGTAACTAAGTAATGTGTTCTATGTAATTTTAAAAATGGGGATCATTAATAGCTGCAAATAATTAAACTTTTGAAAATTCAAACGTTTTTTAACATGCATTAATTTTTTACCCATAAAATTATGGGTATTGTTTTCTGTAGCATGGTTTTTCGTTTTCTTTATCACTCTCAAAGTTTCTCATTAGTGTATTTAAATTTCCTTCGCTTGCCAATAATTATATAATTAATTAATTAATTAATTAATGTAAAATCGTTCTAAAAGATGGTCTGGTGAAGTAAAGACAATTTTAGTTCAAAGTGAAAATGAGATTTTTCAAGAAAAAGAATATCATTTGGAATTCCGTAGCATTTCTTATATATATGTTATTACTAAGTGCAGGGATCAGTTATTCTACAGATTATCTAGATAATGTGCAGATTAATTAGGGTGATCCGTTAAAGTACCGAAAATTGTTTCATTTCTCAAATTACCTAAATAATCTGCATATTACTTACTAGGCACTCGTTAAAGTGAAAATTAGATATAAATTGGTGCAACAGCAACGTTTCTGCACGCTTAAATTAACATAATGTTATTTATTTATTTTTCGATATATAAAGAATCGAGCTAGTACAAAAGAAATCAACGAAGTAGCTGATAGAATCAATCATCAATCTATTAAAATCTATAACACAAATAATCAAAGGATTTAAAATATTCTTACAATTAAGGAAATGAATTTGCAAAACATATGATAAAATTATGCTTACTTATTAATGTAGTCTAACGATTGGTGACACTTTGAATTACATAGCAATTGGATTTTACGACAAGCACACCTATTTCAGGTATATTTAGATTTGTACAGACATTTTCTGGAGGACCAAGGGATTGTTTTATTGCTGTTTGACTAAAAATATTTCGACAGCAGATATATCTTCTTTCGTTAAAAATCTCTCTTTGCAAACACTGAATTCAAATAAAAACGTCAAAACGACAAGACGTTGGCGAAATAAACCTAAAAGTGGAGGGAGAGTGGGAAGAAGAGGGTAAGGTAATAAGAAAACAGATTTTTGAACCTTAATGATACGGAAGCCGTTAATGTGCACATTACTTAGGTAGAAGTCTTGATTCTGCTTGCAAATCAGTTAATCTACAGAATAGCTAAGTAATGTGCATATTAACGACTTACGAGCTTTAGTGATAATGTATATACATTTATTTTATATTTTGCTTTATTTGTGTGAGATTGTGTAGGAAATTCTTTGACTTCATACAGAGTGTATTAGGATAATTTGCATTAATCTATGTTGCTAAGATTAACAGTAATGATAATTTTTAAAAAGATTATTAAATATTACAGTTTTGAACTACAGTTCTTTATGATGATGTTACTACAAATTCGCTACTGTTTTTATGACTTTTATGCGATATTCATGAAATTTAGATAGATATTTTTATACGAAAAATAAACCTTTTAAAAAAATGTAGCATATTTTCAAAATACATTTTCATACATCTTTGAGTCTGGGTTTTCATACGTTTCATTTAGTCATACGTTTTTTTTGCATTTCTAAATGTCATGCCTCCCCAAGTTCTTATAAAAAACTTATGGTTTGTTATGAAATGTAACAATATATAAAGGCAATAGCCGGAAAGATTGTATTGATACCAAAAATTATGCATTTATTAATATATTTTTTAAAAAGAATTATTAAAATTTCTTATTTTGAACTTAATACTTACTTGAAAACTTGCATATATTTATAGATTCAATTTATATGCATTTACTTTAGTTAGAAGCCTAAAGAAACTCACTAATGGATATAAAATAGTCCGTGATAATATATTTTATATATTGGTGATCTTATATATTGGTACATATGAGTATATACTCAGTAGAATGAGATTAATTAACTCTTGAAATATTTTCAGGAGTTTATATTACTAGAAATAAATTCATTTAGAATTATATATACCTTTTATGTATCTTTAATTTTTCTCTTTGCATAAATTTCTATATTTTTGTACTTTTAAAAATAATTCGGCTTTTTAAAATTTTTCGGCTGCGATATTTATGAATTTTCGTCATGAACTAAGGTGGCGTCTTCGACAAAATAAAATACATAGTTTCATATTTAATTTTTGTTTAATTGTTTTACTGAACAAAGAAATAGGTAGAATTCAAGTATAGCCAGGCGATACGATAAAATTTTTTATTTTAAATTAGCTTAATTGATTTCAAGAAATAACTTAATTTTCTGATAGGATTGTTATTTTTGTAACTTTAAAGGTAAACATAATTTATACAATTTCGTTTGAACTACTCTTATATAAATGCATCAAAATGCAATTTATAGCGTACAATTTTTAACAACTTGAGTATATCCTTTAATAGTTAATTCAATCAAAAGCCGTAATGTATTATATAACATATCTATTTGAACATAGAACATAAAATATTTTTGTTTTAGTTTACTTATGTGAGGTAATCGTCGGCGAGATTTTTGCTTTTATTATTTCGAGGTTAAAATCAGCTAATGTAATTTTGTGTTCACTTTGTATCTAATGACATAAAAATGCAATTGCTAACAATTTAAGTATAGCCTTCAATGGTGAGTTTACTCAAAATCAGTAATGAATTATAAAATTGAACATGCAATATAAAATCTTTTTTACTGATTTGAAGTAATTGTAGGAGAGATTTATTTCATTTATTATTTAGAGAATAAAATCAACTAATGCAATTTTGTGTTCACCTTGTATTTAATGATATAAAAATGCAATTTATAACGATTTAAGTATATCCTTTAAAAGTGAATTCACTCAACAACAATAATGTATTATAAAATAAATCCATTTGAACATACAATAAAAATATTTTTTAATGATTTAAGGTAATCGTCGGATAGATTATTGCACTTATTATTTCGAGGGTCAACTCAACTAATGCAATTTTGTATTCTCTTTGTATCTAATGGTACAAAAATGCAATTTACAACATGCAATTGCTAGCAACTTAAGTATATCCTTTAATAGTGAATTCACTCAAAAGTCGTAATATAAATGAAATCCATTTCACATACAATATAAAATATTTTTATAATAGTTTACTGATTTGTAGTGATCACCGGAGAGTTTTTTACTTGTATTATTTCGAGGATAAAATCAACTAATGCAATTTTGTATTCACAATGTATCCAAGGACATAAAAATGTAATTTATAACAAATAATCGCCAAGGCTTAAACATATATTTTAACAGCAATGGAGCCATTTAAAGATAGTGATGTATAAATCATTTTAATTGGAATCTGTTCTGCGATGTTGCTCCAACAGCCAATTCTTCGAAGGCCATCGCTGTCTTATGGTAGTGGTTTCATTTGTGAAATGTACTTCATTACAGATACTGTCAGCGTGCATTTCTATCGGCGATATTCGGAGAAGACAATATAATCGATGCATTGCGTGGTTCCACATAAGCTGGCCCTGAGGGCTGGCACAAAAATTTGATTGCCTTAGTTCTGTGGCGATAAGTCTTCGAAAATGTGAAAGGTGAGCGGAAGGAAGGGAAGTTAAAGGGTGGGTCCTTTACCTCCACTTTTTCATTCTTCTCTTTACTTTTGCTAAGTTCGGGGTTGGCCCGTTTAGATTACCGTCGCTGCTTTAATTCGTGAAAGAGAATTGGGCGGGGTGTTGCAGATCCCCTTTAACCTTTTCTTTTATTAACTAGAAAGGTGACTTTGTCATCGATTAAGATGAATATAATGACCTTATAATCGATTAGATTGTAGCGTTGTTAAATCGTCGCCTTTACGCCGGTTTATGGCCCAAATTCCAACGCCAGAGCAATTTCCTTTTGCGCTCCGAGGGATAAATCCGATTGTCGTGGGGGAGGGGAAGTGCATTTTCAGCGTTTGATAAGGCGGGACGCGAAAGAAAGGGTTCCGGAATGCCAGGAATTTGGGAGTTCGTGAGCCATCGGAGGAATTAAATGCCGGATGGATATCCATCACCTACCACCACTTGACACGTTTGGTAGACTGACTGCAAAAAAGTTGCAGACAGATTTCTTTTTTTGCATTCCGAGGAGATAGAAAAAAGGGTATTTTTGAAGGATTCAGTCTCAGGACATGTTGCCATCCGTGTATTTAAGCATTTATATGAAACGGAATTTTTTTTAATATTACACGTATAATTCGAAATATATTATATATCAATCTGTGTATTTAAAAACACATTTTTTTTGTGTGTGTTTTCCATTAAACAAGATTGTTACTTTTTTTCTGGTGTAGAAATGCGCCAGAAAAAAAAAGATTCGGTGTAGGAATACACCATGACAATAGTTATTTATTTCTTTGACGATTTCTAGCAATAATTTTTATTTAGATGAAAATTCATAAAGTCATGGCAGCCCACTATATGTGAAAGACATTCTTTTACAACAGCCAAGTTATGCACTTTTATACAAAACGGTGACTTTATTTTACTTCAATTCACACCTCATATTTAATTAAGGGTCTGTGTAGCCTACCAAAAGGACCAAATTGAAAATTAAAAAAAAAAAACTTTCAATTACAGAATACTACGAATTATAATGCAGTGCTATGATGCGATATAACTAAAATAAGCATGAGTGAAACAAAAAGTATACAAAACAAAATAACCGATGGTTATAAACATGATATAAAAAATGTAATATGGCATGGTATACAAAATATTATGATAATTTTCAGTCTAGGGAGCATAAAATTACTTTTCTTATACAAAATATTATGACAAATATTTCAAAACAAAATAACAGCAAATTTCGTAACCTAATTTCCTTCTGGACTTAATCAGTCATGTTTCCACTGGAAAGTCTCCTAGCCTTTGCTACTTACATTTGCATTTCGTTCATCTGATTGTTTAATAATTCTAAAGTATTTGTATTCGTATCTGAATATTCAGAATATCTCTCCTCCACAATTTGAAAACGGAAATATCTCTTTTTTCTCTGAATTCGGATTTTACATTCTTCTATTACTGAATTACCAAAAAAGGTACGAAACTTAAAATCTGAATTTTTTTAGAATTTCCTAGAATTTTTTATATAGGCATCAATACCCTCTCATGCATGTGTTTGCGGATTAAATACATTATCACTGACAGTTATATTAATAAACTTACTCCAAGTTTTCATTTAGGTTCGTCAACTGTTACGAGAATTTTTAAACACCTATTTGGTAAAATGAAAATTATTAGAGCACTTCAAACATAATCACGAGAAAAATATCAATTAACGAATCTTTGCTTGCATACATATTTCATGTTAACACATGTAGGACATTAAAATGCTCTTTTGTGTGCTCCGAAAGAAACTCAGCGAATCAGAAACTGGAACTTTTTCATCAGCTTGTAACACGCCATGAGAAGAATGGGAAGTTAAACAGTATTTCTTTCAGTCTCCGGGAGATTATTTGAAAAAGAAAAGATATTTTCCTCCCCGTAATACTTCTTTTTCTTTCGGTCATCGGAAAGTAAACCCTCTTCCTTGTTTACTCTTCTAACATCATTGGGGATGTTTGCGAATCACTTCGTTTGCTTTCATAAATCTTTGCTGTTACCATCGCTTGTTTTATTTCATCAGTCACTTTTCATCGTTAGTCAGTTTCTCAAATCGTTTCTTCTCATCTCTTTTCAGTTTGTCATTTTGTTTCGGTTTTCCTCATAAAAGAACAGAGGAGAGAAGAGATTGAAATAACAGCTGCGAAATAAAAAAAAAGAAAAAAAGAACAGTTTGTATCAAAATCCCCGATGCGCACTATTTATTTTCTTACTTTTTAACTCATCGATGGTAAACTACGAAGGATTGTGTAACCAGTTCAGTAGTAAGAATTTTTTTTTTTACAGATCAGATTTATATTGACGCATGTGAAAGTAACTCCTTGTTTTATAATCTTCTTTGAAAAGGCCCGGAAGATTTACTAACATGGAAATAAACGAAATACGTGCTATTTTTTCAAACATCGTATTTCGATTGGTGCATCAGTATTTATTGAATTATTTAGTCAAATCCTTTCCGAATTTTTTCCGAAATAAAAAAAGCACCTAACTTTATATACTTTACAAGTAAAAGTGATAAATTGAATGTGTAATTCAGTAAAGAGCCAAAATTTTGATTCATTTGAACACATTTCAAATAAATTCTTTCAGTTATATTTGTATCATTACAAATTTATTAACATTTACAAAATGCGTTAAATAGCACAATTTAACATTTAACTGTTGTTTAATGTAAAACTCAAATCTAAAATTGCAATTTTCAATGTATGTTTCAAAGGCAGATATTTACGGTATTAAAATAAAACCAAAACCCATTAATTCGTACTGAAATTCATACTGTTTTTTGTCCATTGAAATACATTCGATAAACTTCTAGTTAAGCATGTGTATACATAATTGTTTTAAATCCAGTGCCTTTCAAGCAAATTATACCCAGTAATTTTTTGGTAATTTTTATTTCAAAGCAAAATAAAGCACAAAATCTAAAATGTCGAATCTCATCGAGAATAAGAATCTTTAACCATTCATTTTTCTCTAGAAAATGGTTAGACTGAAATAAAACAGTCAATAAATCTGATATTTAATCTCAAACAATATTTTAAATAAATTTCAATATCTTTTAGGCAACTGGTACGTTACGTAAAATATTAGAGAAATTTTTTCCAAGACGAAATTTAAGGGAACCAAAATACAAAAGGCTAATAGAGATTAAAAATCTTTAGCCGTTCATTTTTCTCTAGAAAATAATTAGATTGATTGAAAACAGTTATAATATCTGAAATTTAATCTCCAACAATATTTTAAATAAATTTCATGCAACTGGCACGTTTCGTAAAATTTTAGATGAAATATTTTTCAAAACAAAATTAGATAAATTAAAATACAAAAGGCTAATAGAAAATAAAAATCTTCACCCGCTCATTTTTCTCTAGAAAATGATTAGACTGAAAAAAAAAACCAGTAAATAAGTCTGATATTTAATCACCAACAATATTTTAAATTAATTTCAGTATTTTTCTGGTGTAAGATTTGTTAAATTTTAGATAAAATATCTTTTCAAAACAAAATTAGAGGAACTAAAATACAATAGGCTAATAGAGAATAAAAATCTTCAATATTTCATTTTTCTCTATGAAACGATTAGACTGAAAGAAAAAAAAACATCTCCAACAATATTTTAAATAAATATCAGTATCTTTCAAGCTCTTTTCGTAAAATTTTAGAAATTTAGGTTAATTTAGCTACTAATTTTAGAATTTTAAGGCTAATAGAGAATAAAAATCTTCAACCATTCATTTTTCTCTAGAATATAATTAGACTGAAAGAAAACAGTCAATAAATCTGACATTTAATCTCCAACAATATTTTAAATGCATTTCAGTATCTTTCAGGCAACTGGCACGTGTCATAAAATTTAGATAAAATTTTTTTCCAAGACAAAATTAAATGCACTAAAATACAAAAGATGTTGAGACTGCGACAACAAAAAACTTCCTTGGTTCATTTTTCCTCAGAAAGGGATTAAACGATATTCAAAGAAGTCTGTCCTAAAATCCACCATTTCATGTCCAACAATGCGTTGGATAAATTTCAGTATCTTCTCGCCGAAGCCTCTTCTGTGTCGCCTCCATTGTCCTCCGATCCATCATGCCTTTAGGAAGAGCTGCAGTGATTCGAAACTGGGCCACGGATGAGCAGCAACCTCAATTACTGACAGGTGTTCCCTTGCTGCAGCCCCGTTATTCGTTTCCAGTCGGCTTAGAAATCAGTGGACCGTTAGGTTAGCCTGACGTGATTCCTGCACGCTTCCGGAATCATCATCTGGGGAAATAAGCGGAAAAAAAGGGAGAGGGGACTTTTCAATTATCTGTTAGCGGCCTTTTAACTGAAGATTTGTGGAGGTGTTCATGTTAGTTCCCTTGTGGCCAAGTACCTGACTTCCATTCCAAAACATTGCCCAACAAATTATTGGAGCTTATTTTCTAAGTTTGTTTAAAGTAAGTAGTAGTAGTAGAAATTGTGGTAAAAAAGAATTATTTCTTATAATAGAGATTGGTGCAAGATTTGTGGCTTTGTGGTAATGTGCACAATTAGATCGCAGAATATATTTCTCTGACACTGCCCGTTGCATTTACTGTTTTCAGAAACGAGAGATTTCACTTTATTTTTCATATGTTTATAATCATTGTCTATTCTTTCTATACTGAGGCGGCCAATATTCTATGAGCAATTGGCTGTGCTCTGGCCTTTGATACCGCAGGCTTCAGACTCGAATTCTGGCGGTGGCATGGATGTTTGTTAGTGGTTCGGAATGGGTCCTGATAGCCGAGTGACTAGCGTTCTGGTGCTCGGTGCCACAGACTTCAGGTTTGAATCCTGGCGGTGGTATGGATGTGTGTAGTGGTTCGGAATCCACTTTAAGCTGTAGGTACTGCCCTAATATGACTATAGAGCGTTGTCCTCCATCGTGCGTCCATTCAATTCCACCCACATCATTCCCAAACTGTATAGGATCAACTCAGCTCTAGCCATAGTGATGTGGTGTGGTGTAGTAATAGTTCGGTAGTAGTGATAGGTAGCGGTTCTTAAATCCACTTAGTGGTTCTGATAGATTCTGGTGTAATTAACTGTAGATTCCGGTGTAATTAGCCTAAAGTGTCCGAAAAATGACCGTAGAGTGACAAACAAAACCTTCTATATTGTATGCTGTTGGTTTCACCCATGATTAGGTTAGTTACATAGTACCATATATACCTTTTTTTTCTTTTCTGTATTATAATCCATTGTACTTATGTAAATGAAATTATTTTAATTTTATTTTATTATAATTATTATTATTTTCCCAACCTATCCTTTTAGACTGGTTATAGGGCTCTATAGCCCTGGGTACGAGGGTGATGTGAAGAGTAAAGTAAAATAAAGCCTGACTGGTGGGAGGTTTTCGGGTTTTTCTCCCATACGACAAAAATGAGGGGTAATTGCATCCTCATTGCCCATCGGTGTGTTATTAGTTGCGTGGGTTATTCCATCGTGAGTTTTCGTGGTTGTAGTTATAGTACATAAGTGGAACACAAAGTGTACCTCTGGTAAAGACATCTTAGGAGAAAAACAGAACATAAAGTTGCTGTATATACATTGCAGATTGGAGATTAAACCCAGAAATCAGGGTCTTATCTTCGATTCCCATTTGTTTTATTCCCCTTCAGATTCGGCTTTGGAAGTGTTCCTTCCAAACTGCTGTGCTACCATAAATAAACTTTAGCCCATTAAAGTAGTGTCCGTTGTGAAGTTATCAAATTTCTAGGATTTCTTATGTTGAAATTTGCATGCATAAATGTTTCGTGTTGGTAGGAAAGCATTTCATAAATTAAAATAAGAAATAATTATGCAAAATAATTTAATTTATTTTTTTATTTTATTGACCTGATAAAGAAATGTCTTCTCCAGTGTTTCAGTGTGAATGTTAAGGATAAAAAGGTGATATTAATTAACGAAATATAATTTCAGGCACTGAGATATAAAATAGCAAAAATGTATAAATTAAATGGTTTTAAATTAACAACAATTGTGTTTTTGGCAATGTAGTGTTATTTTTTATTTAAAATTGATGTAAAAAAAGTATAATTATATAAAAGTAAAAATATTTTATACAAAGCGAATAAAAAAAAAAGAAAAATATTCTGGAATATTCTAAAAATATTCTAAAAAAGAATAAAAGAATAAATAAAAATATCATATATTTGAAATAAAAATCTAGGTAATAATGTATAATATTTGTTTTTACTGTAGTCTACAGTTTTTTTCTAAATCGAAAATCGTTATATATGTATATATATATCACTCGTTATATATAAATATTCTGGTACATTCTAAAATTATTTTAACATATTCTAAAGACATTATAAAATGAATAAATGAAAAGTATTATATATTTGCGATAAAAATTTAGATAATAATGTATGATAGTATTTGTTTTACTATCTGTCTGGTGGTTTTTTGTTTTTCTAAATCGAAAATCATTATATATATATTTATATTTATAAATAACCATTCTGGACTATTTTTAAAATATTCTAAAATACTCTAAAAATATTCTAAAAAGAATAAATGAAAAATATCATATATTTCGTAAATAAAAATTTAGGTACTAATGTATGCTAGTATTTGTTTTTACTGTCTGTTTAGAGCTTTTTTTTAAATCAAAAATCATTATATATGTATACATATCGCTCTTCTTTCATAAAGAAAAGGAACAATAAAAACTAATTTAAAAATTAAAAGAAAAACAATTTAATAAACTCTTTTGAAGAACGAACAGAATACGATGCTATCCATTGCTCCATAAAACCAAAGTTTTTTCCCGCTTAAATAGATCGAAATCAAATAAATACAAAAAAATATCTTTGAGACCGAAACTTCCAATTTTGCTTTTAGTCTTCTTCACAATAAAGTTCTGAAGTCAACTTAGTTCCTGACGTCCACTTCGGATGCATATAATTAATTAGCTTCCATCGATTTTCGTTCAACAACTGTTTATGTGAAACGTAATTACAGTTTTTCGATGTGCTGGAAAAGTTTTGGAGAAATAAAATTAAAGGAATAAATGAAACGCGAAAGGTAATTTTACATTTTAAAGGTTCATTATTAAAGTCAAACAATTTTTTTTTTATTTTAATAATTGGATACGCCTGTTTGGAATAAAGTTATGTGTTTATTTTTAAAATTAGAGAGTTAAAACTTAATATCAGTTGTTTTTTCGGACCTGATAATGTCACGCGAGAATTATATTGTTTGTTATTTGTTATTTGTTGGAGAATAAGGAAGGATTAAATTATTGGAATGTAATAATAAAGATATTAACTCTTAAGGTAATATGATATAAAATTTTTACCAGCAAAATAAATAATAGTTCTTTGCTGCTGTTTACTTTTTTTTTACATTTATCCCTGTTATTTAATTTAAAATAAATAAATTTCCATTTGGGAAAATGTAATAATAAAGATATTAACTCTTAAGGTAATATGATATAGCATTTTTTACCAGCAAAATAAATAATAGTTCTTTTCTGTTGTTTACTTTCTTTTTACTTTTATCCCTGTTATTTAATTTAAAATAAATAAATTTCCATTTGGGAAATTATTGTTAAGAAGTATAAAGAAGAAATAGATATTTAATGTTATAACTTCAGTGAAAAAAACCAGTGAATTTTAAAACGTGTAAAATATAAACGATATTAAAACTTAATATCAGTTGTTTTTTCTGACCTTCTAATGTCAAGTGAGAATAATATTGCCCGTTATTTATTATTTTTTGGATAATAATGAAAGACTAAATTATTGAAATGTAATAACAAAAATATTAAATCATAAGGTAATATGATATAGCATTTTTTTAATTAGTTTACCAGCAAAATAAATCAACTTTGTTGTTGTTTACTTTTATCCCAGTTATTTAATTTTAAATTAATAAATTTCCATTTGGGAAATTATTATTAAGAAGTATAAATAAGAAATAGATATTTATATTATAACTTCAGTGGAAACTAATGAATTTCAGAACGTGTAAAATATAAACGATGTTAAAACTTAATATCAATTGTTTTTTTGGACTTGCTAATGTCACGCGAGAATTATAGTCTTCGCTATTTATTATTTGTTGGAAAATAAGGAAAGATTAAGTTATTGAAATGCGATAATAAAAATATTAACTCTTAAGGTAATATGATATAACATTTTTTTTACATTTTTTACCAGCAAAATAAAACATAGTTATTTGCTGTTGTTTACTTTCTTTTTACTTTTATCCCAATTATTTAATTTAAAATAAATAAATATCCATTTGGGAAATTATCGTTAAGAAATATAAATTGGAAATAGATACTTTCACACAAAAGTTAAAATAAATAATAGTTATAATAAATTTCCTTTCGAGAAAGTATCGTTAAAAAATATAAATAGTAAATAGATATTTTAACATAAAATATCTTTTTCCTATTTATACTTCTTAACGATAATTTCCCGAATGGAAATTAATTAATTTTATTTATTTATTTTATTTTATTATTTTATTTATTTATTTATTTTATTATATACATTATTTATTTATTTATTTTATTAAATATATTATTTAGTTATTTTATTTTATTTTATTATTTATTTAATTTATTTTATTTTATTATTTATTTATTTTATTTTAAATAACTGAAAATCAGTGAATTTTATACACGTAAAATATAAACGGACGATGTATTTTAATTTCTACATTCAACAAGACGCATTAAAACTAACTTGGTGAACTTTTAGAAAATCAGAGGTCCTTTCATTTTCATTTATTTGTTAAATAATTATATCGGTATTTATTGTTTTAATATTTAAATAATTATTGAATTATTACTATCCCATTAAATCGAAAAGTTTTCTTTAAAATAATACTTCATCTACAAGGATTTTGATCAAACTTTTCATACTTGTATCAAATAAGGAAAATACAATTTTCATTTAATCATACAGTACTAATTTGAAAATACAGTTATGCGAATTTTTTAAATATACCCTGAAATTGCTTACATCGCTTAGATTCAACTTCATTGTATTGCTTATCACAAGAAAAGCCATACAAATTTCTAAGTGGTAATACCTGTTTCATCTCTCCAGATTAATTACGAAATTTGATATGGTGATTTGAATCTATCCAAGACAAGGAATTTGGGATTATTTATAGGAACTTTGCATAGCTGTATTTTTAAATGAAGTTCACATGGGTAAATAAAATTGAAATCTTTCTTAATATTAACAAAGGTTACTTATGTGCCGAATTTTTATCAAAACTGGAGATTGTGTGGTTAAATTCGTGTAGTGATTTAACACAAAAGGATACACAGAAGCATCTTTATAATTAAGAAAATTATTTTTATTAGTAAATAGAAACTTGTACTTATTCAGAGTTTTATTTTTATTAATATCCCTTTCGCTCTCAAAGAAATAGGTAATTGTTACTGAGTCTTTATGGAAATGATGCTAATTGAATCCATTTGTTTGAATTTGTTCAAGAGGAAAAAAGTAACTACAAAACTGTAATTGAAGATGGCTCTTTGAAACTAAATTATCTTTAAAAGTACTAGAATGATTAATTTATTAATTCCGTAACCTCATTTTTAGAATTGCTTTGTTTGTGTAAATTCGTCAATTGTTAATAATCTCTATCGCATTAGATATAATGAACATAAAGTCCAATCTACGTGAAAAGCGACATTTTTTTTATTAAGATCCAATTACCATAATAATTCAACTTGCAAAATTGTATAATTTCTACACAAATAAAGCATAAAAGACTTATTTTTCTAATTATAAATTATTTTAAATTTATGATTAATTTATTAACATCACACTTTTCAAAGTACCTTTCATTTTTAATTAAATTATTTTGTTCATTACCTTTGTTTTACCTTCATTTTGTTAAATAATTGTTTTGCGCAATTCACGTTGAATTAAACTTAATGGTTATTCATTTATTCTATGTATATGGCGACATTCTTTCATTATAAAATTCAACTAGCAAAATTGGAAAATTTTTTTGGCTAAATTAAGTAAATAAAAATCCTTTTTAAATGTTTCTGAATATAAATTATTTTAAAATTATGATTCAATTATTAATTATTAGCGTCACACTTTTCAATTTTCTTTTTTAATTAAATTATTTCTTTCCGATTATCTTTATTTTAAATTTTTTTTTTTTTAAATAACTGTTTTGCACACTCTATCTTGCATTAGACTTAATGGTTATTCATTTATTCTGCAAATATGACGACATTCCTCCATTACAAAATCAAGGGTGTAAAATTGTAAAATTTCTAGGCTAAATAAAGTAAATAAATTGTTTAATTAATTGTTTTTATTTTCTCAATTGTTTGCATTTTAATTGTTTCTGAATATAAATTATTTTAAAATTACGATTAATTTATTAATTATTAGCATCAACATTTCAAAGTTCCTTTCTTTTTTAATTAAATTATTTTGCTCTTATTACTTTTATTTTTTAAATAATGGTTTTGCTCACTGTATGTTGCATTAGACTTAATGGTTATTCATTTGTTCTACATATATGGCGACTTTCCTTCGTTACAAATCCAGCTTGCAAAATTGTAAAATTTCTATGCTAAATAAAGTCAACAAAACTCCTTTTTAATTGTTTCTGATTATAAATTATTTTGAAATTATGATTAATTTATTAATTATTAAGATCACACTTTTCAAAGTACTTTTCTTTTTTAATTAAATTATTTTGTTCTTATTACCTTTCTTGTATCTTTAATATTTTGAATAACTGTTTTGCACAATGTATGTTCTATTAAACTTAAACTATTAAACTTATTAATTTCATTTATTGTGCCTATATAGGGACATTCCTTCGTTATAAAATTCAGCTTGCAAAATTGTAAAATTTCTATGCTAAATAAAGTCAACAAAACTCCTTTTTAATTGTTTCTGATTATAAATTATTTTAAAATTATGATTAATTTATTAATTATTAAGATCACACTTTTCAAAGTACTTTTCTTTTTTAATTAAATTATTTTGTTCTTATTACCTTTCTTGTATCTTTAATATTTTGAATAACTGTTTTGCACAATGTATGTTCTATTAAACTTAAACTATTAAACTTATTAATTTCATTTATTGTGCCTATATAGGGACATTCCTTCGTTATAAAATTCAGCTTGCAAAATTGTAAAATTTCTATGCTAAATAAAGTCAACAAAACTCCTTTTTTAATTGTTTCTGATTATAAATTATTTTAAAATTATGATTAATTTATTAATTATTAACATCACACTTTTCAAAGTACTTTTCTTTTTTAATTAAATTATTTTGTTCTTATTACCTTTCTTGTATCTTTAATATTTTGAATAACTGTTTTTGCACAATGTATGTTCTATTAAACTTAAACTATTAAACTTATTAATTTCATTTATTGTGCCTATATAGGGACATTCCTTCGTTATAAAATTCAGCTTGCAAAATTGTAAAATTTCTATGCTAAATAAAGTCAACAAAACTCCTTTTTAATTGTTTCTGATTATAAATTATTTTAAAATTATGATTAATTTATTAATTATTAAGATCACACTTTTCAAAGTACTTTTCTTTTTAATTAAATTATTTTGTTCTTATTACCTTTCTTGTATCTTTAATTTTTGAATAACTGTTTTGCACAATGTATGTTCTATTAAACTTAAACTATTAAACTTATTAATTTCATTTATTGTGCCTATATAGGGACATTCCTTCGTTATAAAATTCAGCTTGCAAAATTGTAAAATTTCTATGCTAAATAAAGTCAACAAAACTCCTTTTTAATTGTTTCTGATTATAAATTATTTTAAAATTATGATTAATTTATTAATTATTAAGATCACACTTTTCAAAGTACTTTTCTTTTTTAATTAAATTATTTTGTTCTTATTACCTTTCTTGTATCTTTAATATTTTGAATAACTGTTTTGCACAATGTATGTTCTATTAAACTTAAACTATTAAACTTATTAATTTCATTTATTGTGCCTATATAGGGACATTCCTTCGTTATAAAAATTCAGCTTGCAAAATTGTAAAATTTCTATGCTAAATAAAGTCAACAAAACTCCTTTTTAATTGTTTCTGATTATAAATTATTTTTAAATTATGATTAATTTATTAATTATTAAGATCACACTTTTCAAAGTACTTTTCTTTTTTAATTAAATTATTTTGTTCTTATTACCTTTCTTGTATCTTTAATATTTTGAATAACTGTTTTGCACAATGTATGTTCTATTAAACTTAAACTATTAAACTTATTAATTTCATTTATTGTGCCTATATAGGGACATTCCTTCAGCAAAATAAATAAAATTCTTTTTTAAATGTTTTTGATTATATATATTATTTTACAATTATGATTAATTTATTAGTTACTATCATCTGACGTTTCAAATTTCCCTTAGCTTTTAATTATTTTGTTCTTATTATCTTTATTTTACGTTTATTTTTATAAATAATTGTTATTCATTGTTATTGTTATTCATTTCGCTATTGTTTAGACGTTTTAGTTTTCGTTTTCGTTTAGGTTATTCATTTACGTATTCAATTTCTATATTTCAACTACGTATATGGCGACATTCCTTCTTTGCAAAATCCAGCTTGCAAAATTATAAAATTTCTAAGCTAAGTAAAGTAAATGAAACACATTTTTAGTTGTTTTTAAATATAAATTATTTTAAATTTATGATTAAATGAGTAATCATCAATATCACACTTTCCAAAGTGTCTACATTTTTTACTTAAATCATTTGTTTTGCGCATTCTATGTTGCATTAGACTTAATGGTTAAACCATTTATTCTACGTAAATGGCGACATTTCTTCATTACGAATTAATTCACCGAATAATGACACTTACCGAACTGCGCTGATTCTAGTCAGAATAAAGCACACAAATATCTTTTTTAAATGCTTCCGGATCGCATTTTTTTCCCTTTTTATACCGGAATGAACCTCGAAAGTCCAACGAAAGCGAAATGCTCCTTTTTCTGAGGTTAAATCGCCTTCAAAGCTGTGTCACTGGACTTTCTTTGAGCAAATTTATTTCCTTTCTCAGCAAATTGCCTGAGACATCTCCCTTCTCATTCTTCAATTTATTTCACCACGTCTCCCTCTTTTTCGTCCATCTTTTTTTTTTTTTTCCCCCCGTTCTTGTAGTAGACTCTTTGCGAAAGGATTCAATAAAGTTGCTGTTACATATGCAACAGAAAAAGGCTGGGGAAAACATAAAAAATAACGAGCACTAAAGATAGCGGGGATTGTATCCGTGTGCTAATGAATGTTTATCCCTTTTTAGAGAATTTCTACTTCTTTTGAATTTGAAAACAACTTTATTTTATTATTATTCTAAACTAGCCCTTTGTATACTAAATTAACAAAAATCCTTATTTGCTTTTTATAATCCCTTGCCTTTTTTTTCTTTTTTATTCAACATCGGACAAAAAGGAGTACTATACTACTATTAGCAGATATACTACTGGAATGCTATAAAAGGATGGAGATAAAAGTTCTCCATTTATCTCCACCCTTTTATAGTATTCCATTTATGTCGCAAAACCCACTGATTGATCATGGGGAAAACTCATTATTTTCGGATTATTACATTATTATGATGTCGTGTATTATTATGTACAATAATAATATACGACATACATACATAATAATTTACGATAATAATGCACGATGCATTATGTATCGTGTATTATTATTGTAATATTTTAGTTTTAGACCTGCGAACTCACAAATGTGTGAGATATCTAAGAATTTTAGATAGTTGAAAGTAAATAACTGTATTATGTCAAGCAAATTGTATAAAGTTTATAAATAACAGTATTTGCAATCTTACTGGTTTTCAACTTTACTTCGTTTTTGGTGTTTATTTTACATACAAAGCATAATAAACAACGAAAAATTAACTAGATGTCGAGACTTACATATTGCTTGCTAAGTTTAAAATCTACCATAACGCAATTATAAATGTATTATGTAACTGTAACCGTAAGGAAAACGTAGTGAGTTTGCAATGTTGAGAGTGTACTGTGTGAAAAAGTAGTGTAGAGGTAGATATAGTGGAGGATGCTTGAATAAATAAAAGACACTGCAAAATGGTTGGTCATTTATTAATCAGAGATTTTTTTTCGAATTAAAAAAATTAACAAAATAAATAAACTTATCAAAGCACTTTTGATGTGTTTTGAGCACTTTAAAGAATGTAGTGCATTAAAAATATTTGTGATTCTTACCCTGAAAGAGTTCTTTAATACCAAATGGAGCAATTGATTCCTTTGGACAAAATTGATGCAAATACAGCTGTTCGGAACTCCCCCTTGTTTGCCCAAATCGAATCATTGCGTAATCGAACACATGGTGCTTTCTATCCTTTACTATCCTGCCAACTTTACGACCCTGCGTAACAAAACCCAAGCCCGCTCATTCTCTTATTTGTACTACGATATATCCTTTCAGGTCCATTTGCTACCCGTACCCTTTTGGTCAACTGCTAAAGATCCATTTGAACTAAGAACTCCCATTCTTGTAACTTTATATCCAGGTTGCTATGGCAACCCCCTACAGAAAGAAGCCTGAGTTTTTAAAAGTCTTGGGACTAGATGACGTTAGATATGCATTAAAAGCACTAGAAAAGTAATTTTTTCTTTGGTTGCCAGGGATGTCAAGGACAGGAGAGTGGCCTTTGCTAGAGTGGCCATTTTGAGAAAAATTTAAAATTACCGCAAAGGCGATTCCTTTTTGGAGGTGTATGTAATCTTTTTAAATACATTTTTCAAGTAGATTTAAAAGATTTTAAGCACGTATAACTTTAAAAATAAAACTTTTCTCGAGAAATAACCAAAACGTAAAACAACTGTCTCTTTTAGAATCATTTGTCTTTCAGTACAGAAACAAAAAATAATTTTATCTCTTTCTTAAATAAAAAAAGATATGAATTCATTCTTGCATTACCTGCTGAAATGTTGTTATAGATAGATAATTAAAATACTTTGTTGGACTATGCTCTAAATAACAAATATTTAAATTGTACATGCATACACACTTGGATTTGGGTATGCATACTTTAAAAAATAATTCATTTCTTATAAAACCTATTCTTATTTAGCAAGCGAGTATGGTAGTGTATGCAGGTTTAATTCCCCTCGTTAGCTGTGCATTTTAGCTGTTTTTATTACTACATATTTAGGTACTTTTAGATACCAGATTCATCCCGTATCGGTGGTAATTGTGATCAAATGGTGAGAAAGACAAACAAAATATCTAGTGGAAGTATTTTGGGGTTTTGCTCTGTAGACAAGAAAATGTAGGGCATGCACTCCTAATAATTCTCTCGAAAAGAATAGCCCCATTAAATAACTGAAATAGCAGTTCTTTAGGTAGAATGGATGGGTCCTGCTATGAAAAACTCAGCTTGGATGTAACTTGTGGGGAATAAGATTTTTTTTTACCCAGAAAAAACTGTTCCACTAGTGTAAGTCGGACATCATTGAAAAATAAAAGATTAACAAAAACTTTCAAGGGACTTTGAATAGTGACAGTTTGAATGTTTGTATAGAGTGAAAATCCAAAACACTCCAGTCCAAATCAAATGAAATGCTCACACATACTGTCACAGCTAACTCTGAATCTCTTGAATCTGCAAACAATGCCGATTCGATATCTTAACTATGGGTGGTTAATCACAAAACAGCAAGAATTGCAGAGAATGTAATAATAATTTGCTTACTCAAATCAATGAAATTCTTTCTCAAAGTTCCATTCCCTTAAAATAAATGCAAAGATAAGAAGCGTCGATGCAATAATGCCAAAATATAGGTAGTCATCGATATAGACGTATCGATACAGTAATCAATCTTCAATACTGATTTAGAATTTTTTGTGCAAAAATAAATATCCAGAATTATTTCCACGGGTCGAGTGATAGTGCATTGTGTTTCCAGTCTGAGAATTCTTAGTTCGAAACTCAACCGTCGAAGTCGAACAGAATGCTTCCATGTCCATGGCAAGGATAATCAGAATAAACCTATAAGTTGGAATGTCTTTCCTTGAGCTTAAGAAGAAGATCGCGAACACCTAGATGCCAATTTTACGGATGTTTATTCATAGTTGTAGCAGCAAAACATTGAAGGGGAAAACAACGATAAAAAATCGTAAATTCCCGTCATGTCGAAACGAGAAACTTTATTGCTGTTTACACCAAATATACTTGTTTTTTAAAGTAGTGATTCTATTATATGGCACTATTGGAAATCGAATCCCCGTCCACTTTGCTATAAGTAGCATTCACGCATAGCCATTAAGACACAAAACCATGGGGAAATAATTTACATTTGGTAAAAAATTCGTAACTAATAAAAATATCGTAACTAAATTTCTGTCAGATTTCTATTTCCAATGTTTGAGATTATAACACTCGATTTTTTTTATTCTAGAAGGCGGAAAAAAAACAGAAAAAAGAAACGGCTTAATTATTTTCCTTCGCTAAAAGTGTTTTTGCTTCCTTTCGTTAAGGTATTTCCTTCACAATGAGCTTTTAATGAAGAATTAGCGAAATTGTTCATTAGTATCCAGCTATCAAAGTAATACAATTTATAAAGCTGCCTTTAAATCTACCTACTTGTTTCTTTCTTTCTTTCTTTCCTTCTTAAGCTAATTAAAAATACGAAACAAACTCAGTAATAGTAGCTTAGCAGAATTTTTAATCTAGTGTCAGTGAAAGCCCCAGGGCAATTAAGGTAAGCGTGAAAGTTTAGGAAAATGAATTAAAAAAAATTTTTTTTTCGTTGTGTATCAATAAAGACTTAGCTGTTCTTACAGTTGAGTTTCATTTAATTAAGAATGCAACACCAAAATGAAAAGTTGTAGAAGTTTTCACGCGGGAGGTGTGTCAACCTTTTTTTTTCACCATAATTTGTCACGAAATGATAGTGTTAAAAATAAACGTCCAATTTAAAACTAAGTTATCATGTATTAAATAGGTCAACAAAATATATAAATAAAAAAGTGAATGAACATATTTTTAATTAGTGAAGAAATTGTTAGAAAAATTTTAATTTTGAAAGTTTATACTACATTTTTATTCAATATATTAATTAAAAGTTTGAACTGAATTTGTTGCATTAAAAAAAAATCAAATTATTGAAATACATCTTTTTTTGCATGGAAAATTTCTCTTTTAATTAAAAAATTATCTTTACTTTTTAATGAATACGCAATTTTAAGTCTAAATAATTAATAACATGCTGCACTAATTAACAACGCATTTTAAATAATTCTTTGTAATTTGTGGTCAAGAAAAAGCTTAGTAAATAATAAGTTTTATGTATATCGACAACTTAAAATCCCAAATTCTAGCCATATAAAATAGTAATTTGAGGACATGTTTAATTGGAATATAAATAATTAAATCTTGGTTGAATTGTATTTTTTTTAAATAAATTTCCCAATTTTTATTCTTAAGAGACTGTTATAACTATTTTATGCGCTTCATGTACTACCAAAGAAATAGAATGGCATTCTTTTCATTTTATGATATATGTGTGCAGTTTAAAAATGCAATTAATCTAAACCAAATGAAATCTACTTGCTCCTAATCACTTGCTAGTTAATGGAATCTACTTGCTAGTTAATGAAATCTACTTGCTCCTAATCACTTGCAAGTTAATGGAATCTACTACTAACTCCTAATCACTTGCTAGTTAATGGAATCTACTTGCTCCTAACCACTTGCTAGATAATGGAATCTACTTGCTCCTAATTATTTGCTAATTAATGGAATCTACTTGCTCCAAATCAATTACAAGTTAATGGAATCTACTACTAACTCCTAATCACTTGCTAGTTAATGAAATCTACTTGCTCCTAATCACTTGCAAGTTAATGGAATCTACTACTAACTCCTAATCACTTGCTAGTTAATGGAATCTACTTGCTCCTAACCACTTGCTAGATAATGGAATCTACTTGCTCCTAATCACTTGCTAGGTAATGGAATCTACTTGCTCCTTATTATTTGCTAGTTAATGGAATCTACTTGCTCCAAATAAATTGCAAATTAATGGAATCTACTAACTCCTAATCACTTGCTAGTTAATGGAATCTACTTGCTCCTAATCACTTGCTAGATAATGGAATCTACTTGCTCCAAATCAATTGCTAGTTCATGGAATCTACTTGATCCTAATCACTTGCTAGTTGATGGAATCTACTTGCACCTGGTCACTTGCTAGTTAATAGAAGTTTCTACTTGAATGGATTTTACTTGTTAGTTAATGGAATCAAGAAGGAATCTTATGTACAGATATAGTTTTTAGTAAAATCAATAAAAATCCATTTATTAAATACATGTTCTAACAGATAAAGATGTATTATATTGTCTCTATTATTAAACAAGAACTTGAATGATTTTAGACAGAGCAAATCATTGTTGGTACATAAAAATGTCATGGTTTAAAAATAAACATCAGTGTTTCTTTTTAGAAAATTAAATGTTGTCTGTATTTTGTAAAACAATTGTCCATAAATAAATAATTTATCCATATTTGTCCAACAAAAGGCAGTTCAAATATTATATATTGAGAAAGAAAATAGAATTCAAGGGTATATATATTCCGAAATGTGTTTTAAAAACAGGTTCTTATTTTTATCGATAATAAAATATCTTAAAAAACCCCAAAGAAAATCCGATTTATTAAATGTAGAAGTCGCAGTATGTCAGCACAATAAAACGGAAAACTGACACTTTGACAGAACTCTTTATAACAATTTTTCTTATCCAGTATGAGTTGGTAAAAGATACGGAAAAAATAGGGTTCAGAAAAATGTTTTCATTCTTATTTGGAAATGAAATTCAGAAGCAAGATTTTGTAAATGCTGCTATTCATATGGCGAAAATATTTATTTACGAGAGGATTTAACACAATTCCAAAAAAACCAAATCATAAATAAGAAATTATACTTTTAAAAACTGGTATGTAAAGTAATATTTTCTTAGCATTTATTATAACGGAATTTCTAACCTAGAATAAAAAATACTTCAACTAGAATATTATATAATGGTGTAAAAATATGCTCATACAATTTTTTTTTTAAATTGCATTTTTATGGGCATATGTGATTTTAATGGGCATATGTGATCTTGTCAATTGTCCATAATCTTATTTAATGATTCAATATTATAGATAATAGCAGATTTTGTAAGACAATTCGACCTTATGCATGGTGCACTACGCATAATTTGTTACACTACATTCACATAACGGAAAGCAAGGCAGTGATGTCTTCTAAGAAGATTTTCAAAGATAATTGATATTAGAAAAACGTGTAAAACGTCAACAAGACTGTTCCACTATCAAGACATAAATAATAAACATTGAGACTACTCATTGAGAAAATTTTTCTTAGGAAACGACAGATCTTGTAGGCAGATTCGACATTATCCATGGTGGTCGCCAGAAACCTGCAACATGCAACATTACATCTTCATGATGGTAAAGAATAAGGGGATTGTTTTCCAGGAAGAGTTCAGTGACAATTTTGCATTAGAGAAAACGTGGAAAAAGTCATCAGGTTGGCCCACTATTGAGATGCTGTTTTAATAGTCACTGAGATTATCAATGTTTTAATCTGATTGATTTTGTTCGCCTTAAATATCAGCAGATTTTGTGGGCAGATGCAACCTTATACATTGTAAATTCTAGCTTGTTGTATACCATATACAAGATTGAATAAAAAGCAGTTTTGTCTTCCAAAAATATTTTTAGGAATGATAGTTCATTAAGGAAAACTTTCAATTAGGGTGTCCCACTATCACACGAGACACATAAAAGTCACTGAGACTACTCTTATTTTCAAAGTTGGGATTGAAGCCTCCGCAATTAGTTGGAGTTGAGTCCTCCTTTTCTGACACATTAGATAACTCGAATTAACATTAGACCACTAAGGAAAGCAGTAAGAAACTATTGGAATATTTTTTAATTATTCTGATGACACTTTATGACTCATGCTGAAAGTAAGCAAACCCCTATTTGTGGCCCAATGGCAAAATGTGTATTTAGCATGCAAGAGGGCTCATTCAAAGCTGCTGCCTCTCGCTATTTTCACAGCCTTCAAAAGCATGTAGACAATATAGTGATTGTGACAGAGTTGGAAATTGTTTCATATTGATGTTCAAGCTGCCTTCTTGTAGTTTTCCAGGTTATATACCATCCGATATGCAAACACGGGCTAGTTAATCTTGAAAGTTCTCCCAAAGGTATACATAAATGGAAAACACATAAGTTTCTTAAGACATACATAAGTTTCTCTTGAAAGGCATACAGAAGTATAACCCGAGATACACTAGGGTACAAAAATTTCCAAAGTAAACAACATTTTGCTTTGAATATTTATTATCTTTTGAAAATTCTAATAAATAATAGATAATTTCAAGTGCAGAAATTTATACTTGTCTATACGGTATGAAATTTATACTTATATATACGGCAATTCATTTTTCTTGCTAATGTAAACAAAACAAACTGGATTCAAGAGTTTTATTGGGGGCTTAATAAATAGCTTAATAATAACAGTTAATAATAATAATAGCTTAATAAGTAGTTTCATATTGTAATTTAATAATTCTATTAATTAATATTAATTTTTTTTAAATCGAAAATTTCTGTAACTTTGATTTGTTAATTCGTTAAGATATGCTAATTCAGTGAATATCAATTCCGTAATTTATTGCACTTCCTACAAACATTATTAACCCATTTAGTGAATAGTTCGTAATAGTCCTAAAGTTGTTAGAAAATATTACTCATATCTAACAAAATCTTCTCTGTTTTTGTGGCTTCATTTAGAATCGTTAGCATAATTTAATCTTTTCTCTTGTCTTTTGTTTTTTCTTGCTGTTAACTTTTTTTTTTGTCTTAAGACATAAAGTGTCTCATTATTTGAATAATTGAATTAGATCTCCAGTACAGGTTTAATTATAAAAACGTTATTAAACTAATTCAATAAAGATAACCACTCTTAGGAATTATTCATAATCAAATGCTGGAGAATACAGCAAATTAACATATAAAAAAGACGCTATCTTTTTTCATGCGAAACTAATGAATTTTTTTGTGTGCTTGACTTGCAATATATATATGCGATTTCCTGCAATGTAACGTCCACTTTCTGTCTTATCTGAATAGCGTGCAACAATAATTGCACCCTAGAAATTGAAGCATTAATATGCTGTACTAATTTTCCACTGGAAGAAATGAATAAAAAAGTACCCAGATTCAGAATATCTCTTTATAAATAATCCTGACGTATCAATAAATTATTCTTATTTAATAAATGATGTCCTTCTTTCGTAAAGAATTTGCTGCGAGCTGAAGTTAATGATATTGTGAATACGAACGCTTCCTCTCTTTTGCTTTTCTTAAAGCCAACTTTAGCCTGGTGCGTGCCTTGGAAAACACACAACAGGAAAAATATTTCCACATCAACTCTCTGCGTGGAGTTAAAGAACTTAATTCAGCTAATGAGATTTTGAATTATAAAAGATGCCTCGTTACTGAAATGCCTTCATGCATTCTGCGAGATAGATGAAACAGAATTTAGGATAGCTATTTATTTTGTTCTTATAATAGCCAGAGCATGGCTTATTCATGCAGAGCTCGGAATTCTTTAGTAATTGACAACTTGTTTTAGAAGGAGAGTCTTGGAAGAGCGTTCGATGATAAATTGCCATTAAAAATGCAATTGATCAAACATTCCAAAAGGTTGTTCTAAAATGACATTTAAGATTTGTTTACCTAAACATAAGACGATTTCATGCAGTTTCACTTTATTCTTTATCTTTATCTTTTATTTTGTGTTTGCTTTTATGGTATTCGTGAATTGTAGCTTGAGAATTCGTAGAACAAGAATAGCTGTAAGGATGTTTAAGCTAAGAATAGTTTTCTTACTCTCGGAGATTAATGAAGCTTAAATCAGTTAAATTAAGTATAAAATAATTGTAAATTATCTTTGATTCTAAATGTTGGAAATGATCTCGTTTTTAACGTTAATTTACAAGAAATTTTTTTTTAACATGGAACATATTTCATAGATAAAATAAGGAGAAAAATAATAGATAAAAGATGGTTGAAGATTTAAAAAAACCCAGCAATTTTAAACAATCCTGTAAATTAAAAGTGGATAGTTTTATTTAAAGTAAAAAAGTAAAGTGAATATATTTAATATTACGTTTATAAAGTGGATATATTTAATATATTTAATAAAGAAAAGTGGATATTTTTAATATTGTTAACACATCAATAGTTAAAATGGTTAAAATAAATAGTTCAATTAAATTAAGTATAAAATAATTAATTAGCTTTGATTTTAAATGTTTAAAAACTTATGTCAATTTTAATGTTAACTTATATGAAATTTTTTTAATATAGATTATGTTTTACAGATAAATTCACTGGTTGACGCTTTAAAAAAAATAGCAATTTTAAACAATCCAGTAACGTTGATATTTTCAATATTGTTACCACATCAATATAATTAGAATGCTTAAAATAAATAATTATTTACAAGATTTTGTTTAATGATTTATTTAGTAAAAGAATTAAATTCTTTTTTTTAAATTATTTAATGTTAAATAAAAATATATCGATTATAAACAAAATTGGTAAAAGAAAATTATGTAGAATATGTATAAAAATAAAAGCCTTTATTGACGATTTAAAATAATAGATAAGGAAATAAAATAATTCATGCATTAAACAATCTTCAACATTTAAACTGTAAAAATTATGTAACACACTATATTTACCATCACCTAGTAATGAACTAGCTAGTATGTGGTCATTTTGAAATTGTTAGAAAATATAAATCATCATAAATATATATTTTATTTCATGTATCAAATAAAACCATCTTTTTTAATCTTACGTTTAAAAAAAACCTAACTATTAATATTAGCCTTTGAAAGAGGCTTTTATTTCATCTTTATGGTAAAATGAATTTTATGAGATAGGATGAACATCAGGATTCATCTCAATGAAAAATTATTTGTAAATTATTGTTTATTTTCTATAAATCTCTTAAAAAGATAAAATTATAGTTCATTATTCAATTGTATTTTCTATTAATTTAATTATTTATTCCTCAGTTTTAACTATGTATAAAAATTTAAGTAAAAGTATAAAATATAATTTATTGGAATGGTACGGATAATTAAGAGTAATTAATTACAAGATTGAAGTAAGAGGCTAATTGTTATATTAAATCAATCGATATAGTTTATAAAGGTCATGGGTTATTTAATTGAAAATAAAAAGCAATTGGAAAAAAACCAAATTAGTTATAAAAAATGCAAATTATCTAAAACATCTTAAAGAGCAAAGGTCATTCTAATTATTTAAGTTTTACTGTAAATATTTATTTGTTGATATATAATAACAGGATGTTTATTTTAGTGATATGAAAACTAATCAACGGAATAGTTCTTTTTCTTATATTTTGATGCATCGTCATAAAGAATTCACGCCTACGCTAGTGAACGATGCAAAAAAAATTATATAAATATATAATGAGATCCCTTTTATTATTTTAGTGAGATAATTAATTTTTCATGATATTAATTTCATTATATTGTAGCTATTGCTTTATAAGGAAATAATTAAAAGCGAACTTCTTTAATGCGATTTTATAATGAATAAAAACAAAAGCGAAAAGAAATTGAATTAAAGGCCTTTGAAATTATTAATTTTAAGAGTTAAATGCGAAATACAGTACTGAACTTCCATTCCGTATGTTGCTATCATCTTACCATCAAATCTTAATCCTTTGAAGGCGACATCATGGCTAAGGATTCATATTGTCAAGAACAAGGATTTTATAACAGAAATACTTTTCTTTTTTCCCTGCATTCCTTATTTTCCCCCTGTTCTGTAAAACTGTCTATTCAGCTTGAAAAAATATACTAGTATAATATTGTTTTTTATAAGTTTTATAGTGGTAAATATTTCGCTGTTGGTTTTTAATTAAAAATGGAACAGATTTTTTTCTTCGTAGAAACTTTCTAATAAACACGAATCAACATCCTGTTGTTGGTATGTGCTAGCTGTTAATGAATCTTAAATCAGGTCATTAAGTTAACTGTCACTTATTGTCATTGTTAAAAAAAAACATGGAATTATAAAGGCAAAAATAACAGAAGGGATTTTCTTTTTCTTCTGCATTCCTGATTTTTTCCCCCTGTTCTGTAAAACTGTCTATTCAGCTTGATTATCCTTATTGCAGAAATGCCAACTTTAACGTCACATGCAAAGCTAATTCTTTTTGGAAACTTTTCACTTATGTGAGCATAGTGTTGTTTTTTATAAGTTTTATAGTGTCCACAAAAAATGAGTAAGACACAAAAATTGCTTGCCGTGCTTGTGATAATGATTTGAATACAAAATACATTTAAGTAATATGCCTACAGAACTATTTTATTAGAATACACTATGACATTAACGTTATACATCTGAATATATATAAATTAACACTTAGATTTACGATGGTTATTTGAAAAAATAAGAACTTTAATACTAAATGTATTTAATAAAAATGCATTTTTATCCCAACTAAAAAGTTGAATTTTTTTTATATCTCACAGGAATTCTTATTTAAAAGAACTGTAATGTAATTTAAATAATATCAAAAAATTAATGATGAATATAATTTAGCTAATAATTACGAGTCCAGACTAATTTGAGTTTTTTGAAACTTTATTTTATTGTTCATTTATGCTTTAAGAAGTTTTTTATACACATGTTTATGTAAATCTGAACTACTAAATTGTGTCTGATAAATTATCCATTAAGAATTATTTTTATTAAATTTATTTTTTTAATACTCATTATATTTTTGCACCCTATTTCTAGTTTTATTTACTGACAACAATAACTGTCTATGTTTACTTGATTGGGTAAAAAATATTTATGTTAAGATTCAATATTAAAAATATTTCCTAAAAGCAAAAAAAATTTCTTTTCATTGATTTGTTCGAAAATAATTTATTATTCGTATCAAGCTTTTAGATATGAAACAATATTAATTTACCATAATTTAATTTAAAAAAGTTTTCTTTCCGGACCAATAACAATCTTAAGACAGTGGGAAGTATATGATAAATTAAAACGCAAATAAATGCATTTTAGCTAACGAAAGAGTAAATTCATTCAGTTAATAATTTTGAATAAACGTGTCATCGGTAAACCAAGACATAATGCTAAACAAGCCCAAAACAACCCCAAATTGTTACTAAAATCACATCTCAACTCCCTCTGCAAAGGTTTAACAAGAAAATATATATATATCAGATATTCCCTGACTACTGGCGAATGTCAGAGAAATGATTTAATGAATTGTAACTAGGAGAAACCCGAAACCGCCCCAGAGTATTCATGTACAGCGCCAGGGCAACCATCTAGTTATTCCCACAAATGCCCTGAAAACCAAATAAGCTTTCTCTAGGCGTGGAACAATGTGCCAACGATTTCATCAATAAGTTAGACGAATTATTTGGAAGAAGATTAATATATTTATTTAATGAAAATATTTAAAGGTGGTGATAGCAACTGGAAAATTGGCAACTAAATGCCACTGGAAGAACATATGCTACCAAGTAAAGCAACAACGGTGGAGTCGTCTACCTGAACTCAAAGCAAATGAAAGAAATGTGATTATTTTGTGCGAAAAGATTAATTAGATTTGTTATTTTACAATCACTGGTTTTTATGGTAGCATGGCAGTTTTGGTGATCATCTTTTAAGGATTTCATCGCAAGCCAAGTAATTTGTGTAGCTGCACAGTTAAAGAGGTACAGAATGTGGATTGTATCTTATTTAGGTGTATAACTTTCAAAAACAATAAGAGGATGGTTCAACAACATCTCTGAATTCGGAGAAAACACTAACCTGGTGCTCTTTTGACAATTGTAGAAAAAATATCCTCTTTTTTTAAACTTTTGTGGAATTCGTGGAATTCTTGTCTCCATGATTAATGTGTACTTCTATACTGTTTCTTTTACCATTGTTACATAGTAGTATATTTTTTTTATATTTATTTTAGACTTCCGTGTTTTTTTGTCCCTCTCAAAATATTTTGTATGTCCGCTTTATATGATACTTTTATAACATTTACTTTTATTTTTATTTATTATTGTTACATAAATATTTTTAGTATGTTATTTTAGTTTTTTACTGTCAGTTTTTTCAGTTAGTTAATTGTATTATTTGTCTAATAATTTTGTAGATATTACTTACGTTGTAAGCTTCATGTTATACACGTGTTGTGCACAAGAAAGTGATATGATGTTTAATAAAAAATATTAATTTTTTTTAACTTCATCAACCCTAAGATCCTTTTCAGATTTCAGTTAAATTTTAACGAGAATCGAAACAATCATAAGACTAAAGTACAATTATCTATAAAGTATAATATTAGAATATTATACTATTATAAAGTATAAGATTATTATATATTTTTTTTATAAATGAAATTTTAAAAGTTAATAAGATCAAGCGAAACATTTGGAACAAAATCAATAATCAAAACTTAAATAAATATCTAACCAGTGTTAATTACCAGATATTTTTATATAAATTTTGATTAATTTATATCAATGACATTTAAAAAATAACATTTCAAACAAGACTAAAGGTTTCTGCCGTCGTATAATTCAAAATCTACATTTTTTCGCTATTACCTGATGTGCATGTTAATCCTTTCCTTACATGGACGAAAGTTCCTCTATGATCTTTTTTCTTTGTAATAGCAATTGGTTTCTATGGTTACCGTATTTAGAGTCACGCGCAAAATAGGTGTTCATCACCAAAACGACCGATATGCCAATTACTATACGAAATTTGCAGGAAACCATGTCTATGCATAATCTTTTAATGTTAGGATTTTTTTTTTAATATTTTATTGAATCGTCTGAAGGAATTCTATGTTTTTATTTTAGAGACTACTTTTCGCATAATGAAAAAGCAAATATACAAAAATAAATAAATACTTAATTTAAAACGTTCTTAATTATTTAATTTTTAAAATTAATTAAAAGTATTTTCGAAGAATTTTCAAACTCTTTTTCCATAATTTTATTGTACGAACGAATTATTTCTACAATAAAAAAGTGTTATAGGATTTCTTAAACGTGGCAAAATTGGCATTTATTCTATAAAAAAACGAACATTTCATTTTCTGGCTTAATTCTTTTAACTTTTAATGAACGACTATTTATTTTATAAGAATTTAAAATTTATTATATAAGAATTTATAGATTAAGGTATGTTTATTTCATACGAATTTAAAAATTGAAATGCTTTTATTTTGAAAATCTCGCATTCATTTTAAATTTAATTTGAAGAAATATTTTTCGTTGTTTCTTAACAACTTCCTTTGATGAAATTTTCTGGCTCATCTTTTAGAATTTATAAGGAAGTCATATATCTAAATACATTCAACAAAGACTGGTGTGTTGTCTATTGGAAAAAAATATTTTCTAAGTCAATTTGAAAATGCTATTAGAGTGTTGTCAAAAATGAAGGATTATGTTCGTGAAATGCGAAGTAATCAGGATAGAAATCTCAAAGGGAAAAAAAAACTATGTCTGCAATATAAATTAAAGATACACTTGTAAAATATCAAATTTGAAAATTGCATGGAAAAAGAGCGGAGAAAATAATACAGGATTTTTGAATTGTTATTTAAAATTCACTTAAATCTTATTAGAATATTTAATTCCAAATACATTCAATCTTCTTCTTTGATGTAAAATACATTACAACTTCTTAAATGGATTTATACGAACATATACATTAATTTAAATTTAATTTCAAATATAAAAATATTTTTAAAAATTATGTTTCCAAATTTATCTATCGGTAAGAGGCATTTAAAAATATTTGCTTGAAATAATCATCGAATATATTATGTGTGTTTATTAAAAAATATTTTTTAAACTTAAATTATATCTTATCAGAACACACTTCACTCCAAATGTTTAGAACTCTTAAATAAAGAGCTTTATTTGAATTATTTTAAGCATAACAATGTACCTTTAATGTACATTATGTACTGACTAGCTATTACTAATTTTCTTCACCAGTCGGCCATGTTGACTTTTATCTTGAATATTCTGGGTTAATTTCAATATCATGTATCATTTTTACGTATAACTGGACAATCATGTTTATTTTTCTCTACATTTCAGTAACTTTTCATTTCTACATCCTTTACGAATAAAGTTGAAATTTTCTTCTTACATCAGGCACCATCTATTGGTAGATAAATGCAACTTAAATAAAAAAATAAAATTAATTCATTAAATTTATTTAATGAATTAATATTTGAAGAAACTCTATTAACATCAAGTGTCATCCACCACAAGTTAAAAAAAATGTATTTGAACTTGAGTGGATGAATAAAAAGTATTTTATTAACGATTGAAAATTTAAACAAGATATATATAGGGAGAATGTGAACTAATAGTAGGAATTGAAAAAAAAAATATGATTTACTCTAATACCCAGTAATCAAAATCATTCATGGATGAAGTTAACAGTTGTTTATTTTTACTATGAATTAATGCTTCTTTTTTAACCCATTTCGTCGAAAGCTACATCTAGACAACAATTATTTTTCTATTACCGTGGGGGTCTGGGTTAGAATAGCCCCACTAAAACCTATACATGTCGTAAAAGGATACTAAAATGTGTACCCATTTCTCGGGTGTATAACAGGGTGAGGTAAAGTCAGACTTTTCCCTTTGGGTGCCCCGTGTCTTTGTGCCACAAGGTCAAGGATAAAATGAAGCTGCATTTTTTTTTCACCCTTTATCAAGAAATTTATGCTTACATAGATTTATCACATTATATGACATTAATATCAATTTAAATCCTTAATTAATAATTAGTTAATGAATTAAATTAAATTGGTTAATATAAATTTGTTCTACATTAACATTTATTAATTACATAAAAAATATTTTCATTTTAATGGTGTATACGAACTTAGTTTGCCAGATAAGTTTCATCAGGAATGTAAATAAGTTTAATTCGGTTAAAAAGAAGAAGTTAAATTGATATTAATAAATGTATGAAAATATTTTTCAAATCTTTGCTTTCTGTAAATTTAGTGATGAATCAGTATTAAGTTATTATTGACTAAATTGTTTTTCATAGCAGGGTAGATGAATATATTAGAATACAAAAAAATAAACATAATTTAAAAAATATTACAAATAAAACTTTCGATTTTTGCATAAGAAAGTGGTGTTCTCATGATTAAAATTTTATTCATTCACTCAATATCAAATTAAAATGTTTTTATGTTTTAAACTGAAATTGAATAATATTTATTTATATATTTTAAATAGAATAGAAAATTTTGGCATGTATTCTGCATAAAATATTATCAAAACGATTTTGACATTAATAATCAAATATGAAAGAAAATTGATTTAATAACATTCATTATTTTTTAAGTTACTTTAATTTCATTGTCTGGAAATTAAAATTTTTACATTCTTTCTTTCAAAACCCAAAATTTAATTAAAATGATTGAATTTGATTTACATTTTGAACATTAAATATATATTTTTTTATTTTATATAACTTTGCTATATAAGAACTTTGTTTAATTTTACTGAAAACACGTAATTGCTTTCGTCTTTTTTTTTAAAAATAAAACAAACATAAATGCTAATTATAAGAAAACAATGAAGTTAATTAGATATCCTCTAGTGCTTTGTAATCAAAGAAGAAATAAATTATATATTAAAGTTTATCTATTCACTACTTTCCACCTCTAAAAATTTTGATCAAATTACTTTTATGTGTGATGAAAATATTATTATAACTTTTAATTATATTCGGGTTGAATTTAAAAGGAGGATGAAATGAACATGAAAATTTGTAAGAAAATTTATTGAATATTCACCAATATTTTCTTAATATTTTTCGATATGAAGGAATAAGTTGAGAAAATATTTCCTTAGTTGCATGTATTACGCTTATAATATAGAAAATTTAAATTAAGTTTTCTCAATATTTTTCGTTTTATTTAGATTTGTTAAAAGTACAGAAGGAAAAATATAAATATCTAAATTTATAATAATTGGAAAAATAAATCGAAACAATATTAAGAAAATATTGGTGAATATTCAATAAATTTTATGTGGGGCCCATACCCATACCAGTACAATGTGGCACCCCGTAAATCTTACAACGTTTTTTTTTTTTTCTTTAGAACAATGTCATTAAATCCAAATACTTATACTTAAATATTAATTTATAGTGTCGCTGCTATGAAACTGATAGATACAAATTGCATATATTTTCCTCTTTATTACATCTTTTACATCTTAATGGCATAAAGTTAAAAGTTAATGAAAGACTTTTTTATTTTAATTATCAATGCTATGTTACTGGCAATTTAAAAAAACTACTATTTGCTATATGTAGTACAGAAGTGATACTAAAGCTGATGACATAAAAAACTCTACTTTATACAAATCCTTTCTGGATATTGCGAAAAAATAATCTAGAAAAAAGTCCTAGTCTCAAATCTAGTCTTTTCTGTCGTAGAAAAAAAGGGTTTCAGATATATTCTCAAAATAGCCAATACCACAAATAATAATTTCTCTTACCTTGGAGACCAAGATAAGGCCTTCAGATAATGATACCATTTAAGATGTGCAATGGGTTCTTGCTTTCTATCTATCAGTCCGTCACTATGTGACTTTTTCCCTCTGGTGGTTACGTTAGTTCCACCATAGCCTTCCGGCACTGCGATATTCTCAACACATACTCTATTCGGTCAGTAATTCAAGACATATAGCTTTTTGATTTGCTTTCTTCGATTTTATTTGTCGAGAAAAAGGCATTGTTTCTGTAATGTACAAAAAAGAAAATGGGCATTGTTTCTGTTTGGTGCAAGTTTATTTTTTGTGAGTTAGTGCTGGTATTTTTAATTTCAGTTTAGTTTTATTTTATTTTTAATAGATATTTACTTTTTTATTATTTTGTTATATTTTGGATGTCAATGCTTTGCAAGTTTCTGATTCTTTTAATGAAAAGCGTGTAATAAATGACGATATTAAATTAATACTTACTTTTTCATTTTGATAATTTTTGATTGCCGTGTTTTACTGTTCTCATCAAAACAATTTAGTACTTTTGTAATTATAATTATTGTTATTTCATTTGTTATTTACATCAATGGAAGTCTGTTTTACAACATAATATAATCGTGAAACATAATTTTTTTTAAAGTATATTAACCATTTTAAACCTCGGTTAAATCTGCTCAAACATTTGTAATAGTGCAAAATTTTAACAATTATTTATCAATTTCGTTTCACTAAATACAATTTGATGAGCAAATAAAGTTACAAGCATATTAAAAAGAACCTGAAGTTGGCTTGGTGAGTTCAAGGGACAAAGGAAGTTTTTCTAACCACTTATTCTTAGGTTCCACTAATACATATTCCGAGAAACCCACTACCAAGAATGGAGAAATGATGCTTTTCGGGGATACTTTTAGGAGTAAATGTGCTGAATTTGAATGTTGTATGAGATAAAGTCTAAACTTTTTCTACCAGAAAACTTTACTGTCGATATGAAATGCTTAGATACGTATCACAATTGCTACCAAACCTCAAAGCAGCCACTATAGCATACGTTGCTTTTGGAATCGACCTTACATCCTGGGCTGCAAGTAGAGTGTCGACAGGACATGGGATTTTAAGGTAAAAAAATACGAATTTGATTAACTTAAAGCAGTATAACAGAAATTTCGGCCATATGCTTCACAAACTCCAGCCTGATTTCGCCATTGCTTTTCTAGTTATCATCGCGTATAACACCAATGTGAGCCGGAAAACATTCCTTTACTTCTTGTGCAATGTGAAAGGCCCTGTATACCCTAGCTACTTACAAATATGTGTCAGTTGCCGTTAGAGACATTCATAGAAAAGAGTTTATTTACTTCTTGTGCAGTGTGGAAGTCCCTGTGCATTCTAGTTATTTACAAATATTAGTCAACGTACTTACAAAGACTCACAGGAAAGCATTCATTTATTTGTGCAGTGTGGAAGCCGCCTGTGCATTCCAGCTATATATAAATATTAGTCAACCCATTTAGAAAGACTCATAGAAAAGCATTCCTTTATTTCTTGTGCAGTGTGGAAGCCCCCGTGCATTCCAATTATTTACATATATTAATCAACTACATTTACAGAGACTCACAAGAAAGCATACCTTTATTTCTTGTGCAGTGTGGAAATCCCCGTACACTCTAGTTATTCACAAAAATTAGTAAAAACATTTAAAAAGACTCATAGGAAATAAATTCTTTTATTTCTGGTGCAGCGGAGAAGTCCCCGTGCATTCTAGTTATTTACAAATATTAGTCAACTACACTTACAGAAGCTCACAGGAAAACAGTCCTTTACTTTTTGTGCAGTCTGGAAATTCCCGTGCATTTCTTGTATAGTTGGAAGGGCCCCGTGAACCCTAGTTAATGTTGAACTTACTTTATATCAGTGGGAAGTTAAATGTCCAGCATTACAAAAGTATTTCAAGTAATGGGAATGAAATGTCTAAAACATTAATGAAAACTTTACATTCCTGTCATCATTAAGATGCACTTCACTAAAATTCAGATTACAAAATCTGTGTCACAAATATTCAGTATTTCTATTGAAAAACAAATTGTGATAGAGTCCCATGATTACTTTATTGTTCTAATAGTTTGTCAACTATGCTTTTTTATCTAGCTATATCATTTACTTTAAACCTAAAATATCTTCTACTGACGGAAGAACAGAATTTATAAGGTCTGTAAGTCTGATTCTTGACACTAATGGCTGCACAAGAATTGCGCCAAAGGGTTGAAACTGATAGAGTGCTGTCTTACCGATGCCGAAAAATATGGTAGAGACATTTCGCTATAAAAATAAATGGACTGTCTTGGAAATAAACTTCTCGTTAAAAGAAAACTTACAGCTTAAAATAAGATTGTATTAATTATAAGTTTGAAAGACGACGGAAAATTGAGCAAGAAAAGTGTGTGTTAAGTTCAACAATAAATTTTCTTTATATTAAATTAATCTTATGGAAACAGTTCTATAAGTAAAACAAATCCTTAGAGCTGTAAACTTTACTTCGATCAGTTAAGCTGCACTTAATGTAATTATTATTAATTATATTTTCTTAATACCAAACATTTTTAATAAAATATTAACTTCTTTGGTCTGTGTAACTACAATTCCATTTTTAGTTATCCAAAAGATATTTATTCAATTTTTAGAAACAGAATATTTAATCATTTTCTTCTTTTTTTTTGTGACTCTTTCAATCTAAAGATGAAAAAAAAATTCATTCGTAAGAAAGTTTCGGTGGATTTTAAGTCGAGTTTTAATTAATTTTCTGTGGGGGGTGGAGGATTTTCAAAAAAAGTAAGGAAGATGAAAGATTTCACTTCAGTATTCACGTGAAAGGAAATGTAATATATTCGAAAAGTCTTGACTGATATTTTTACGAAATTAACAGATTTCTTTTTCTTATAGGTCTCTTCGGAAAAGGAAGTGTGAATTACGAAAAGGTGTTTGCATGACAGATATTTTCTTGATCAAAAGTTTCAGGTACATATGAGTTTACGTTTATACATATTAAAATTAATCTAAAATGTTTTTCTCATATATATAAGTATGCCATAACAACCAGTTTGTTAATCTTTTTTTTTTCAATATGAAGTACCATAAGTTGTAGTGCAATTATAAAACGTAAAATAAAATTTTGAAACTCTTTATTTTATTTGACATTGAATCTCTTAAGTTATAATCGGATAAACAATACGTTAAGTTAAAATTTATGCTCTAAGCACTTGTTAGAATATAAGAAGCAAATTTCATAAAAAATTCTAAAATCTTAGAAATTCTTTAAAATTTATAAAAAAGGCTACGTAGTTAAATAATTATTATGAAGGAAAAGAAATCATTTTAATTCAATAAAAGTATAAATTCATTATACATTCATGATTTTAAGAAATACAAGAAAAATTAATTGTTGTAAAGTAAATTTAATATATTTTGTTTTTAAATATGCGATTTGTACAGATATATACTTATTAGCTATAGCATCTTTCCGAACTATTATTTCGCAATAAGCAATTGAAGCCTCTTCTAGAATAGAAAAATATTTAAATTTGCATGTCCTTGACAATTATTACAGAATTTAACCCTACTAATATACGAGCAAATATATATATAACTCAGAAAAATGAAATAAATATTTCCTATAAAGAAGATTTATTTGATACTTTAGGTTAAGTGCCTAATTTGACATATTTCTAGAAGTTTTCTGAAGATCTGAAATTTTCATTCCGGCTGCCATTTTTCTTTTCTATCAAAGGTTGCATCGGATGACCTAACAAATAAAAAATGGTACTAAATAAATAATTAGACATGACTTAAGTGCTGAAAAATAAAATTATTAATACTTTTCTAAGAAGCAAATTCATTCGATACTTCAACTAAACTGAGTTATTTGACATTTCTCACAAAGTTGTCTGAAGATCCTGAACTTACCACTTGGATTGCATGTTTTCCCTCTTGTCAAAGGAAGAGGGCAATTACTTAATCTCTATTGTTACTAAAGAATTCAAGACAAACGTAATCTGTTGGCTGAAACCTATTAGGAGTTTCCGGAAACATTTAGACTGAGAAAGAGTTTCGCTGATGGTAAGTGGGGAAAGAACAAGCTCTTGTTCCTGTAGATGGTAGAATTTTGTAGTACAACAGTTGAGATCGTAAATCATGACGTTTATTGATCTGCTTCATGTTGTTGCCCCTTCGTTCATCAACCCCGCCTTGTACCCACATTCTTACGCATTAATGCCCTCCCAATCAATTATCACGCATTCCTCAGAAAACGAAGATTAAATCTTGCCCGAAATAGCCAGAGGAACAAGCGTTAATTCACAGAATAACTAGCTGCCTGGAATTTTTTTAACTAGTCAAATTAAGTGACAGAAGATTGCTGGAAAGTAAGTAAAAAAAGCGAAAAAATAAAATCAGTTTGCTGCCTTTAAATTTGACTGTTAAAAAAATTCTCGCAGTTAAGAAGAATTTAAGATGTTTTTCGTTCTTACGTTAAAATAAAAAGGGTGACTTTCTTAACGTTTTCAGGAGTTAACATTAATTGAAAACTTCTTGTTTAATGTCTTCGTGGTATTTTTTAGAAAAAAAAAATTTCTGAATTTTTTTTAAAAATACCTAAGTTTAGTTATTCGAAATATATATTCAAATACATGATGGGTAAGAATTGATGTTTGGTAATTAATATTATGTTTTATTATGTGTAAACGAAATAATTATAATCAGCTTATATTAATATTAAACTGAATTTTTCTTTCTAGAATAAATTACTTTAATTCACTCTTGTTTTTCAGAAGTTAAGAATTTTGAGAAAAGCAGACTGTATAATTTTCAATTTATTTTTGAAAAACTGTTCATTAATTACTTCATTAATAATTTAGATAATTATTAACTTTTTAATGGTAAAAGAAAAATGTGCGTCGTTATTATTTTTTCAATTTTTCATACATTACAAATGAGTAAAAAATAAGAATGACTATGGTATCAGATTACTATTACAATCGCAAGATGTTTTTGAAGAACATATTCTACACAAAAATTACTCATATAAGAAACAAAATAGCATAGAATGCATTTTTCTCTTTCATATCTTTTTTAATCTAATTTCTAATAAGAAAATTAAAAATCCGTTCATTCTTCAAAGCACATCTAATTAAAAAAAAGCAATATAGCGAATTTTCAAATTATTTTGAAAACCTTCTGTTACAAATTGAGAACAACAGTTTTTTTTTTTGCTATAATTTTATGACCATATTTTAAAACAAATTATCTATATTTTTATTTGGCGAGGCTATATTTTTATTTGTTTGCCGTATTTATAAATGAATTGTTCACATAGACAATTTTGCCGTGCTTTAGCTTCATCTAGATAGGTTGTATCGAATCATATCTTTTAATTTTAGGAGATGTGTTCTATAATTATTTTCAGCGAAAGAATTTTTGCCAAACAAATAAACATTTGATCTTTCACATGAAACTTATTGTTCCAATGCATGGGCGATTGCGCTACCTGTTAGTTGTCTTGAAGTTAAATCTAATTGAAGTGTAACCTTGTTGACTTCTTTATAATGATAACCTCATATGATAGGCCAATTTCAATGATCTAGGATTGCGAGGAGTAAAAATGCCTTTGAGAGAATTTTCAGGAATTACAGTCTACTTGACAATTTGCTTGCCACATTGGAGTCTCTTGTCACATCACACATCACGAACTTAAACCAAGGAGTCAAATTATCGATGGCACTTTATCACAATTGCTACCGATTCAACTCATTTTTCAGAATAATTATAGCACATGTTCATTCTTGCATTATCAATTGCAATGATATTTTTTTATTAGAAATTACTATAAGGATTTTATTTCTCTGTAAATTTTAATTTTTTCATTTATTAATGATATTCTTCATGATTTACTCCCTAATGAGATAAAATTCGATCCTAATCTCTGAGTTTAGAGCAATTATTTTTAGTTATAATTGCATTAATTTATAAAAATAATAATTCAAACGGAGTTCTATTGATTAGCTAAAACTATTCAGTGTGATTAAGGTAACAACTAAATATTTTGTTATTCCCTATTAATTCGCTTAGATTTTGAAATATTTTTATTTAACTTTTACATAATGACCCAGAGTTATATGGTTAAAGAAAATAAAACATTTTTGATAACCATAAACATGAAAACAAAAGGTTTTAAGTTTTTAAAAATAACTTTTTGTGATTGAATAAATAATTTTGTAAACAACATGATAATAATAAACTGTTAACAAATTTATTTATGAAATTCAACAGCCAAAAAATTGAAAACTTTACATTCAAAACAATCTCAATAACGAGTCCAAAACATCTAATAACTATTAAAAATAAAAATAATAGAAGCAAGCCATAACATCATCCGGAGTAAAACATCAAAATAAATTGATAAAAAAAAAATCACTCAAAATTGCAGGCAAAATTAACCCAAAATATTAACGATTTGAAATTTTTAATTAATTTCCCCCTTAATTTTAATTATTTTTAACCTTACATTAAAATTCCACACAAATATGAAAACTGTTAACTTCACACACTCACAAAATTTTTTTTTGAATTGGCTTTGGTATTTGAATAGAAATCGTAAACTTTACCTTTTAGTACGAATGCAGTTAAAATATTTATTGTTATTGTATGAATTAAATTTTCCACCTCATAAATAAAAATATTGTGTAACATAAATTGGACTATTTTATCATCTAAGTTTGGTACCTTCCATCCTTCTTGCTTCGTGCCTGATAGGATTATTTATCCTGTCCGGGATTATTTGTCCTATTTATTTCAGGCATGGACTCAGATATTTGTTTTGGCTTTGTATATCAGATTTCGAAGAGATATTCTCATTTCTGAAATCAAAAGCGCTTGATTTCAATCAGCAAAATTGGCTTGATACTTTTTTTCTGTTTGTAAAAATGTAATGCTTTTTTGTAGACTACACTGCACGTGCGTGTTTGTTTCCTTTTAGTCAACAAGAATTATTGAGTACGACTTCTAAAAACAGTATTTGTCCGGGTACAAGTTTTGAAATAATCATTACCTAGCTTCTTTCATTGCTACATCTTCGAAAGGTGGCAGTTCAATAGCCTGGTAACAGTTCCGATATCGACAATATGTCGGTAGTCATCAACGTATTCTTAGATTTGTCGAAAGCTTCTTGACAAGCCAATAATTCCTAAGTCGACACTTTATCGATTTATTCCGACTCGGGTCATTTTGGGAGGGCATTCGAATTAATTCGTTGTTTGTTACCGGAAGTTTTAATACTCTACCATGATCATTTGTAAAATTTAAGTAGATGCAATACTGAAGAAATTGAAAGCAACCCATTCGAAAAAATGCATTTCACACACAAATAGAAACAATCCAAGAAGAGAATTTCTTGATTTTTGACAACTTAAAAACTCAAAATTAATTTTTTATTTCCAAAATTTTATTACTAATATTCTAGCACATTCATTAATGATATGTAAATTTTTTATTAAAATAATAAAATACTACTAATCAAGGTACAAAAAAAGAAGATAATGACTCATCATAAAAAATAAAAATAAATTGTTAAAAATACAATAAAATTATAAATTTTAAAAAATAAATAAACTTTAAATTTAAAAAAAATAAATAAATTTAAATGAAAAACAATAAATTTTAAATTTTAAAAACTAAATAAACTATAAATTTTAAAAATTAATTTTAATAAAATATCATCCTGATATTTCACTTGGATGGTCCTTGATCTTTTGACTGTCAGAAAAAAAAATATCATTTTACATTTTAAAGTGGAATAAAACTTTTCTGAGAAAATTTTGCAAGGGCCTTAGATTTTTCAATGAAAAATTACATGGTGCAGTAAATTTTAAAAAATAAAAATCAAAATGAATCTATTATGTATTATTTATTTTCTTTTTTTATTTAATATGCAAAGAAAATTTCAATGAGAGAAAATTCAATATAGCACAATACTGAAAAAGTTTGGCAGAGTCCAAACCGCCGTTTTTCGAGATTTATCACACTTTTACAAAATATATTTATTTTATAATGGTCGAAGTAGTGAAAACCAATGTATCAAAAAAATACATCATTTGTGCATCCATATGCTCAAAAATTAACTGTCGAAATCATCAGAAACAATTAACTTTGATTTTAAAATAATATTGCGAATATATAACAGATACATAACTTGCGAATATATAACAGATATTGCCTGTTCTATTTATGAGTTCACAGAATAATTAAATTATATTCTGCGAACTCATGAACGCGTTTCTTGGAACATCTAATATAACAAGTTATAATATGAATATAAAAATATCTATAGTGGGTCTAAATATAATATGGGGATATACAATTTTATATGCTGCCGGTGGAGTTATGATGCATTTCCAAAGTGGCCGGCAAGATCTTTTGGGTTGGCCATCCCTGATATATAATCCTTTGCAGATGTTCCGTATAACACTGTTCAGATGGATGAATCAATCTCATCGGATCTAACTTCAGAACCAATGTGTACTACCGTCAAAAATTGTAACACAGAAAGGGAGGTGAGATCTCACAGTCCGCTGTTGAAAATCGCGATGAAATTTCTACCTGATGTAAGTGTCAAAACAATGTTATAAGATGGGGTTATTCTCAAGATCACGAAACAGGAAGCTAGAGGAAGAATTTATTCATTTGCACTAAGCATGTAATAAGGGTGAGGGGAAGAACAAGTTGAGCTGCCTGTGAGACGGCCTGTTACGGATTAAATAATAAAATGCCTTATTACGGCTGCCTGTTACGGATTAAATAATAAAATGCCTTGTTACGGCTGCCTGTTACGGATTAAATAATAAAATGCCTTGTTACGGCTGCCTGTTACGGATTAAATAATAAAATGCCTTGTTACGGCTGCCTGTTACGGATTAAATAATAAAATGCCTTGATATTCAAAGTACATTTTCACTACGTTCTGCATTTATAAAAGGCCCACGAAGAACTAAATTTCTATCACATAATTGAACTGCTTAATATTTGTAAAAAAAGACAATTTAATATAAAGTAATTTTTTTAAAAGGTAATATTTATTTTGCTGAGAATATCTATACACATATACATAGATTTACTCTCTTATTAATCATTAACTTTTATTTATAACGTAAAAAATAATTGTCTATCATTAATTTTTTTTTAATAATATCTGAATCGATTCATGAATTCCACTTTGATTCAAAGAACATTTTGATATTCAAGGTACATTTTCACTATGTTATGCATTTAAAAAAAAAACATGAAGAATTAAAGTTCTATCACGTATTTGAACTGCTAATATTTGTAAAAAAAATATACAATTTATTATAAAATAACTTTTTAAAAGGTAATATTTATATTACTGAGAATATTTATACACATATACATGCATTTATTCTCTTATAAATCATTAACTTTTATTTGTAGCATAAAAAATAATCATCTATGATTGATTTTTCTTTGATAATATCTAATTCGATTTATGAATTCCAATTTCAAAAAACAAACTCAAGAAATAAATGGTGAATTGAATTTGGTTTATCATTTTTTTAAAAGTATGAGAATCATTTTCCACATACTAAAGATAAGTTTCGATCAAATGCAACTGAAAGCTCTCTAAATCTTTTAACTAAAAGCTATGTATGCATTATAGTTTTAGAAGTCAAATGATTTATCCATAACTTTTTGACAGGCTTAGTTGAAAATTTAAGCGCTAACTTCTTCTCGAGTTTTCTTTTTCTATTCTCTAAATAAGCGTTTTAAATTCCTTTTAATGTTGAAGGATCAAGTAAAGAGATGGATTCGTAAGCTGTTTTAAAAATTCTATTAAAATTGGAATAGTAAATCTGCAGACATGATTTTCTATATGGTAATGGAAAATAAAGCTTCATCCTAGCACTTTAACACTAAACGATATCTTCGCATTCACTGGCTTTTTATATAACAAATTGAATTTTATAAACTTGGCTTAACAATCCACCGTTTATTTTTGCCGGTACTTTTTATTCTGTGCTTTGTCATAAACATTTCTCTGGTATTGTTTGTGCACTCGTTAAATTGCAAGGATCAATGCTTAAAATTCGTTTCCATTAAAGGAATATAGAGGCTGCATTTCGAAAGAAAAAAACATCAGTAAAATGAACTGGTTTTATGTTTTGAACATCTCTTATCTATTACCGGTAGATTTTCTCCTGTAAAATCAAAACATTTCTGAAATTTAACAGAAATTTTTGTAACTACTATTTACATTCGACAATGGAAAGAAGGCCTTTTCGCATTTCAAGAGTAAAATGTGCATTAACCTTAATATCTTTTTTTGTAGGTCATTAAACGTCAAAAGAGAAATCTCCCCATGTAGTTATCTTACTTTTCTATCACTATTTTTTTTTTTTTTTTTTTTTGAGAAAGGAAATAAAAAAATGAGTCCTCCTTTACTAATGTACGCTTTAAATGGGTTTCCAATAAAGTCCCTCAATAAAAAATTTGTTGAATAAAATAGATGTTTGCCATTGATATTGAACAAAATGATTGTTGGTAATTTTTTTTTTTAACGGCATCATTTCAAGTAATGTAAATTTAAAAGTCAGGAAATCGAAGGATAATCAAATAAATATGAATTAATCGTAAATATATAGTGCTTTTATAAATCTTTACCTATTGTTGATTTGTTACGTTTATTTATTTTAAATACGTCGATAACAGTTACTAAACAATGCAACATAAGTTTAGTTCATAATTATAATTTATATTCGTATTTCCTACAATATATTCTTTTACTAATATCTTCTTGAATGAAATCTTTTAACGCCTTCGATATTTTCCGTGGAATTTTATTGTATTTTGACTGTCTAAATTTTATGTCGTCCCATTACATGATGGATTTATTAGGTTAAAAATTATAATCTTTATTATTTTAATTAAAATATGAAATTATATTTTTAGTTCACATCTATATTATGTTGCATTTCTCCTATTGTATTGGCATTTGTTGGAAGATGTAAAAAGCCAATTCGTTGCCTGTTAAGCTTATAAGGTTTACTAAACAATGCAATGTAAGTTTATTTCATAAATATAATTTTTATTCGTATTTCCTACAATGGATTCTTTTATATATATCTTCTTGAAGGAAATCTTTTAACATTTTCGATATTTTCCATGGATTTTTATTGCATTTTGATTGTCCAAATTTGTCACATGTCTCATTACATGACGGATTTATTAGGTTAAAAATTACAGCCCTTATTATTTTAATTAAAATATGTAAAAATATTTTTTTAGAACACATGTACATTACGTTGCGTTTTTTCTATTCCGTTTATCCTTCGATTACCAGATTTTTAAATTTGCATTACTTTAAATAATGCCGCTAAAAAAATATCCACAAATATTTTGTTCAATATTAATGCCAAACATCGATTTTATTTAACAATTTTTTTATTGAATGACGTTATAGGAAATCCATGTAAACATTGAATTTTCATATTTTAATAAAAAGGTATTGCCCTAATTATTTTGATTAAAATATGAAAATACATTTTTTAGAACACATGTACATTACGTACGATTGGTATTTGTTGGAAGATGGCAAGCAGAAAATTCGTCGGCTACTAAGCGATAAAATTATTAGCTAAAATACAATATTAGTTATAATTTAGTTATTAAAAATATCTTACATTTACTTAAATGCATTTTGTCTTACAAACATCGTTCATTAAATCATTAAATCCAAAACCCTTCCGAATAAGAATCGTTTATTTATATGAGTTAATGAATATGAATAAATATTATTTATATGTAATTGTATATTTGGTAAAACACCCACATGTTATGCGTTTATATGTCCAAATATAAACGCATATAGGTTTATGCGTATGATACAACGATATATCAAATAAAGTATACTTTTACATGTAATTTAACTGAATTCAACAGGTATACTGTTAACAATCTTTCATAGAATATTTAATTTGTTTCACAGAAAAAAAAGTAATAAATCTATGTAAAATGCACGATTTACCATCAGAAACAACTTTTTCAATTTGAAAATCTGCTTTTACCTATTTAGCAATGTTTTAAGTATTTTAATTATATAAATATATATATATATATATTTATATATAATTAAAATACTTAAAACATTACGATAGGTAACATCATAAACAGTATATATATTGTAATAAAAAGTAGCAAAATACAAACAAATTTTGTTGAGGCACTAAATTATATTACAAACCTGATCCTTATTAAAATAGCTTCCTGGGGAATTCGGTGGCTGATTCAAATGACAACAAAAGCCGAAGTTTGGAAAAATCCTTCTTGCTCCCAAACTAGCTATGCAATTAGGAGTTAATTATTACGTAGATGGATTCGGGCTCTTTTCTCTTACTATAATAAATCCCAGTAACATGAGGACCAGTTGCATGCATCTAGGTGAAGTATAGCCCCATTCTAATTGAACTTGTGTGCTACAGCACTTAAATTCAGGATGCGAGAGCAATTAATATTCCCACAGATGAGAACGTGCAGTTAATGGGGCTCATTTGAAATTGCTTGTTACTAAGATATAGGGAGAACGTGTTCTTAAAGGAATCGATTTTAAATCGGACCCACTATATTTCTGCAATTACAGATTAACTTTTGGTACTCTTTTATTGCGATAATAGATAAAATTCATAGTGGAAGCAAATAAATTTGCTAGAAAAGAATGGTTTCATTTGTATATACTTATATATAATGTATATGAAATGTTCTTGTAAAATCTGATCCTATAATCTAAAGCAAAAATATTAAAATAAGGAGAATCGATGGGGATTCTGACAGGGTTTTAAATTACTCGCGTTGATAGTTCAGTTGCCTGGTAGAAGTTTTCCAGATTTTCTCCCATGTGAGACGTAAATTTGGAGCTGTTCCAAAAGGCATTGGACCTTTGGTAACGCAGAAATGAACACAAAAATTCACAATGTACAAAAAATTGCACAAATATTTACTGTGATTCCGAACCGAAAGCTTCAATTTATATGCCAGGAAAGGGCTGCATAATAAATCTATAATCTGGAATGATCCTTAGTACCACTGCAGGAGGTATTCGTGCGAAATTGCGATTCTGGAATGTGGATGCAATGTAGCAAGTCCTCTCGTTGTGCACCCTAGGTAACACTGAAGCTGCTACATTTCAGCCGTTCTAGCGTTAAAAGATTCAGGTCAAAGTGCACATCATTCGATTACAACAAAAAACTTTTATTAAAAAAATTGAACTGCCTCACCTGAAACGAATAAATATTATAAATTTAAAATTATCCGATTTTATAAATATGTACTATATAAGTATGTGCGTGTGAGACATCATGCAAATTATAGATTAGTTAAACACATATTACATAGAATAAAATTAAATTTAGCATTCAAATGCATTACAAATTATCAGAATGTTAAGGCAATGCATATAAAATTTATATTAAATTTACATTTTAAAAATTTACATTTACATTAATTTACATTAGTGTGTAAAGTATTCCCTATTATGTGTGGGGCAATAGACATACCTAAATTCACTGATCAGGTAAGCATAATGTACCAGTGTCAAGATGCTTTAAACCGAATCAGTACCGTATCAACTGACTGATCGAGAACTTCCATTCCGTGACCATTTAATCTCCAATCACGCGTCTGACTGTGCTGATCAAGACACATAAAGCTACGTATATGTCACTGCAAGAGCCCAGCAACCATCGCAACACCTACTAAATTCAGGTTCAAGTCTTTGGATTCTAGGGAGTGATAATAGATGCTTCAACTAGGTAACCCTCGCCCATAACACGTGAATCTTCGTCCTTAGCTCGTCTGCCGGCTCTCAAGATTACAGGAGGTCTTGAGATAACTGACATTCGGCCACTTTATCATTCCATCCCTAAAGTCATAAACGCTATGACGACAGTTATGGCCCTCTGGAGTATTTGCTGTACGGAGTTTGATAGTTTGCAACCAGAATTTAGATTATGTTCACTAATGGCCGGCCATATCGATTCACATTTGGTTGTTTCAGTACATGTCATTCAGGCTTTCATTACTGGTATATCGGATATTAATGTTTTTAATTTTTTAAATGGGAATATTGCAGCTGTCTTACATCATTATCGCGCATCATAATCAATTTGGATCGATAATAGTTGTAGTAGTCTGTCTAAAATAGTCATCAAAGTGTATTGAATAAAAATTGGGTTTTATGTTTCTTAAAATTATATTTATTTTACTTTGAATCGATAATGATCAATTTTGTTCGATGATAATTGCAGCAGTTTAACTAAGATAGCCATCATAGTGTATTGATAAAAAATTTGGGTTAAATGTTTCTTAAAATTATATTTTTGCTGATTTGAATCGATGTTAATTGTAGCGGTTTAGCTAAAATAGTCATCATAGTATATTGACAGAAAATTTGTTTAAATGTTTCTTAAAACTGTATTTATGTTAATTTGAATCGATAATGATCAATTTTGATGGATGATAATTGTAGCAGTTTGACTAAGATAGTCATCATGGTGTATTGAGTAAAACTTCGGCTTAATTGTTTCTTAAAATTGCATTTTGATTTATTTGAATCGATGATGGTTCTATCAATTAAAAAAAAAAGATACTCACCATAGTGTATTGATTAAAAATATTAAATTGGAAGTTTAAAGAAATTGATTTTTTTCATTTATAATACATATTTCTGGTACATTATCAATAACACTAGTTATAATTTATAAATATTTATAAATGTATTATTAATGTATGTCCATATTTTGTTACAATACTGAGGAATGAGAACTATCGACGTTAACCCATAAGGCCGCGAAGTTGTGTACATCTTATGATGATGGACACTACTTTAGTGTGTGAACGTCGTCATCTTTGATAATGTTGAAGTTTTGTCTACCACAAAGTTATTCTCGTACAATCCTTCACTTTTGCCTGTCATATTGGAGAAAACCCGAATAACTTGAACTATCCAGTTAGCCTAACTGTCTATGTCATATTTTCTATCAAAATTTTCGCCAAGTCTGGTTGTTTTTCAAAACTGTGACAGCAGTGCATTTCACTAATGAAATTAACCTGTTTTTTTCTTCCACGTTAGCTTGCTTACCTATAGCTCTTGCATTACCACAGTGATATAAGGTGCCTGTATATGAGCAAAAGAGAATAAATTTTATGTGGTCTTTTTCATTACGTAATTGTTTTCTACCTTATATATATTAATGCATCTTAAATTTACGAAACTTCTTAAAGTAAAAAAAGTCCTTTCTTACAAAAAACATTTTTTTTAACAAAAGAATTCTAAATTTTTCGAAAATTCTAACAGTTTTTCCAAACATTCTCCTAAATTCGGCGGGTATTCCAATGCATTCTGCTGTAAAAGTTTTTCCATTCGATTAATGCAATTCCATTTCAGGAAAAAAGTTGTTGCAGCATATCTATTCCAGGTAAGAATGAAAAAAATAGATGTTACATCCCTCAAAATGTATGTATGCGTCCCTAAAATTACTTTTCTGTTTCCATGAGACTGTTTTTCCGCTCTGGCGCAATCTACGTTTTGAAAATTCATTTTGAGCAATGCTTTTGGGTTCAGTCACCTGGAGGACGAATGTACTATTGATTTTATACATTTCATTTCAAAAGTATTTTTACACCATGTATGCATCTACTAAACTTTTCCTACATTCTATTTGCATACCATTTCCTACTTACACCTATACCCTGCCACGAAACTCGTACATGTAATGGAATTTTTTTTCCTTTGTTCTATTTATATACGATTTTCTATTTATACCCTCACACGTATATACAGTAGATTCCAAAAAGTGTTTGCCCCATACCTGTATATTTTCCAGTGAAATAAGCTTTTATATAAAGAATTAAAAGAAGATCTACATACCTGTACTTTTTTATCAACTTCAAAACGAAAGGATGATTCTCTCCATTTATTTTGATATATGCATAACAAATATTGGCTGATTTACTGAATTACAGAAAGGAGATAGTTGATGATTATATGAGGTTTCATGACTTGCTGTGCTTGGAAGTTATGTTTAGCTTCTTTTTCTATGCAAAAGGGTAAATATCGAACATATGTTTTGTGCAACTTGATATATTTCTAAATCGCCTCACTGTGGCTTTTGCCGATCAGTATTTTTATGCAACAATTCAATTTATGAGTTGGATTCAAAAGGATATTCCGATATAGTAGCAGCAGAGTGGTATATAAGTTAATGTACTTTAACAAGTATTTGCTGACCTGTTCTGCTCTTTTTTCTTATTTGGTGATGGACCACATTAATTGAAAGTTCTTTCCTAAATTTGTTTATTAAATTCTTTATATCTTTTTATTCTTATATCTTAATTACTCGATTTAACCCATGAATATCTTAATTGCCTGATTTAACTCATGAATATCTTAATTGCCCCTTTATGTTAAAAAAAAGCCTAAGACTATGTGCCCATTGTTTTGTATTACAATTATTTGGCAATTAATTAATTATTTTGAAAATTATTCTTCCACATATCAGGCAGTAAATTTAGGTTGGTAGACATGTAATTTGGCAAATTGTTGTATAAAAATTATTTTATTCTCTTTTTCAGAAGTATGTAATTACAATTGATAATTTTCGATACATTTATCTGATTGCAATAGAAAAAGATCAATTAACTACAGAAAAAAAGGAGAAAAGGACCTAAAATATTGGTTCAGAGAAATCACGGAAATTTTCAAAGAAAACATTGCACCATTCCATCACAACATTCCATTCATCAGGATAAGGCTGTCATACCTTTAAATCTACTGCTCTATATGAAAATGAAAAAAATTAATAAATAAATGAAATGCTCTATAAAAACATGAAACCCGAAACATCCATTGAAATACATCCTACCCAATTCCGCAGACGTGTCTGCTATGAATTACGGTGCATTTGCACAATTAAAACGAGTTCCGCGTAAACGGCACCTGGATATAAATACTGGATGGACTCATTGTGAAATATTGTGGAGAAGAAGAGAAATAAAATCATCCTTGATATTTTAAGAAAAGCTCTTTTATCTTGAAAATCAAATTATAGTCGATGTAGGGCTATCAAACTGAAAGGGTTAGAAAATAAAATTCTTTTTCTTTTTTTTATTTATATATATATATATATATGTTCAAAATCGCTACAAAAATATGTAAACACCTTTGTAGTTTTGATTAGAAAGTTGTTGAAGCTGACGAGTACATAATGAAATGAAAATTACAAAGATTAATTAATTTCTTAGAGCTGGATTTGAAAAAGGAAAATTTGATAACTTGAAAACATGTGCACTACTAATTAAATAAATAATAATAAGCTGAATAAATAAAATTATTTAAAATAAAAATAATGTTAAAATTATAAATAATTTAAAAATAAATAATAATCAAATAAATAAAAATAGAAATAAAAAATAAAATATTAATAAAATAATATAAATTTAAAAAATAATATATATATATATAATATTAAAGTTAATTAAAAGATTTAAAAAATTAAATAATTAAAATTATTTAAAATTAATTAATTAATTAAAATATTTATAAAAATAATAATTACTTAAAATATTTATAAAATTAAATAATTACTAAAATAATAAAAATTAAAAATAATTTTTTTTCAAAAAAATTAAGAAATTATAAACAATATTTTTATAGTTTATATATATATATATATATATATATATATATAAACTATCCAATCCAATATTAAAAAATTAATGAAATCCTATTTAAAAAAATGGGAAATGAGTTTTCTTTGAAGAAAAATATTTCTTCTCATAATTGTTTATGCAATAAACATATGAATAAAAATCTTATCAAAAAGTTGAAAAAAATATTAAATTTTGCCTCTTGTGTAATATTGCACATACTACATATCGGCAATTCTGATGGTGAATGAGATAGGTCAAAATGTCCAACATTCAGAAACAACAGAAGGGAGCAGAATAGTTTTGTCTATGTTATTTAATATTTTATTGTATTTATTGTATTAATTCTGGAGACATAACAAGTAATGTTTCAATTATTTTCAGCATGCAACAAATAAATTATTATTCGATTTGAAAATGTATCGATAAGAACCCTTTTATCTCAAAATATTGCAGTGTTATATTATTGGAATAACAGCCAATACGAGTTAATTTAATATTTCCATGTAAGTGCTCTTAATAACAGTCGGAAATTTATAGTTTTCAAGAAATTCTAACATTTCTCGGAAATCGCTTCCCGAAAATGTTTAATTAAAGATGGCTGACTTAATTTTGGAGCTCAATAATTCTAAATAAGTTAAATGAGTTTTCCGAAAGTAGAGTTGAAGTTCGTTGAATTAATCACTGGAATCTATTTATATTTCAATCTGTTTTAATTAATGTATATATATTTATAGAAGAGAGAGAGATGAGATATATATATGTATATTACATTTATATATACATAAATAACGCGCATTTCAATAGTTGCTACAACCTTTGTTTTAATTATAATTGCAAAACTTATTAACAGTTAGTCTATAAATATTTTCTTATTAATGTTTGATTCAGACGTCTTTTAACTAAATAAGAAAATAATTTTAATGCTTTTTTGAGAATTTTACGCAATGGAAATCTGCCTTTGTTCTTATATCGAAATGATATATTGAGTAATTTATAATAATAATTTAGAATTAATCGATTTAAAATAAACATTATTTAAAAATTTTAAAATAAGTAATCATTATTTTATAGATTTAAATTTTGGAGTGTACTATAACTGCTATATTCAGAGCAAAAAACAAACTTAAATGTAAATGATTATAAACTTTGTTACAACATACTTATTTCGGGTATGTTATAACAAGGTATAAATAATAGATTTTCCATTTTTTTAAATAATAGAACAAACTTAAATAGCTTGCAAAACCATATATTTAATTTTGTGTTTTCTCACAATAAATAAATTTTTTTTCGCATATGTTTTTCAACTTTTTGGTAAGGTTTTTCTTTATACTTTTATTGCATTTACAATTATTGCGCGTGGTTTTCAGTGGTTTAAAACATTAAACAAATAATTTTGCAATCATCATCTGTTATATTCCTATGTATTTTCCATGCCTTAAAAAGTATAGGAACACATAAAATTTTTCTAAAGTAATTCATTTTGCTTACAAACACAAGAAAATAATAAGTTAATTACCAAGAGAAAAAAAAATGCAAAAAAGGAAATACTATTCATAAGGATAAAAAAGGATTATATTAATAAATTAAGGATAATTATTATTATTAATAAGTTCTGTCGAATGTTTAAAGCTTTAATATGGATAATCTTATTAAACATAATATCAGAATATATGTAGCAAAACAATAAAAATTTTCCGAAGGTTTTATAATATATTATTGATGAAGAATCACTTTTAAGAAGGAAAACCAGTTCCAAAAAGTTAAGTCCAAAATGCTACCGTCTTTTTAAATATTAAACTAGTATCTATTTTTTAAATGTGGTAAGACGACCCATAAAGAATTCTAAAGCATACATTTATTGTAAAAGTAGACAAAAATTTCGGGGTTTAAAATATTTATCAATTAGATATTTGAATAGATTAAAAAGATTATCTCTTTTTTTGAATGGACAGATTAAGGTTTTTAATAAAGCATGTGTTTTTAATGTAATATTATTGTTTACCTCTGCTTCGTTGTTCGTTTCTTTGCTCCAATAAAACAAACTTAATTAATTACATTTAAAATAAAAATAAATAATAAATAAATAAATATAAATTGAATAAATAAAATTATTTAAAATAAAAATATTAAAAATATAAATAATAAAATAATGAACAATAATTAAATGAATAAAAATTAAAAATAAAAAATAAATATAACAATAATAAAATAATGTAACAAATAATAAAAATACTAATAAAATAATAATAATTAAAATAATATAAATTAAAAATAAGATAAATAATATTTATACTTAAATAGTAATAGCTTAATTAATTAAAATAATTATAAAATAAAATAATAAATAACAAAAACAATTAAATAAATAAAATATTTAAAATAAAATAATAAATAATTTTTCTTTAAAAAAATTAAGAAATTAAAAAAAATAATTATTTTGAGATTTTTAAAACTATCCTGTCTAATATTAAAAAATTAATGAAATCCTCTTTAAAAAATAGGAAGTGAGTTTTTTTTTTTTTGAAGAAAAAAATTTCTTCTTATTCTTTTCTTCGAATATTTCGAAATTTTCTATGAATAAAATTTTCTTTTTTTCTTCCTAGGAGAGGAATCTTCCATAGAAAAAAGCTCCAAAATAAATATATTTTTATTTTAAAGCAGTAAAGAATATATTTTTTTACTCTACTTATAAATTTCTTCTGATTTTTGTTAGTGCATATATTCTTGAATAACGGCCATCTTAACACCACATTAAGACCCCCCTCAAAAAAAAAAAAAAAAAAAAAAAATAATGTGTATCGTAGAATAATATTCAATATTAATCAAAATTTTAAACCAAATTAAAATAAAACGAAGCCTTTTTTTTTTTTTTTTTTTTTTTTTTGCTGGTTTTAACAACCAACACAAAATGATTAAAACTATATACCCAATACTTGGAATGAAAAAAAACAACACAAACTTGATTTTTTTAAATTTAATATATACTTTAAAAATAAAATAATTACAATTCAACAATTAATTTAAAGCGAGAGTTGAAGATGTTTGTGGTAAATACTCCATGGCTAAGAGGCACTTTCTGGAAGTAGTTCTCTGATAAGTTTTCGCCTCTAATTTCCATGCAACCACTTCTTACTGAATAAAATTAGGCTGTACACATTTTCTGTCCCCAGTTCTACTCGTTTGAATGATATTTATTGATCGCCCTCGTGCGTGCAATCAATGGGTTGGCATTACTTACACATGATATCTACCATATTGAATAAAAGATAGCCCCCAGAGCATTGTCAAGACTCCACAGGGTACCACATTATCGTTCATAAAGTAGACATGGCAAACAATGGAATTTTTTTTTATAAAACGATAGTATCATGGTTTTGTTGTTGATTTATTTCTCAATAGTTTTTAATTTGCATGCTATTTCCTTTTAAAGATGGCTTTTTGTAGTTTTATCAGAAGTATTTTTAATGTAGAATTTCTTTAGGTTGTTTATTAATATTGCTATGAAATCTTTTAAGCAGTCGTATTTATCTTCGTGGGCTATAATTTTCCTCGTCTTTACAAAGAAATGCTTATTTTATGAGAATGTAACTTAAAAAAAAAAAAAATGTTCTTTTAGACAAAACAGAAGCATTTTGCAATGGCTTTTTCCCCCATTTTTTTTTCTGTGATAGAGATCCAAGAAACTATGTTTTGAAGGAATACTAAAGAAATTGAATAAATTTTAAAATAATTTTTATCAATCATAAAACAATGGCATTAGACAACATTTTCAATAAAAAAGCAATTTTAAAAGCATAAAAAAAAATATTTGAAACTACTTTCTACTATATAGCTAAGAACAATACTGCTTGAATTTATTTTAAATTTATTTCAATTTCTAATTTCATCTAATTCATCATATTTATATGTTAATCAGCCTGATATTAATGATAAATTTTGGCCATCTTCTAATTTCTTAAAATTAAGGTTACCCAGCTTTGCTGAAACTTAACTTATTTTTCTCCATTAATTGTTTCACAGAAGTTCTGCCGACAAAATTCTCAGAAAGCAGTTTGAAAAAGTGTTTGTTTTGTCTCATGCTTGTTATTTCAAAGTAAATTTTTTAAAATAATTTCAGACTGCAATGCTTAACACTTCCGTTTGCTGTGTTTTTTTTTTTTTTCCTTTTCCCAGTTTAACCACTTTAGTTCCGGTTGGCTTCTTCAAAGAATATTAAGCAGTTTTCCATCTTCTTTTTCATTTAGATGTAAAGCAAAATCTTGTTTATATTACTGAGATTAAAATAACCTCTAAACGAAAACCGCAGCAAAACAAAGGTATTTTTTTTTTTGAATTCCTAAGCAACCTTGACTTAAAATATAATTTGCTTTATTAATAATATATGCTGTATAGATTCGATCGCCAATATGGAAATAGGAAATGTATGGCAATACATTTTTATTGAAGATTTTTAATAGTATTATGGAAAATGCTTTTTCATTTTGCTAATAATATCATGTTAATAACGTAACTATGATTTAAAAACCTAGGCATATCATAAATTAATTTTGTAAAACATTTTCATATTTTATGATTTAAGTCAACAATAGAAAAATGTTATATTATATTATAACGTAAATGTTATATTTTAATGAAAAAGAATCTTCAAATGAAAAACTTAGGAAGAAAAAAAAGTTTTCTTAGGTTTCTTACAAACTTTATTGGGTTAGACATAAAATATCATTGATTTCATTATTTTGATTAAAATATCATTATTTGTATTTGATGCCATTACGTCAGTATAATTTTGACTATATTGAAACCTTGATCTATAACTATATATACACTTTTCCTGGTACTGAAAAAATAGGTTTTGTTGTTTTCAAATGTTAGACACATTACACTGAGGTCATTTGCTATTAAAATAGAAGATATGTAATAGATTCAGCATTATCTAGCGTCACTATTGCTGCACTGAACTATTTTATTGTTTCTATATGGAACATCGTTAAGGGGTGGCATCTGTGGGTTTGCACTATCCTTTTCAAGCCCTAAGAAAGAACTTTTCAATCTGCCGATTCATTGTGTCCATCCCCACATAGGCACATAAACTTCGTTTGTCAGGAAGTTGAGAACAGAATTCCCCCAATTAGGAAACCCATTGCTCTGTCTACCAGACTGCTTCTATCTTATATTAATCTATCAATATTCTAAATACATTGATGTTCTAGATACGTAATATTCTAGATATTAATCTCATATTCTAGCTTAATACTCTATAGGCATAATAATTATGTTAATATATAATCTATTGACTGTATATTAATATAAGGAATTATATAATTTGATGCGGATTTATTGGGTTAATGCAAAGATGTAACATGCTGTATTTCCAAGAAACAACAAACAGAGTAAAAGAGAACGTAATGTCAATTTTAAATATATGCACTGGCGAGAAAAATTAAAGAAACAACCATAAAAAGGTGTTACATGTTACTTCTATTAAGTGAACAGTGATGAAAGGTAATTGGTTAGTAACTCAATGTCAACATTATCACATGATCCAATGGGATTAATTTCACTACAGAAAAATAGGCAAATTTTTGAGCTGGTTCTTTCGACACGTGTGAAAATGAGTGCGCATGGGTGATTTAAAGTCAAATTGCAAATATTGTAAGAGTAGTTGGATAAAATTTGCGCTTGTAATAGATGCAATATGTTGTCCAGAATACATTTAAAAGGATTATGATAAATGGTGTGAGATAGGGAAAATGGAAGCAGTATAGCCACTGAAAGGGGTCCAAAAGGATCATGTCAAGAATCTGTAAAATGGTTTAAAGACACTAGTAACGTGCACAGACAACCGGCCAAGGCCGAAAAGGAGGTCCACAACAGATTTTAAGGACTGTTATTTGGCTACGATTGCTAAAAGAAACAGGCAATCGACGTCATTTCAAATTACAAGGGAGTTTGCTGAGTAACAGGAATTCGACTATCCATATTTACTGTGAATGACTACATGAAAGAGGGTTCTATGCAGAGAACCCATGATTTGTATTCTACAAACTCAGGCATCGAAATGCGCTCTGTTACAGTGGTGCAATGATCACCGTGAATGGAATAGCATGGACTGCAGCCGAGTTCTATTTACCGATGAGCACCTATTTTGTTTAGATAGTTCTTTTACATGTGTTACAATATGGAGGTAGAAGAACACACGCAATAAGCCTGCAAACATCTGTGAAAGGCATCTATACAACTGTTGTGGTATCGTGATATGGGCAGGTATCATTTGAATGGCCTGACACTGACCTACACATTTTTACAAGCGCGACTGTGAATTCTGAAATATAGGTTCTGGATCCTCATGTCAAGTTGTATTGGGGTGCATTCGCTAATAACTTCCTCCTAATTGATGATAATAAGTTTCTTCGTTGTTCAAGACTAGTAAATGATTGAGGGTGAAGGAATCCAGCGAATGGAGTGACCCTCCCATTCTCCGGATTTAAATCCGATAGAACATTTTTGGGACGCAGTACTATTCATCTTGAATACTCTTTTTTATAGAAAGCACTTCAGGACAATCTAATCCACAGTATGGAAAATCGCTGTAAAGCGTAAATTTCAGAAAGAGGTAACCACATACCTTACTGATTTTCCCTGTGTGTGTCTAAAAAGTTGGAACAGTAACAGTTCCTTTTTCTTCTTATATGTCATATTCCTATGTTTTGATTTAAATTTACTTTGTGCCGAAATAGACAATTCTGCATTTTGAATATCAGTCAGGCATCACAAAATAAAGATCTGGGCAAGTTTCATGTTCTTATCTATGCTTATTTATTCAAGTTAGAGGTGTTTTTATTTTTTATTCCTTTAATTTTTCTCTCCTGTGCATATATATATATATAGTTTAAAAAAGCGTTTTTGTCTATTCATAATTTCCTTACTATGAAATGTATACTTAACTTACGAAAATTATAAAAAGATTTTTCTCGTAAATCGAAAAAGTACACTGACAAGAGTCTTTAAAGATTCAAGTAAAATCTGAGAGCTTTAAACATCGAGGGTTTTTTGTTATAAAATTAAGCCTTGTTTTCATGACTACTCGGAAAAGCATTCTCCATTACAATGAAAATCTCTTTTAATGGAAATATTTCCACCCTATAAATGCTTGCTCTTCACTCTTTATCAGTATCGGAATTTCAGTATCGATCGTAAAAGATTTATTCTCGTAGTTTTAGAGATAAAAAAATAGTAATACTCTTTTTACGAGTTTAAGGTGATTTACTGATATGTTTCACAAGTCAGTAAAAATTTACTAATAAAGATAATGGTGCAAGTAAACTGTGTCGTGTAACACTATGAATTTTAATGAAATTTTAGATAAATAACAGTTCAGATAATCGGTTGTTTTGCTGGGAGCATTTTATGAGCTTGTATACATAAGCCATATTTTTCAGGAGATCATCGGATTTTAGGTCTTCAGGGATTCATGTTGGGGATCAAATCTTTTTAACCCCCTATCGAAACTTTATAATGACTTGGAATACCTTATTATATTGTACTTTTACATTTTTGTTTACTTAAGAGTTGGAAAATATATTATTTTATTTCATTCATTTATTTACCTTAAAAGTCAACTGATTTTAATACATAAATAAACTAGTTTACTATTATTATTAATATTATTATTTAGATTTTTACCTTACCAAAAAGTGGTCTTTGTCAAGTTTTGGGGAAAGTAATACATAAAACAAATTTTTAAAGGCCCCTTAAAACCATGAAAATGAATCATTTGTTTATGTGTGGGTACAAAATTTAAAGCTACATTTCTACCAGGGCATTACACAGTGGTGTAGACAAATAGGTAAAAATAATTCCTTCCAAAGTTCAAAACTTCTCTTGATGCTACCAATGGGTCTTATTATAAAGTGTAGTGTATGGTTTTCTAACGAATTATATTGACTCAAGGAAAATGATGAGATATATGGAATTTAGTTAAAATATTTTCAATTAAAGCAACTTGATAACTCGTTATTTGACATATTGGTGGGAACATTGCATTAAGAGGAAAAGTTCTTAAGACAAATTTGATGAATATTGCATCATAGAAATAGTTTTATTTGTTAGTATAAATATGTTTAACCTGTTTATCTTAGCCTTATAGAAACTACAGGAATCTGATTATCCTATTTGAAGACAATTTGCTAGAAGAATAAAATGGTACAATCAAAGAAGAGGAGTATGAAGATGTGAAAACCAGATTTTCAACTCACAAAGCACTAAATAAATTGTCCTTGTATTAGGGCTTTTAAAGAATATTCCAATTTTTTAAAAGTATTTCTTCATTTATTGATTAATACTGGTCAGCAAGCATATTTCCTTTACAAAAATTGCGCTAATGTCGAATATAGTAATACATTCTAGTATTAATTTCATAATCAAGTTACTTGGTATATACTTATTTATTAAGAGTTTGGAAAATAAACTTTACCGCATTTTGTTACGTTTATAACTAAGTGAAAGTATTAAGGTGCAGAGATTAATGATTTAATTATTTTAAACAAAATGCATCTTATGAATATCATGATCTGTTGACTCTACTAGTGGCGATATGTATTTGAAATGTTGCACTGATAACTCCTTGTAAATATAATAGGCATATTGGTAAAACAAGTAATATGTTTAGAAAGATAATAAACATTACATTACATTCCCGTTTCTAAAACCTAATTTTAAGACTCATGTAGGCAGAGTAGAGGTAGCAGGTAGGTAGTTTAGAGTTTTGCAGTAAAGATAAAATTACAAATTTCTTAGCATCAACGGAAATACTTTAATTAAAATATTTAGAAAAAATTGTAGCATAATACTTATTTAATAATACAATACAATAACTTACAATGATACAATAACTTATGGAGTAAATATGAAAAAAAAAAAAAAACTGCAGGTCGTTACCCAATTCAGAATTCAAGTATATATCAAATTCATTATCTAAACAATGCAACTCGCAGTCAAACACAGCAAACATCTGCCAAAATGCATTGAAAAGTGTCCTGTGATTCCATTGATGACATATCAAATAGTAGTTTCGAAACCTTTCTTCAAATCAGAATCTGAGGGTTTGAGTGGATATTGAATATATGCACTCCAGAATCATGAAATGAAGATGAATTCTGGATTTTGGTGAGTTATGCATGAAATGCAATATCCCAGGCACTCATTGATCATACTCAGCACAAGTACTTATTGATTGATTGTCACCCTGCATAAATGAATAGGTTGTTTGGCAAAATGGAATTAATTCTTACTAAACTTTGTGTATTCAGTCAATGAGTGATTGCATTTGTTTGAAACTGCATTTAGAATTTATTATTCATTTAAATGTTTTTATAATATTATTCTTTCTTTTTGCAGCTGTAAAAGGGTATCAATAAATAAAAACAATTCACTTTCAGATAGGATCTAATCAGTAGAACTTTCAACATATTTAAAGGATTATTTTTTATAAAATATTTTTTGATGCTTGTTTTTATTTTTTTTTCTGCAGTTTATCTTATTCACATATTTATTTTAAATTCCTACCCAAATAAAAAGTAAATAATATTTCAATAGCAGAAATGTATGACAGATTTTAAATGCAAATATTTTGTCTGTGATTGCCAATTTTTTTTTCTTTTAAATATTTTAAGCATCTTTAATCTTTTTGCATGCAATTTAGGTCAAGGTCATACACGAATTTTTTTTTAATTTGTCATTGAAATATCAATTTTTCAATTACTTATCACTGTTATTTTATGGGACAGGATCAAGTTATAACTTAAAGAGAATAATTGTAATTTAACAACCAGTAAAATAAGGGTGGAAAAAGAATCTAATGAAAAGAAATTTTAATATATGTATAATAATATATATAATATATTTTAATATATGTATATATATATATATATATATATTTTTTTTTCTAATATTTTATTCGTTCTGGTCATCATTGAGTTTGATTTTTCAGACAAACTATAAATAACATAAAATAAAATAAAGGTATTTCAGATCATCTGATTTAATTAGTTGTATAAAGATCTGCTAATATTTTTCTATCTTAACAATAGTATTTTTAAATCTACAGTCAACAATATAGCATTGTTATTCAAGCATTTAAAAAATTTCATTAAGATTTTTTTGTGCTAAAATGATTAATTAATACTAGAAAATTATAAAAAAATACGCTTCCATTTAACATATAACATCTATTAACTGTATTCTTAATAACAAAAAATGCTGAAGAAGAGATTGCAATGTGTAAATTACAAATCCTTTCCGTGCAGATTTGATATTTAAAATATCAATATTTGCTAAAAATTAATTATAACACATCTTTATGAAGTTTAAAGAGCACAATGAGCTAAAATTATGGCTCATTCTGTCACAATCTGTCAACTCGTATTTTAAATAATACTGTAAAATTAATCATTTGGTGTAATGAAAATGCAATTTGTATTAAAATTCATATCATGATTGATTGTGAATTTTTATTTTTCCATACAAAGACTTGGTTCAAAATTTAAAATGCTGTTATAATGGAAAAAATAAATCCAACATAAAGAATCTTCTTAAAAAGATAATTTACAAAGTTAAATTTTTGTATACCAAAAGCAAAATTCGCCACCATAGAAAACATTTTAAAACTAACAGCACTCTCATAAGTCGTTCATTATTAACGTTTAACTCTGTACTCCCCTCCCCCTCACGCATTTCTGTAAAGATTCCATCGACAATGATTATGCTATTATTTATTTTGTCAGCTTCTTTATCACTGTAATGCCGCAATTCGAAACCAGTTTTCAGACATGAGTAGCCAAATTTATTTAGGAAACGCTAACAGTTTCAGACATAAATCGCAGGCAAATAAGCCACGAGGGGTGCCTTCAAGACGAATAACGTGTGAAAGAAGCCATAAATATATTTGGCACCAACAACAGAGATCCAATCAGTGTATATTAGCTCCAATAATGCCAAGCACCGACTCCACCTCTTGTATAGAAGAGTAACAAATGTAATTTCTTTTTTTGGCAAATTACGAAATTGGAGTAGAAGACAACAATGGGCGTAATAACTCATGTATCATGAATGAAGCGGCTATATAAAAGACACGTATGAGACCGTATAAAACTACTAATAGACAGGGTGAAGCATTGGGTAATGGATCAAGGACTGGAAACATTCAAAGGATGTTTCGCCAGTGGTTCTCAACCTCTTTTATTTCCCCCTTAAAAGAACAAAACTCAGTTCTTTCCTCGTACTTTTCTTTTTTCATAATTAAAGTAAATGACATAGTTGCCTTGACTTGTAACTAATTCTTTCTAACTTAAGAATAGTATTGTTTTTTTTATTAAAAGTTCAAGTATCCAGAATAGCAGGTTTAAGTGATTGTTTTTTTTTATTACTACCATTATTCAATAATCTATTTTCGTACTAATTTTCTTGCATTCAGTAAACATAAGTTTGGTAATCTTACAATCTCTAATTAACCAGTACATAACTATTGAAACGAAAAAAAAATAATTCAGGTTGAAACCTTTCTGAAATTAAGCAATGGATTTTAAAACTTAATATAAAATCAGAAATAATCTTCTAAATTTTTTTTTCATAAATATTGGTTTTGAACATTGATTTCTTTGCAATCAAAATAGAAAGTCTGTTGTCAAATAAGGACATTTTTGAGCAAAAAATCTGGATGTTTATTGCTTTTTTAATATCTCGAATTTCTAGCAAAATGTGCTGAAGAATACCGAAATACAGAGAACAAACAACTCTAATTATGGCCTACACTTCTTCGTAGTTACTGTATTGAAACATATTATTTTGCAGATCAAGTTGTTACTCAATGAATGATTTTAATCTAATAGTGAATTTTAATAATTATAACACTGCGCATTTCCTTTTATGATCAGAAACTGAACTATTAAACAATGATATTACTTTCTCAAGAAGCAGGAAAAAAATGTTACATGTTTATATGAATAACAAAAAATTTTAAGTATAAATATTTTCTATTAAGGAAATAATCAGGGATGAAGAATTATAAAACAGACGTGATACTGCAGTAATAATTTCCTCTCTATAAATTTAATATTAACAGAGAATTCAGTAAAAGTTACAGATAAGCTAATATTGGATTTCCATTGCTCCCATTCCAGTAAGTAATGTAGAGACACGAAGAGATTTTTTGATGGTAAACCGGCCGAAGGAGAAAAATAACACTTTCAGGATGATGAATGTAAGGGTATGCTCTTATTTTTGAACTGTTATGAGAAAGATTTTAGGAAATAACACAGAATATAATTTTTTAGTAGCTTCTAGTACTGGATATATAAAATACAAGTAAGTTTACATTAAAAAACAAACTTTGGAAGAAGTTAAAGAAATTTAAAAGTATTCATTTATCTTACACAAAACAGTTGTATTGACTTGATGTATATCCATTTGTTTAGATCATTTCATCTGAGATAACTCTGTTGTGTACAAATAGAAGGGCAGATCTTCTATCAAAATAAAAAAAAGAACAGAAGAGATTCATGGACAGTGTCTTGTTCCTCTTGACTCTTTTAGAACTATACGGGACAAAATTAAGTCATTGTATATTAGTGAATTATTATCTAATACCAAAGGAAAAGTCTGGGGATGACTGGAAAAAATTTAGTGGTAACACTCGCAAAAAGGCTGTTGCCAATTTTAGATTAAGTACTGGACACGACTGCCTGGGCGAACATCTGGCCAAAATACGGATTGTGAACTCTGGTATATGTGTTTTATGTAAGAGAGAGAAAATAAATAAGGCCTATCTACTTGTTTCCTCGGGACTGGACTCTAAACTTACAACAGAATGGTGATCTGTGTACTCTATACTGGAGGGGCAGAGAAAACATGTTCTGATCACACGGACTTTAATTATGATGCTTCTACTTTTAAAAATTTTTATCATTAGAACATTTAACTTATTTTTAACTGTTTGTAAGGCCTTTTGATCATTTTTGTTAAGAATGTCTGGTCTTTTCTCTCTGTAATTTTGATTTGTTTATATGTTCTTCTTGCTTCTACAGTAAGTGGACAAATTTGTATGGATTGAGTTGCAATAAAGCCATTGATAACAACAAAAATTTTTTGATTAAGTTTAAACCATTTTTATTTAAAAGCCAGAAAATTTATTAAGTATAAGAGAAAACATTTTTCGTTTGTGTGCTTACTCTTCTTGCTAATCACTGTATACTTGCAACATTCAAGTATTGTTTGTAATGTTACTAAGTGTAACGTTGTATTGTAACGTTTTTATAATATATCTTACTAGTACAATTGTTTCATGAATTTTCGCTCAATTATTCAATCAAAAAAATTTAGAATGTAAAGTTTTTGATTAAAATCTGTATCTTTTCAACAGATTAATTTTTTTAATGAATAGCAATGTTTATATGTAAGAAAAAGTCTTTTATAAAGACCTAAGTGCATATAGGAGCTTTTAAAAATGTATACTTTAAGCAAAACCGTTTCTCTATGCCGGAGAATAAATATTAAAATCTAAAATCATAATTAATAAACAATCATGACACTTTTTTTTAAACGAGACTTGTGTTGCCACTTATTGTTCTAAGTAGAAAAATCTTAACATTTCTTCTTTTTAACGTAGAATATTTTTGACACCAAAGACTCTTTTAATATATTAATGTATATTTGAAATACTGAGTATATCATGTGTTGCAATAACTTGCCAAAATCAATACAATACAAGTAAAATGAAACGTAAAGCACATATTTCAAAAGCATTTAATTCTATTTTTCTAAAGAATATTCTTTTTACTGCTTTAATCTTCCAGTTTTCTTACTATAATTTTATTTATACTGATAGGGAAAAAAAATTTTAAGCGGCGAAGTATTATTATAAGCTATTAAGTGTTCTTCGTATCTATATCGAATAAAACTGTAGGAAAACTTATGAAAAAAAAAAACAGTTTATAGGTTGGTTAGAAAAAGTTTTAGACACTGTAGTTAAAACTCGACGAAAAAGATAGACCAAGGAACCTTTTAAACTTCGGGGAAAAAAACCAGGAACTAAACTAAAAATTTTGTATTTTATCCAGTACATTTTTCATCCTTTTATTTTTTAAAACATGATCGAAAATATTTTTCGACGTTAAAAATATTCAGTTTCTGAATCTTTTTCATAATATTTATATAAGTAGAAATTCTGAACATTTTAAAAACAGAAATTAAAAGATTTTGTCAAGTTATTGTTGACGCAGATGTTTTACATGTCTGGTGAAAAGTAAATGTTAGGTTTAATTTTATAATTATTTTACAATTTTAATCTTTGAAAAGCTTCCACAGATGCCACTCAGATTTGATAAGAAGTATATATCCTTCCTCAATAACACTGCTGAAATAACACTGGATGTTTATATCACAGTGTCGATTGAATTCGGATTTATTTATTATTTACGGTACGAAAAAGGGGAGCAGCTGGATTTCTTACACTGAAAAAGAAGAAAAAACTCTGAATGTTTTGTTACTGCTATAAAGCTGACTTATTTATTACAGAAATAATTTAGTCTTGAAAAGTACTCTCATTTTTCACTAGCAAGTTGACATTGTAATGGTTTACTATCTCACTATGCTTACGTTGACCACATTTCACAATCTTTTATTTCAATTCTGATCTTATTTATCTTCAAACAGAATTTTTTCATTTATTTTCTTAATTTGTCTCTTTATAAAAATGAATAAAAAAACTATATATTTCATAAAGGGTCTGAAAAGAATTAATTTTAAAAAAAATCTGAACGTTAATGACTAATAATAAAGATTTAGTTCGGATATAATTTTCAATTTAAATTCATTCTTTAATTTTCTAATCTCTGGAGATTAAAAATATTTAAAACATTTTGAATAAAAGTGAATGTTTGCAAAACGGAAATAATTTTACATATTTCACTTTAATAAATTAAATGACATAAAAAGGATTTATTGAATGGTTGGTTTAATATAAACAAATATTTCGGAACTAAATACTTGAAAGAATTTCAAATTGTTTTAAACATTCTGTATTCTTCAAAATAAGACGAAACTATAATTTTTTTATTTATTTTTCTTTGCCTTTCACGATATAACGTTGTTTCTTGGGAGTTTTCGTTAGTAAGATGGGATTTAAACTGAAACTTTTGATTTTTGTCTTTATATGAAACTTTGTTTATCTTTCGTAACTGTACTACCTTTTAAAATATTCTCATGAGAAATTAAAACTAAAAATAAAAGAATATTCATTGTAACCATACACGGTTGAAATGTATATACAGTGAATCAAGTGTAAATACAACGACAATTTTTATTGAATCGTATGATTTAAATGATTTCATTTTACAAATACATTTGTTTTTCTTTTGTCAGCAAATCTTTAATTTATTCTATTGTGGAAACAGTTTTGATTTTACACCGATAAGTTTTACACCGACTGATTTTACACCACAAAGATGCACTTTTTCAAACTTATTAATTAATTTCCCAATTCTAATAAATTATTCCATTTCCACTTGTTAATTCCACCTTTTATTTAATAGCATGAAATCTAGTTAAACTTATAAATATTGAAAGTCTATTTTAAGTATTGCAAATTTCGATATTCTTTTGTATTAATATCTATGCCATAACAAATAACTCGCAAAGCATATGAATACCATTTTCAATTTTAGCGTGAAATCTGTACGCCTATTTAATTAAGTTGTAAAACTTTCTGAAAACAGCTCAAACGGTAGCTGTCAGCTTATATTTGACTTATCTCATGCAAATAAATATTTTCCAGTGCCTATCAGCTCAACCGCAAATGGTTATTCCCTTTCCATTCTATTATGTTTAATCTACTTCGTTAAGCTTCTAATACTTGCAGCTCACTGCTTACAACCAAATCCCCACAAGGCGTTTTTAAACAAGATCTCCAGCTGTTATAGATTGGTGTGCGCAGAGGAATGTTGCTGAAGATATCTTCAGCAATATAGAAAATGCTTTCATATCTTTCTGTGGTGAAAAGATTGTTATGATGAAAATGACGACCGCTTGGGGTGTTGATAGCTTGGAGGAGTCTGTTCTAATAGAGCTGCCATTTTTACACCCAAATGGTCTAATGAGATGCTTGTCTAGAAATTTATGTGTAGTTCCTTACAGCAGCATTCAGTAAGCCATTTAATATATTTTCTGATTTTGAAAAACGTTGCTATTTTAAATTCGCTTATTTCTATGCTTTGAGCTAATTAGTAGATATGAGGATTTAATTAACATTAAATTAAAAGATAATTTTTGTTCATTACCTACTACTTAGATTAAAGGAATATTTTGGGGTTATTTTTAGTGAATATTAAGTCATTATTCTTTTTATTCTTAAATTTAAATTACATTAAGGATTTCATTAGATTCAATTTTTAATTTTGATATGATTATAAGGAAACAAAAATGCGATAATGTTTATTAATTCAGCATCCTTAGATACTTTGCACTAAAGATTTTATTATTTATGTTTTATTTTATTTATAATCATATCAAAATAGAAAATTTAATCTAATAAAATAATTAAAGTAATTTAAATTTATTCAATGTATAATTTATTATTAAATTTAATTAATGTAATGTAAATTAATGTAATTTAAATTTATTTAATGTAATTTGAAAAAAAATTCTTTTAATCTAAATAGGTAATGAGCAAAAATGATCGTTTAATTTAACGTTTTTATAATTAAACCATCAGATTGCAAATATAAGCAGGAATAGCATTACAAGTTTAACAACATAGTGATATTCTATAATGTTTATTTTAATGTTGTAAGTTTAATTGCATAATACTATTCATGATTCTATTTAATAAATAACGGTATAGGTTTATGGAAAATATTAAAAGAACTTTAATGTTAACATTTTAAATAATGTTTGTGAATCTTATTTCATTTAATTTAGCAATAATTATTTTAGAACTCGGGTGCAGATATTGATAAAGAGTATATTGTGACATAAAAATGCTTTTATACATTATAAGAAATGTTTTCCCATTATTTATTTTTATTCATAATTAGTAGCATTTTAATCAAAGAAACCAACTACCATAGTAGTGTTCCGATTTTTTTTTCTTTTAAATACAAAGTACAAATAAAAATAAAATATTTTACTAATATATGAATAAATTCTTGTACATGAACTATGTACATGAAAGTTTAGTTACATGAATAACGACTGAAAACTCATTCTATCTCTTTGATAATTAAACTGTAAATTATAGCATTGAAAATGTTTTCTGCTCGAAACCCAACATAAAACTAATAATAAAATATAAAAGCTTTGATTAAATATTACAAAGTTATAAATAAGTATTGATTAAATGCTATAACTAAAATAATTAATTTTAGAGCTAGTGCTTTTAGCGATTGGTAATAGAAAATTTTGGTTTTTGTATATTTTAATTATTAAAGCAAAAAAAAAGAATTTAACTTTGAATAGAATGTTAAAATCAAAATAACAGCGTTACATTTTTCTGGTTACAAATTTTGTGACAAGAAAAAAAATTTAAAGATAAACAAAGTATTCTTGGAATTTCCTTTTTTGTAATACCGCGTCTTTCCTAGTTTTTATTTTTTGCTTGTATCTTTTTTCGAAAACCTGTGAAGAATTTAAAATTTAAAAAGATTTCCCATCCACAATTGCTTGTATTAAAATTTTATAACAGAAAAAGAAAAAATGCTTTGAGAAATTTAAGAATTAAAAACTAAATTGCAAAAGTCGTGTTTCGAAATAAAAATAAAAATGCGAAAGCTTTATCTCTTTTGACACTTTCAATTAAAGTTTCACTGGAAAAGTAAGCGTTAAAAAGATATGCCATTTCAATTTAAAAACGTTGAAATGTGAGTTAAAAATATTGAAATGAAGTTTAAAACACAACTTCTTCAAATTCATTTCTAACTCCGTTTAAATTAAGCACAACGCAATTTTTTTAACCAGCAAGTTTTAAATTAGAATTTTTAAGTATCAGAAATACTTTTAAAAATGAAATATTATAACATTGAAATATTTTTAGTTACTTAATGATACATTGAATAATTTGAAGAGAAGTAGTATAATTACAATTTTAGAGTAAAAGAATGCCCTAATGGCGGCAACTTGGGCAGCTGGCACGTAGAAGAGTCAAGGTTCGAATCCACTAATGGCGTCCATTGCAATCGCTGCTTTCAGAAACGAGGTTTGGTTTGTCGGTCTACGGTCATCTTGCGTACACTTTTAGGCTAAGCGGACCGGGACCTACAGTTTAAAGAGGATTCCGAACCACTACAAACATCCATGGCACTGCGTAGACTCGAACCCTGTGGTACCGAGCGCCAGAGCGCTAGCCTCTCGGCCATCAGGCCCCTTCAGAAACGAAGATACCACAAAAAGAATTGACTGGAGTGGAGAATTTCAGCCAGAAGAAAGAGTCGAAAATTCATGTAGCACAACACAGTAAAAAATAACCTCAACCATAAAAATTCTCCAACCATAGCGATTGTATAACGTATTTCTAATCGATTCCATATTTTCTATAGCTAGAAGTTCAACAAACTTTTTCTCTCCACCTCACTTTGCGACAAGCTAGACATCGCTATGGCTATCGAATTCTGAACATCCGGAAACGGGGTGGGGAGAATTCCGGTCAGAAAAAGGGAGTCTAAAACTCAGACAGTACAATAGATTAAAAAATTCTCCGACTATCAAAAGTTGCCAGATTGCCATAAAACCTAATTTATCGAAAATTGGTTATTTTTTTTAATGGATATTGATCCAATTTCAAATTTTTTTTTTGTATCGGAACTTGCTGCTGATATTATTTTATCTAAATTTATCCAAATGTTGCTAAAATTCTAGATATCGAACAATAGAACAAAGGCAAAAATTAGAAATTTATACTCGGAATTCTTTATTCCTTTGTCTATGGTGAAACACCAATTCAATTTTAAAAGAAAGGAATCGTTGCACGTACTTTCCGGCTACCAAAAGAAAGTAAATAAGTTGGGTAAAAGCCGCGGATCAAATAGACTATATTTTAACAATAGAACCATAAGTAAATAAGAAATACAACTAGTACTAGAAATAAAAATGAATATAAAGCAATAATCCCCAGAAAGACTACACTTTGTATTGGAAGTATCCCTGGGTGAAATTTGGATGTAAATTGAGGCCGTGAATATGAAAACTCACATACAAACTCTGAGATGAGGTGAAAGTTTATTACGTTTTCTCCCTTACAATACGCAAATTGGGGCTAGTTACCATTAAAAGTTCACAAGGACGATTATGCCCTCCCCATATTCGGTGAGCCCCGAATTCCACTTATGTATGCCACAAAAAGCCTACCAATGGACGATGAAGGGAGAAATTTTAAGGGAAATTACCCTACGTTTCTATGCTGTATAGAAGAAATGCCAAACAACTTTCACCAGGCAGTCAGACTATCAGTGCGAGATACTAAACACATCACCATCGAGTCTCCTTGTGTCTGAAAATAGTTACTTAATCGTACTACACCAATAGATTCGAACCAGATACCCTCGTGTAAGCTAGCTAAGCATGTTACTACTGCATTATTAATCGTGTTGTCTTGTGAGTTCTGAGTTGTGTAACTATAGGAGCTGGGTTCAAAATCAACAATTTATGTTTAATCTAAAGCTCCATTATACATGCTTGGGATGGGTGCAATAAATCCAAAGGCTGGAAAGTCGTATTTCTCTTTTGGTTAGAGGAGATGGGAAGAAATATGCGGACCCTGTAGATGACAATTCCTGTGGGCTTTCATACAAAATTGTGGGTGCAGTGTAGCAGGCACCCCTTGGTGCTAGATTTGTAGCTCAGTGCCAACGTTCCCACTAGCATGCAGGAAGATTAATGTTCGAATCCGTTGGGGATATTGTTGTATTCGCTGCTTTCTGAAACGAGGAGAATCGATGGCAACGGTGATAATGTGTGTTAAAGCATCTTCTATCGATAATCAGACTTTCCAGTGGAATTTTTTTGGATTTTCTCCAAGAAGACAAGCAAATACGGGCAGTTACCCTTAAAAATCCTGCTGGAATGCACTGTCCCCCCCCCAAACACATCGTCAATGGGCTGTTCGGATATACACGAACCTACTGCACCACCTTTATCATTTTAACTCGTAGAGGGCTACATAACCCTAGGTATGGATTTGAGATGTGGAAAAAGGAGAAGTACCCCGTGAAGAAACCGTTACCTCTGGAGGTTTTGTGTGTAAGTAACCTGGGTAATGCTGAAAATGTTACGTCTCTATATTTTGCTGAATGACTACGTGTCAAATCTCCCGGCAATTGCAAAAAATAGCATTTCAAATTCAAACGCTGTTATACGATTACAGTAATTTAGAGTAATTATATTACTTTCAATATACCAGAAATAGAGTCTAAATGAAATTTTTATTTAAACAGCTTATTAAATAAATTTTTAACATTTTACTTAAGTCACTATTTGAAAATCTTCACGAAACCTCTAACCATTTCATTTTTAAGTCAATTTACTCATCAAACACTGCTTTGAAATCCAATGATGCTTTGAAACGGAGTGGCATCTAGTGGTTCATTTGTCAGGTAACATTTTAACCCACTCGCAAAAATACATTAATCTTCCATTTCGAGTTTTGTCACAATAGTTTCAAGATCCATTAAAGATATACTTCTCTGAATTGAATCCTCTGATTGTCTGAATTCGTCGGAATCGGCTTTCTCTTTCTGATAGATTACCTGGAAAAGCACAATGGAGTTTCTGGAAAATTTCAGTCGTGATACTTCGAATTCATCGTAATAGTGTAAACGATCACTTTAAAATGTATTTTATGCTCACGATTGTAATAAAAAAATTGCACATTTCAAATTAAAATAAAATGCATTATTCTGTAAAATGGAAATATCTATATATAACATGGAATGTCATTCTTCGTTTGATATTAAAATATGTTTCTTCGATTTCAGCAAGGTGATTGTCGTGATAGAAAGGATTATAAAATTTAAAAAATAAAATAACGTCCGTTAACTGAATTTTTTTATTTTAATAATTTTCTGCAGAATCTATGGTCAATAACTCAAAATGTTCTATGTAAAATTATATAAAAAATTGATTGACGTCATTCAAATTTAAAGTAATAAAAAACACATTTGTTTCACCACTTAATTGCTATATAATCATTAATTCTTTAATAAGAAACAAAATATAATTTAGTGAATATAGTATTGAATTTTTTTTATTTTAATAGTTTTTTGTGAAATTCGTGGTCAATAACTTAAAATGCTTTTGTAAAATTATATAAAAAACTGAATGATGTCATTTTAATTTAAAATAATTAAAAAAACAAATTTATTTCCCCATAAAATAAATTGCTGTATATTGATTAATTCATCAATAAGAAACAAATTATAGTTTAGTGAATATAGTATTGAATTTTTTTATTTTAATAATTTTCTGTGAAATTCATGGTAAATATCTCAAAATATTCAATATACAATTACATAAAAAATTGCTGGACGTCATTTTAATTTAAAGTAATTAAAAAAACACATTTATTTCCCCATAAAAGAAAATGCTGTATAATCATTAATTTTTCAATAAGAAACAAAATTTAGTTTAGTGAATATAGTATTGATCTTTTTTTTATTTTAGTAAATTTCTTTGAAATTCATGGTCAGTAACTCAAAATATTCTACATAAAATTATATAAAAAATTGAATGACGTCATTTTAATTTAAAAAAACATTTATTTCACCATAAAAGAAATTATAATCAGTAATTCTTCAATAAGAAACAAAATATAATTCAGTGAATGTAGTTTTTCCACTTCCAGGATCAACGCACTGAGCACATAATCCAGGAATAGACAAAGTTAATAGCATCTTTTTAATAATGGAAACCACATCAATGTGTCAACAATGTTTGTTAATCAACTGTAATTGTTGGAATTAACTGTCCCATTTGCAAATGACGTATTGGAGCAAACCTGAAACCCCAATCAAACAACTCGACTGTCTGATTGGGGTTTCCACTATTTCTCAAACCTATGATCATAGTACATTCACGTTCATTCAAATGCCTTCATTGCCGTTAGATTAATTAGGTAACGATTTTTAAAATTCAATACTTCGTATTCTAAAGTCTTGATAATATAAACTTCTTAATTTTTACTATAATCGGGTAGAAATTTTTGTCACGAAATAAAAACCAATTATAGAAATTTTTTAAAAGTTATAAAACTTTTATTTATAACATACACTAGTAAAAACAAAAGAAATCACAATTTTTAATGAAAAAAATCTATTTTAATTACAACGAAGCACATATTTTAAGCAGTAATTTACTTATGAACATTTTACAGGTCAATGGTCACCATATAAGTTTTCGCCATATATCATATTTCAGAAAAAACAGCAAAATACTTTTATTCGAAAATGAAAAATAACCTAACACTCTTGACAATGAAAAAAACTTTTCTGACAAATGAGACAATGGTCTAAAACTGGTTAAGAGTTAAAAATAATTTTAATATTTTTTTTCTATGTAACGCAACTATAATGGTTAGTAACAGATAATCAATATCATCTATCATTATGATAATGCATTATTCATGTTCAGTTTTCGTTATAATCAGAAATTTTTTTTATCAAGAGTAAAAAACCTATTACTGACCATTTTTAAAGTTATGAAACTTTTATATGGAAAATAGTACATGATCTGAAACACTGATTCTTTTCCTTTATTGCTAACTGTTACAATGTACCATACTTTATTTTTCTCCAAACAGAAATCGATTACTAGATCCAAAAACTACTTTTTATTAATTCTTTTAAAATTTATACATGAAAGGAGTGGTGATTTGGAGCAGTTGTTTTAAAATATCGGGAACAATGACCTGAAGGCATTTACCACTAGTTCACCCAGTATTAACACAGCATTCACAGTTATTCAGGGTGTTTAAGTGGGACCTGCTACATTACATGAAACATGACATTACTACTGAAATTAGAAATTTATTAAATTACATCATATAAATAATGGAATTTATCCTATCTTAATCCCAATTGAACGATATCGATAATTATTGCAATAAAATTAATAGCCATTCTTGGCTATTTCTGCTAGCCATCTTTGCCCAGAGAATTGGCCCATTCTTGTTTTATTTTCTTTCATTCTTTGACTTATCCTAAACCATTCTTGTATAGAGATTTATCGTGCCCCACCTAAGTCATATATATGAAAACTTTGATTTCGACTTCCCAACTGACACCAAGCTGCTGCAGTCCAAATTCAAAAAAGTAAAACTTATAGTATAGTTTGCATGAAGGAAAAAAATAGCCATAACACAATACCAAATTCAATTAGTACAGTCTTGCCCACTCTTCAAAGTATTCAAAATATCCGCATATAATTAATATATATATATTTCAATTGTAAAATATAAAAATATTTTATTTTTCTATGAAAGTATTTCCAATTTAATTGATTTTGCTGATTGATAGTTCTGGCTTTCTTTATTCATTATTTATTTGTTAAATACTTTTTTTTTTAAATTTATTCTGAAAATTATATAAAATGTTTAGAAAGTAATCTTTAATTTTCTTCTGTCCAAAAGTTTTTTGTCGATTCTTCCGAAAAGAAGGTTTCACTGATGTGAAAATCATAAATCAAAATTTAATTTTGGAGATGTCAATAAATTCCATAAATAGCGTTTTTCATAACAAAAAAAAAATAATAATATAGTTTTCAAATAATTCTGATTTTCATAATAGAATAGAGTAAAGATATTATTATTGATAAATTATTTAACAATTTTTTGTTTATAAAAATGCTTTTAGAAGATTAAGCTGTTCGGTTGTTTTAAAATTCTATCTTACCTTATAATGTATTTATGCTATCTTCATCATTTATATGAATGTGTGATGTAAAAATTCCGTGATTTAAAATTACCTCAAACATATTTTAATCTCAAACAAGCCGTATTTTCTAAAAAAAATATTGATGAAAACTTAGTAGACATATATTTAAATTTTACTTGTTCTGTTACTGAGGACACATGTTGTTGATCGTTATGTGTTGCTGCAGCTGTAATTTCTTTTGATATATATGCAAATGCAGCATCTGTTCCATTGGCAATCTCAAAAACATGGATTTCTCTCTTCTTCAAACGTTTATTTTTCTGAAATTTAAATCATTACCTCCATTGGACATCTGTTTTTATTATTTTTGCATAGTATAAGTTTCTATTTTGAATATCAAATGCTAGAATCTTAAATGGAAAGTTCTGCATTCATATGCAAATCTGTTGAAGAGTTGCAATTTAAAAAATACTTCGCAGCTTTAAAACTTATTCTGAAGGGAGGAATGAAATAATTCTAAGATTATTTGCATTTTGTGAACAATTGTTATAAGCATGACCAATATATGTGAAATTTAGGAATATTTTATTATATTTTAACAATACTTTGATATTGTGGTAATATATAACTATAAAATATGTTTCTATACTTTTACCTGTTCCTGTCTCTTAAAAATTTCGAATTGTATTAATATACGAGATAAAATGTTCAATATATTATTATTATTTAAACAATTAATTTAATAAATTGTTACAGATTGATACTTTGACAAGAATATTTATTGTGAAAAAAAGAATAAAGAGCATAAAAATATTTAATCAATTAATAATATCCATATATAAATAAATATTTGCTGGTGGCATATGATTTTAAAGATTGTTTAGACCTTTATTAATATAGATTTAACTTCGAAAAAAATCTTTTTTTTTTTTTTAATATCTAAGATTTATTGCTTTATATATATCATTACAGTGCTAAAACATTTTTTATACTTTATTCTTTTTTTTTTCATTAAAATATACTTATCAAAGTATCATTCTGTCCAAATTTAATAATTAAATTATTTATATAAAAATGATTTTTCCGAAGTTTCTTTCTTATATTTGTATAATTCAAATTTTATAAATTTTATTTTATTATAAATTATATAATGTACATTGACAAAAATATTATAAACGATAAGATTTTATTAATTTTGCAAACAAAGCATTTTAATTTCCCATATTTCCTATTTTGAAAGGAATACATTATAAATAAGAAAATTTCGTGTCCTATCATATGAAGATTTTATTAATTTTATTACTTTTCTCGTAGCTCCAATTTTTTTCTCTAATTTACTGTATATATTTTTACATCAGCTATTTCTTCAACTACCGTATGCAATAAAATTTAATAAATGGAACGCCAAAATTTAAAAACTTCAATCTTTGCAATAAACTTCTGTAGAAACTTCGCATAAGATATTAATCATTTCGATAAAAATGTTATTGAAAATAGAATTTTCTGACCTTTAACATTTATTTCTGGGAAGAATATACCTCTGCACCTGCACATAAAAAATTCCAGTTCATGCTCTGGTCTGATCAATACACCTTACTGCCACGGATACTTGACGGAAAGATGGGGTCAAAATATTAGTTTCCTACAATACAGAGGAATTTACTCAGTAGGAACAAACAAAAGTAGATGGGATGTAGAAATAATATTTCGCAAGGATTTTGGTTTCATATAATGTACAGTACTTTTTTTTCCCCTCTTTGCTTCTGTCTTGGCAAATATTAGTATTTCATTTATTCAGTCTTTTAAAAGGAGTTCTTTTCATTACTTATTTTTAAAATTTATATTCTCTTAACAAAACAAATATCCTTTCTTTTAATAATAAAGATGTGATACCTTCCTTTTTTGTTAGTGTCTGAATAATTTCATTTATGTATTTTATCTTTTTTCAAAGTTATATATAATATGTGCTCATGTGATGTTTTTCGTTTAAATGGGGTTTTTTTTAATGTTTTGTCAGTTGGGTTGTTTGAATTTTTTTACGTTTTCGTTAAAAGATCTTTTCATGATATTTTTAACTACGGAAATCTTTTATTAATTAAATCTTTTGATCGCATTGAAAAATACGTGTTTCAAAAAAAAAAAAAATGATAATAACACACACAAAAAAAAAATCTAATGACTTACTATATGGAATAAGCACTACTTTTCTTTACAAATTAAAAAAATTAGTTTTTTTTAATATTTATCTTTACTTTTTGTCAAAGAATCTTTTCTGTTTTTAAAATAAAACTTTTAAATAATGAAAGAATTATAAAAAAATCTATCTGATAGTCCTAAATATGAAATGTTTCTTTCAGCATATTTGGGGGGGATGAAAGTAAGGCATTAAACAATAATAATCTGTTACTATTATGGGATTAAATGATTCAAATGCCGATTATAATTTTGTTATTAAAGATACCATTCACAACCAGAATTCGGTAAAACTTTATACCAGCTAATGCGTAACTGAATAATACAGGACACATATTTTATGCAAAATATTTTTATAAATTGCAAAAATTTGAGCTGGTAACATTCTCTACTGGGACACAACATTCTCTACTTGAACTATTTATTGGACACCACATTATGAAAAATGCAGAACGAGAGATCTACTACATTACGCTTACAATTGGTGAAACGCAATGAAAAATGCCTTTCTGGCTCATATGAAGAAAATCAGGAAACTAAATAAAATAATTATGAATTCGAATAATATTTATATATGTTAATAGAAAAATAATGTATAAACTTAAAAACTAATGTATTTGCTTACGATTAATAATTATTCAAACTGCACTTTTTCTGTAAATATATTGTACAGCTATTATCTACATTACATTAATATACTAACTACAATAATTACCATGAGTAGCTATGTTAAATTATTAATGTAGATACAATAATAAAAGATCATTGAAGCTATATAATTGATGCTTGGAGAGGCTTTCTATAATATAAAATTATTTTAAATCCAATATCATATTTTCATTTACAAAAAGATTTTAATCATTCAAAAAAAGTAAAAGTAATTTTATTTTTTCCATTTCAACCAGCAATTTTTAGGAGTAAAAAAATAAGAACATTTTATACAATGTCTAGTTCAAAAGCATAGAAATGAGTAAGAAATAGAAATCACTCACTTAGATCAACAAATAAAACAAACCAGGTGTTTCGTTGAAATCTGTACTGAATTAAAGTTTGTCTTTTTTCTTGAAAACAACGCAATCAGAAATTCAGTTGGGAATTATAAAAAGTATCAGTGTTTAGGAAGAAAAAAAAAATTATTTCCAAGTCAACCTGAAAGTAAAACCAACTGAGAATAGAAACAAGAATCAAGATAACAGACATCGGGTTCTGCAACCTAAATCTCCAGAGATCAAAGGGATTTGGTAATGGTAGATCAATAGACGTGAAGAACATTTTTGATCTAAAAGAATTGTAGCAATTTACAATGTTGGGGATTAAAGGCTATCATTGAGAAAATTATTATACAAGATTGCATTACTATTTTTTATTAAAATTTCAATAGACTAAAATTAATGATTAATTTTATGTATTAGCTAACAAAATGCAAGTTAATTGTTCGTAGTATGAAACACCTATATAATGAAATTTAGACGTCTTTTTTGTTATGCAGTGATATTTTTGACATGTTGTAAGTTATAAAAAGTATCAGTGTTTAGAAATTATAAATGGTGTCAGTGTTTAGGGAAAAAAAGATTATTTCCAAGTCAACCTGAAAGTAAAACCAACTGAGAATAGAAACAAGAATCAAGATAACAGACATCTGCAATGATACTTTTGACATGTTGAAAGTTATAAAAAGTATCAGTGTTTAGAAATTATAAATAGTATTAGTGTTTAGGAACAAAAAAGACTAATTACAAGTCAACCTAAAGTATAAACAACTGAAAATAGAAACAAGAATCAAGATAACAGACATAGGATTCTGCAACCTTAATTCTCCAGAGATCAAAGGAATTTGGTAATGGTAGATCAATAGACGTGAAGAACATTTTTAATCTAAAAGAATTGTAACAATTTACAATGTTAGGGATTAAAGAATATCAGTGAGGAAATTATTAGATAAATTTTATTATTATTTTTTTATTAAAAAATTCAATTGACTAAATTAATAATTAATTTTATATAGTAGATTGTAAAATGCAAATTAATTGCTAGGAGTATGAAACACATATATAATAAAATTTATGTTTTTTTTTTTTTTTTTTTTGTTCTGCAATGATATTTTTGACATATTGAAAGTATCAGTGTTTAGGGAAAAAAAAGATTATTTCCAAGTCAACCTGAAAGTAACACCAATTGATAATAAAAACAAGAATCAAGATAACAGACATCGGGTTCTGCAACCCGATGTCTTTCAATTGACAAAATCAATTCAATTGACTAAAATTAATAATTAATTGCATGTATTAGTTAGTAAAATGCATATAAACAAAAAAATCACTGCATTTTTTTATCATAATGGCTTTTGATATTCGACCAAAAATAATTAATTAAAAAAATTACTTTTTCATGTTATTTACTCCGAAGTGTGTAAGTTATCTTATGGTTATTAATATCTTGCACTACCTGGTCGAATTCACTTCTTCGGACTATTTTAACATTCATTATAGATTATTTCATTAGATTAAAATTCTTTAAAACTAAATAAAATTGTAAGTATATTTAGAAGAAAGAATACAGAAGAGATTGATGCTTAATCATAAATATATGATATTTTAGTCTTTATATTTAGCAATATATGATAGTTCAGCCTTTTGCATTCTTGCATTATTCAAAATGCATTTTAATAAAATCGGAAATACGGAGGATTAACTGATGTAAAAAGTTTGTTTTTTAAATGATTCCGATATCAATGCACTGATACTATTCACAAATCATATTAGTTGTTTGAAAAAATGTACAATTCTCTTACACAATTTACATACCATTACCCATCGCGCTTTCTACGCTGTTCTACTCATTGATTTTTCCGTCCCCTTTTGGTACGCCTTTCTATTGGCTCTTTTTGGCACCTTTCTGTTAGCCATTTCCTGATACACCTTCTTTCTTCCTTTTTGCTCTAGCAGGAATTTTTTTATTTACCTTTTTGCTCTGTTCTGCTTACTTTTTCTATATGTTCGTCGCCATTTTTATTGTACATACTATTTTCCTTCAGACCAAAAATGTGAAAACAGCTTGTTCATTGTAGAGTGACGAAAAAGAATTCCTACAAGAGCAAAAGTCTAGCAGCAGATATTGGTTCGCGATTTCCGGAAATGGGGAAAGTCTTTTCGACACTTTAAATGGGGATTTTAATCCATTTAGAGTAAACATAAAAATTTTACAGCTTTTAGGTTCGATATTGATTTGTTTTTTAAGTGTAGTTCTGAAATGGGGTAAAAAATGTATGGATGAATTTATTATGAATTCATTATGACTGTATTTTATGTTGTATATGGGTGAATTTATTATGACTAATGATTTCCGAAAATGGGGAAAGTATAAAGTCGACACTTTAAATGGGGATTTTAATCCATTTAGAGTAAACATAAAAATTTTACAGCTTTTAGGTTCGATATTGATTTGTTTTTTAAGTGTAATTCTGAAATGGGGTAAAAAATGTATGGATGAATTTATTATGAATTCATTATGACTGTATTTTATGTTGTATATGGGTGAATTTATTATGACTAATGATTTCCGAAAATGGGGAAAGTATAAAGTCGACACTTTAAATGGGGATTTTAATCCATTTAGAGTAAACATAAAAATTTTACAGCTTTTAGGTTCGATATTGATTTGTTTTTTTAAGTGTAATTCTGAAATGGGGTAAAAAATGTATGGATGAATTTATTATGAATTCATTATGACTGTATTTTATGTTGTATATGGATTAATTTATTGTGACTAATGATTTCTATAATGACTAATGATTTACGAAAATGGAGAAAGTATTTTCGACACTTTAAATGGGGATTTTAATCCATTTAGAGTAAACATAAAAATTTTACAGCTTTTCGATATTGATTTGTTTTTTTCAGTGTAATTCTGAAATGGGGTAAAAAATGTATGGATGAATTTATTTGAATTCATTATGACTGTATTTTATGTTGTATATGGATGAATTTATTGTGACTAAGGATTTCTATAATGACTAATGATTTCCGAAAATGGAGAAAAAGTATTTTCGACACTTTAAATGGGGATTTTAATCCATTTAGAGTAAACATAAAAAGTTTACAGCTTTTTAGGTTCGATATTGATTTGTTTTTTTCAGTGTAATTCTGAAATGGGGTAAAAAATGTATGGATGAATTTATTATGAATTCATTATGACTGTATTTTTATGTTGTATATGGATTAATTTATTGTGACTAATGATTTCTATAATGACTAATGATTTACGAAAATGGAGAAAGTATTTTCGACACTTTAAATGGGGATTTTAATCCATTTGAGTAAACATAAAAGTTTACAGCTTTTAGGTTCGATATTGATTTGTTTTTTTCAGTGTAATTTGAAATGGGGTAAAATGTATGGATGAATTTATTATGAATTCATTATGACTGTATTTTATGTTGTATATGGATGAATTTATTATGACTAATGATTTCCGAAAATGGGGAAAGTATAAAGTCGACACTTTAAATGGGGATTTTAATCCATTTAGAGTAAACAAAAATTTTACATATTTTAAATTCGTTATTGCTTTGTCTTTTTTTTAAAAGTGTAGTTCTGTGATGGGCAAAAATGTATGGATGAATTTATTATGAATTCATTATGACTGTATTTTATGTTGTATATGGATGAATTTATTGTGCTAAGGATTTCTATAATGACTAATGATTTCCGAAAATGGAGAAAGTATTTTCGACACTTTAAATGGGGATTTTAATCCATTTAGAGTAAACATAAAAAGTTTACAGCTTTTAGGTTCGATATTGATTTGTTTTCAGTGTAATTCTTGAAATGGGGTAAAAATTATGAATGAATTTATTATGAATTCATTATGACTGTATTTTATGTTGTATATGGATTAATTTATTGTGACTAAGGATTTATAATGACTAATGATTTACGAAAATGGAGAAAGTATTTTCGACACTTTAAATGGGATTTTAATCCATTTAGAGTTAACATAAAAAATTTTACAGCTTTTAGGTTCGATATTGATTTGTTTTTAAGTGTAGTTTGAAATGGGGTAAAAAATGTATGGATGAATTTATTATGAATTCATTATGACTGTATTTTATGTTGTATATGGGTGAATTTATTATGACTAATGATTTCCGAAAATGGGGGAAAGTATAAAGTCGACACTTTAAATGGGGATTTTAATCCATTTAGAGTAAACATAAAAATTTTACAGCTTTTAGGTTCGATATTGATTTGTTTTTTTAAGTGTAATTCTGAAATGGGGTAAAAAAATGTATGGATGAATTTATTATGAATTCATTATGACTGTATTTTATGTTGTATATGGATTAATTTATTGTGACTAATGATTTCTATAATGACTAATGATTTACGAAAATGGAGAAAGTATTTTCGACACTTTAAATAAGGGATTTTTAATCCATTTTAGAGTAAACATAAAAATTTTACAGCTTTTAGGTTCGATATTGATTTGTTTTTTTCAGTGTAATTCTGAAATGGGGTAAAAAATGTATGGATGAATTTATTATGAATTCATTATGACTGTATTTTATGTTGTATATGGATGAATTTATTGTGACTAAGGATTTCTATAATGACTAATGATTTCCGAAAATGGAGAAAGTATTTTCGACACTTTAAATGGGGATTTTAATCCATTTAGAGTAAACATAAAAAGTTTACAGCTTTTAGGTTCGATATTGATTTGTTTTTTTCAGTGTAATTCTGAAATGGGGTAAAAAATGTATGGATGAATTTATTATGAATTCATTATGACTGTATTTTATGTTGTATATGGATTAATTTATTGTGACTAATGATTTCTATAATGACTAATGATTTACGAAAATGGAGAAAGTATTTTCGACACTTTAAATGGGGATTTTAATCCATTTAGAGTAAACATAAGAAGTTTACAGCTTTTAGGTTCGATATTGATTTGTTTTTTTCAGTGTAATTCTGAAATGGGGTAAAAAATGTATGGATGAATTTATTATGAATTCATTATGACTGTATTTTATGTTGTATATGGATGAATTTATTATGACTAATGATTTCCGAAAATGGGGAAAGTATAAAGTCGACACTTTAAATGGGGATTTTAATCCATTTAGAGTAAACAAAAATTTTACATATTTTAAATTCGTTATTGCTTTGTCTTTTTTTTAAAAGTGTAGTTCTGTGATGGGCAAAAATGTATGGATGAATTTATTATGAATTCATTATGACTGTATTTTATGTTGTATATGGATGAATTTATTGTGACTAAGGATTTCTATAATGACTAATGATTTCCGAAAATGGAGAAAGTATTTTCGACACTTTAAATGGGGATTTTAATCCATTTAGAGTAAACATAAAAAGTTTACAGCTTTTAGGTTCGATATTGATTTGTTTTTTTCAGTGTAATTCTGAAATGGGGTAAAAAATGTATGAATGAATTTATTATGAATTCATTATGACTGTATTTTATGTTGTATATGGATTAATTTATTGTGACTAAGGATTTCTATAATGACTAATGATTTACGAAAATGGAGAAAGTATTTTCGACACTTTAAATGGGGATTTTAATCCATTTAGAGTTAACATAAAAATTTTACAGCTTTTAGGTTCGATATTGATTTGTTTTTTAAGTGTAGTTCTGAAATGGGGTAAAAAATGTATGGATGAATTTATTATGAATTCATTATGACTGTATTTTATGTTGTATATGGGTGAATTTATTATGACTAATGATTTCCGAAAATGGGGAAAGTATAAAGTCGACACTTTAAATGGGGATTTTAATCCATTTAGAGTAAACATAAAAATTTTACAGCTTTTAGGTTCGATATTGATTTGTTTTTTAAGTGTAGTTCTGAAATGGGGTAAAAATGTATGGATGAATTTATTATGAATTCATTATGACTGTATTTTATGTTGTATATGGATGAATTTATTGTGACTAAGGATTTCTATAATGACTAATGATTTACGAAAATGGAGAAAGTATTTTCGACACTTTAAATGGGGATTTTAATCCATTTAGAGTAAACATAAAAAGTTTACAGCTTTTAGGTTCGATGTTGATTTGTTTTTTTCAGTGTAATTCTGAAATGGGGTAAAATGTATGGATGAATTTATTATGAATTCATTATGACTGTATTTTATGTTGTATATGGATGAATTTATTATGACTAATGATTTCCGAAAATGGGGAAAGTATAAAGTCGACACTTTAAATGGGGATTTTAATCCATTTAGAGTAAACATAAAAGTTTACAGCTTTTAGGTTCGATATTGATTTGTTTTTTTCAGTGTAATTCTGAAATGGGGTAAAAAATGTATGGATGAATTTATTATGAATTCATTATGACTGTATTTTATGTTGTATATGGATGAATTTATTATGACTAATGATTTCCGAAAATGGGGAAAGTATAAAGTCGACACTTTAAATGAGGATTTTAATCCATTTAGAGTAAACAAAAATTTTACATATTTTAAATTCGTTATTGCTTTGTCTTTTTTTTAAAGTGTAGTTCTGTGATGGGGAAAATGTATGGATGAATTTCTTATGACTAAAGATTTGGATTAATTAGACTGCATTTATGTAGTGTATGGATAAATTTATTATTACTAATGATTTCAATTCACTATGACTGCATTTTATGTTGTATATGGAAGAATTTATTATGACTAAAGAATTGAATTAATCATGACAGTATCTGATGTTGTATATGGATGAATTTATTATGACTAATGATTTCTAAAATGACTAATGACTTCCGTAAATGGAGAAAGTATTTTCGACACTTTAAATGGGGATTTTAATCCATTTAGAGTAAACAAAAATTTTACAGCTTTTAGGTTCGATATTGATTTGTTTTTTTTTTAAGTGCAGTTCTGTAATGGGAGAAAAAAGTATGAATGAATTTATTATGACTAAAGATTTGAATTCCTTATGACTGTATTTTATGTTGTATATATATGAATTTATTATGACTAATGATTTTAAAAATGACCAATGACTAATGATTTCTAAAATGGCTAATGACTAATGATTTCTAAAATGACTAATGACTAATGATTTCCGAAAATGGGGAAAGTCTTTTCGACACTTTAAATGGGGATTTTAATCCATTCATTTCATGTCATTTTCAAATAATTTTAAAAAGCGTATGTTTTTACAGCTTTTGTTTTTCTCAGAAAAAAAAAAGAAAACCACTATAAATCATGTTTCCATTTATTTATAGATTTTACATAAACGTTTATTATGTTAAAAAGTTTTCTTTTATGAATGCAGTATATGATTACATGCAGTTGATGCAATTAGTGATTAATGTGCAATTAATGATTTTAATGAATTCACGATATGTATTTTACTTCAAGAGAATCATGAAAATAATGGATGATAAAATGCGATGTAATTTGCTTTAAAAGGTTTCACAATATTAAATTACACAAACTGTTTTGCTGTAAATACTTTTCCATAAACTACTGTATCATATTTCTCAGACATCATTAAAATCTTAAACTGTAATTTAAAAAAGAAACCTGTTAATTGAAATTCCAATTATAAAAATTAGCCAATAAACAAAAAGCTAACTTGTTTAATGTCATTTGTTTCTTTAGGGTAAAAGGAAATATAAACAAATAATTATATATTAAATGGAATGAACTCATTAAATAAGTCCCAAATACCATTGTTAAAGGAAATTATTTATATTCAATTATATCAGAATTATATGAGAAACAATTACTGATAATTAATAATGTGCATAAAATTCTAATTTATGAATTATATCAAGGTAGAAAAATGTATAACTATTATCAAAGGAAATTTCTTAATTTAATGGACATTTATTAATTTTAATAACCTATTAACATATCTTATTAAAAAGATTTTGATTATCTAAAAGATTTTTATTTAATATATAAGATAATTATTTATTAGTCATTAAGTTTTCTTCAAATAAAAAAAATTAGTTTTAATAAATAAATTGACATTTTTCAAACTGAAAAACAGGGGCTGATTTACATTTTACTAATGATGTAGAAGAACATGAGAATTAATAATTTAGAATTTTAATGAATGTTTCGCTTATAATATAGAATGATTTTAGCAAAATACTTTCTTTTACTTAGAGAAGGAATGCTCATAAAAAAAAAACTTTTGAATTTTGAAATTTTATTCTACATATTCTCAATCTGTAAATAAAGAAAAAAAATAATTCAACTTGAAATTTTTATTCTTTGAGAAGAATTAACAGAGGTATATATGAGAAAAATTTAATAAGGTCTTTTCAGTGATAATTGTTTGTATCTGAAAATTAATTTATTTTTTTAAATGTTAAATAAAACCAAAATATATTTCACTTAAAACTTATAAAAATTCAATAGCAATTTTTTTGCTAAAGTTTTTAATAAGTGATAAATAAGCATTTTAAATTCAACATATTTACAAAAAACCCGAAAATAAAAAGATATCGTTTCCTTTAAAACATTTCACTTAATAATACTGTGGCCGCATGTAAATCTATTTGAAATTTATTTTTATTAGTAGTATTAATTATTTCAGTTATTAATAATATAATGGTTTCCATCCAGTATTTATTGAAGCCAAACTTAACTCCTGTATAGTGAATTTAAATTTTAATGATAAGTTTATTACAAAGGAAAAATAAGTATAAATTTATCTAATTAACAAAATCAAGTTATTTCTTACTGTGAAACTTTATTCATTAGTAAAGGAGTTGTTTTTAAGAAAAGATTTTGATTAACTATTTCAAAAGAGTTAATTAATTTCCTTGCTTTGGAAATCAATTTGATTTTGAAACAAAGATTAATTATACGTGAATCAAATTTCATTATCAAATGTGCAATGAAAATTTTTCTACAAATTTAACGTGGTTTTCATCTTATTGTTAAGTCAGTAATAAAGCAATTTTAGTACACTGCTCGCTGTTGCATTAAATATAGAATAACTGCCAATATTCCGATATGTTCTGTCGTTCTTTTCCACTTAAATTTAAATTAAAAATGTTCTATCCCAAAAGTTTTGCAAATATTATTTGAATAGATAAGTATTTCAGTGGTTTAAGTGAAGAGGTTCTAAATAGTTGATAAGCCAAACTGGATGGATTTTAATGAAATTGAAAAATTAAGCGTAAGTTAAGAATCGATTGAGTACCAGAAGACTCTTTTGCTGGGGTGAAAAGTCTCACTGAAAGCTATTAAGCCTTATTGTTACCCTTCATAAAAGCGTTCACATCTGCATGAAAATGCATCTAATGAATTTATGAACGAAATAATGTGTTTCTTTTTGACACATTAACAGGATAGAATAAAATTACCGATACCAGCTTCCTAACGATCTTACTTTATAGAATTAACGTAAATGGAAACTTTTAAACAATAAATTATCTTAAATATTTCTTATCCAAACCTATATTTCAAGAACAGAGTAAATGATCTTACATTGGAAGTTCCAGTAGTTTTTGATTCTCTGTTGAATACCCATTGTCACTTGAGATTTTGCAATGCCAAGAATTGTTGAGAACTCTCTTTAAAAGGAAACAAATCGTTCTTCAGTGGGTGAAATGGCCATTGTGGTCTTTGGGGCAATAAACAAGAGGATTTCCTTGCAAAAAGAGGTACCAGCTTACTACAACATCCTAATACAGCTATTCTTTATTGGTGGATAAAACTGTTTTTAAAACATTTACTTGCATCTAATTTCTTACTGGATCTTCAGATTCGTACAGCCCTAAAAAATTGGAGGAAGGTAAGCCCTTCTCTTATTCCCGATAACAAAGACACAAAGCAGTGGCGGTCTACTGGTCACGATTGCCTTACCGCCTATCTGCACCGCATAGACATTTTAACCGATCTTATTTGCAAACTTTACATTCTCTAGAGAAGTAATGGCCCGATGTGGGACTTTCATGGACCTATAGAGTAGTCAAGATATTGAGAAGCAATATCGCTCATTAGGCAATGACTCTGGTGTTCTTTTTTTTTTCTAAGTTCTGGAGAGTTCCATTGTTCTTAGTGCTATTGTTTCATGTAATTTTTGCATAGCTATTGGAAATAAAAAAAAGTTTTTAATTGTTTAACAGCATACAAGATGAATTGTTTGTTATTATAAGATTCCAATTAGTACTGATGGTTAGTTTAAGCGTCAATACTGATATATATATATATATACTGATATTTATTTATTAATTTGTCATTTTCGTTACTTGAATTTGGCAGAGCAATTTTGGGTGTTCTCAGATTTTATTTCAAATATTTATTTATACATGATAATTAATTAAAACGTTTGTCATTCAAATTGATAAGGACTTTTTTAAAGTTGAAACCGAAGTGCTAAAACATTATTTTTGAAATTAAATGTGTGAAAATATAATTTTGAAAGTAAAATATCTGAATTTTAGGATGGCTTAATGTAATGCCATTTCATTTCAATGGCTTATAAGTAAATTGAAAGATATATATATTGTACATTATAACACGATTGGAAAATGGTTGAAATTTCTTATTCATATTTTGCATAGATGCATTTTTAATTGTGACTAAAATTTCAAATGGAATTTTTTGAAATTTATTTCTTGGCTTACAGGTTTTTAAAGCAATACATAATGAATTGAAAATTTGAAATAGTTTTATTGACACTCACTAATGATATCGTTACATATAAGACTTGCATGAGACATCGTTACATATAAGACTTGTATTGTCTTATATGAGACAGCAGTACAGTCTTATATGGGTACAGTACATATGAGACAGCAAAAAGTTTTAGATTTTTGGAAATTATTTCTAAAATTTAAAGACGACGTATGAGACATGTGCGAAAAACAGTCAGCGCGTCAGTCATGTGAGGGATAATATTGAAAATGTAACATTATTTAAACTGTCACCATGTGATTTATTATACTTTGAAATAAATAACTTGCTTTCATGAAAATAATAAAATTAAATGGGAAGTAAAAGTTGTATTGGTTGGTGGGGTTTAATGAAGCAAGGACTTCTATTGATCAAGAGTGAAGTAAAAGGAAATTGAATTTTTTAAACAAAAGCCTTTGTAGGTTTACAAACTCTTAAAACATGTATGCTTACCTAAGGAAGAATGCTAAGAAGACTAAAGATAAAAAAAGGAGAAACATGGTCATAGTTTCAAAGGAAAAGAAAACGTGACATCTGACTAAGAAAGAATAGAAGAAATGCGAGTCAGCAAGAGAAATATGAAAATAATGCGGATTTGCTTAAATGAATATAAATGAAGCTAATATACTTGAAGTCACTTTACCAGAAATTGTTTAAGTTCTTGTAAAGTGACATACAGATAATTTAGTAAAAATAGTCTGTTCAGAATTTTTCCTGAATTATGAAATATTTGTCTCTAACATAATATAAAATTTCAGTAAAATTTCCATTCGAATATTTTACTGTCATATTAATAATTTTATAAGCAAATTCAAGTTAGAAATTCTTATTTAATTTGTAGAGTTTTAACGGTATTATTCACATAACATGATTTTTTTTGCCACAATTTAATCATATACCAAAAAATTTATATTTATATAAAAATATCCATATACCAGTTCTTATCTTTAGAATGTTTTGTACTTTCTTATTTTACGTACAATAGACCCATTTTAAATGATTTCATTACATTTATTAAGTATATAATGAATCTAATTGAACTTATTAATTGTTTTGCCTTATAAGTGACAGTGAAACAGGCCCTGAATTTTCCTTTATTTTTCAGGCCAATAATACTAAATTATGCAGTCAAAACAAACTTCAGAAAGAAAAAAATTTCATTCATTAAGTAGAAACTATTCTTTAATTCGAATATATAGATATATGTGTGTGTGGGTGTGTGTGTCGATGTGTATGAGAAAGAGAGTGAGTTTATGTGTGAGGGAGTGATATTTTGAAATTATATTTTTTTAATTTAAGGAGTTTAAAAATAATTTGGCTCAGAGAGAAATTAAATCTTCTGTTCTAAGGATATGAAAATATAATTTTTGTTTAATATTAGCGTTTTCCTTAAAAACTTCACGTAAACAAAACTGTATTTTAAAAAATGAACTGAAAAACCATAGTGGGTAGCGTGTGTGATTTCAAAACTAAATTATTTCAATTCAAAATGCGACAAGCGATATTATACTGAATTATACTAAAAATATTTTATTAAATTATTTATTATCATTTATATTTGTTTCCAGAACTTAATATTGAAAGTGAAATGTATTCATTTTTTTTATCTTCTATACATTAACTGTAAACTTTCTAACATTTTGATACCCTGGGCCACATACGTGGACATTTAGTTTTTTATACTTATAATTAATACCATTAATAAAAAGAATAAAAGTTTGATAATAAATTATTCATTACACAATCTCTCAACAAGAAAAATACAAATCTTATGGTTTAGCTTCACTGATAACGGTATTTACTGTGTACAATTAGGATTATAAAATAACTTGTTAAATTATTTGATATAACAAGTTAGTCAATATTGTTAGGTTATTTGAATAAATCGTTAATGTTTGATAAAAATAATACCATATATATTAAATGTATTTAGTTTTAATTATTAATGTCCGGAATAATAATGAATTATTTATATCGTGAATGTATGAAATCATTTCACTTATAAATGATAATTAACGCTCAATTGCCACAAATGTGAGCGTTGTGGTTTTTTGTCCATTTTTATTGTTTTCTGCATTTTTAAAAATTCCTACCAATAAAAAAAGAATAAATTGTAATAAAACTAAAAAAAATTAAGTCATTTTTTCACACTCATCCCTGAAAATCATCCCTGAAGAGGGAAATGATTATTTTCATTTTAAAATGACAAGCGAAGAAACGAGTGGATTTTTAACACTATTGAATAAAAGAAACCTAAATTTAAATGACATATGAATGTGAATTCATGTGTGTAGTACAATGAATTCACATTCATATGTGTAGTAAAATGTTCATTGTACCATTCGTGTAGTACAATTAACATGTAGCTCATACCTGACTGTGATATTAGGCAAAAGTAAATAAAAATGAACATTGCTTATTTATGTACTGTAAACCGAAAAGAATTATTAAGTTTTTAAGATTCTAAGTTGTCCCTTTGTAGGACCCTATCAATTTAGCAACAGATCATATTTAATCATTATCGATATCTAAAAAATCCTATGGCAAATCAATTGTTACGAGGTAAGTTAGGTATAGTCCGACCTTCGATTGTGCGGAAAATTGGCAAGCCGCCAAGTCAGACATAGCAGTGCTGTAGGAGAGAAGATAACTTCAGAGGGGTTTTAATAATAATAAAAATAACTTTTTATTTTATTAATTAAAATTTTAAATTAAATAATATCAACAAATAATTTGGATGAAAAGAATTCTACATAAACTATTTTTTTATATCAGATTAGCATCCCTAACAAGTAATTGTTTCACTGTTTTCGCTTTTAAACCGGATGTTTACCTTTCCACGCAATCGCTAGTCAAACTATAAATCCTATAGCAAACTATATAGTAAATAGGGCTATGTATTACTATATAAATATAACTATAGTAAATAGTTATACTATAGTAAATAGGACATGGTTCCATTTGTCAGAGCTGGCCGAATGCCATTTAGAAGATTTTCCGCCTTTTCGCCAACGCTATTTCAAAAAGCGCCAAACAATGCCAAGGCCACTATAATAGAAAAATACAGAACTTTAAATCCTCCTTTTTTCTTGATTTGATGTTATATCACTTTTTCCAAAACCTATATTATATTAAAACTCATAACCATCATATTATATTAAAGGAGCTAAACCTATATTATATCAAAATTCATAATCATCATATTATATTAAAGTAACCAAACCTATATTATATTAATTGAACTCATTCAAAATTAAAATTTTAGTTTAGAGTCAGAATCGTATTTACCTCAAGAATAGAAAAAGCGATCCCATGTGCTCGAAAAAATAAGGAATAAAAACGAATATATGTGACATTAGTTAGGGATTGAAACAGCTTATACCTCTTAACGTTAAAAAGAAACTCGTACAACAAGTTATGATAGGTACTGGATAAATTTCAGTATCTATCGTTAATGTCTCACATCAAAATGCTTTTATGCAATTAATGTAGTTCTCTAAGGCAAATATCTGCTCATTCCCTTTTTGACTTGACTGCTACATCTGCATTTGCTTGCTATCCCTAAATGCGTTTTATGCTTGATGAGCAGTTTTGGTTTTATCTAGCTGCAGAATCTTTTTGTAGAACCTTTAGCTCTAGGCGAATCTTTTTTTACTCGACGGAGTTCTTCTTATACGAGAAAATATCTGAACTTTTTTATGATATCTTCCTGTTAATATCCTTTGCTTATGAGATTTTTTTAGTATTAAATCCCTCGAAATTAATTGCTAGTTTTCTGAGAAAACTGACACAAATTATGTTTAATTTTTAATGCGATTTCGTACAAGCAATGTTTATTTATTCCTATTTATACAATATGAAGATTTTTAGATCGAGAAATCAGAAATAGTTATTTGCTTTTTTAAGCCTGGAGAGTTTGAAATCTTGAAGAGAGGCTTAAAAAATTCGATAAAAAATTGTTTTTGTCGCTTGATTATGAAGATAGAAAAATTATAATAATCTTCATTCACTGAAGATATAAAAAATTTGAAACTACGACGGAGATCTAAAAATATTTTATAAATGTAAGCTACTATAAATAAATGCAGTAATAAACGCAAAATAATGCTTTAAAAGTATTTGTTCTTTATTTTATCTAATAATAAAGTAAACAGTTTATAATTAATATCATTATTTTATTTTTGAATGCACTGAAATTGGTTCAAATTTTATACATCTAAATGGATTTTGGGAATCTTCATTTCATTTTTAAACCATGTAAACAACGTGAGATATTGAATAAAGGTTTAAAGAAAAAAATGTTTACATGCATATGGAGCAAAAAAATTTTCAAAAAAAATTTTCAAAAAAATTTTTTTTTTAATTTTTTGTTGCCATAGTATGTAATTGAAAAAGTACAATACAATCGCATGAGAAAATAGGCAGAATACTATTCTAAGATTTTCTCAAGACATGAAAAATTTGTTCATCCAAAACAATTGAACCATGTAAAAAATGTGAGATAATAATCTTTACAAAGTGTTTGGAAGAATTTCAAAAATGTCAGCTTACTATAAAGAAAGATTTGTTCTTTTTGTGCTAGGTTTATTATGTTTAAAAATTGTTGTATTGGAGAAATAATTTTTTTTTAAATTTTTCGTTGCTATAGTATGTAGTTGAAAAAGCATAATATAATTGAATGAGAAAATATTCAGAATACTATTCTAATTTTTTTAAGACTTGGAAAATTTGTTAATCCAATTTTGTCTAAATTTTTAATTTTATTTTGTCGTTCTACGATCATTTTTCGTGCACTTTAGGCTAATTAGACCGTTATCTACAGTTTAACGTTGATTCCAAACGACTAGCAAAGATCCATGCCACGGCCAGGATTCGAATCTGAAGCCTATGGTACCAAAGGCCAGAGGCCGATTGGCCATCAAGCCGCCTAAATTTTAAGGAGAGTAAAGATTCTCAGAAAAGCTCAAATCATATTTTTACTTATCGGGCCCAACATGAGTTAGTCCATTAGAGTATCGACTGAAGTCATTACGAGTATCTTCAGATGCAAAGATTCGATTTCTGGCTGCTAATGATTTAGGTTGCTAATATCTCTCCTACCATTTTAAACGGTAGGAGAGATAAGTGATTTTAGCAACTTGATTTGCTGTCATCATATGAGCTTCTTTGGAAAAAAGTTTATCTCTGTAATCTAAATGTGAACCATTTTACAAGAGTAAAAACTTCCAGGAAGACGTTCTGTTGTGTATTGGAGATGTAGAGTAATAATCCATAATGAACCCTGGGTGATATTGAATATATTATTAATATATTATTTTATATGTTTAATTATTTAGTTAAGATGTTAATATAGACAGTAAAAAAAATATAAAGAGAAACCTTTGTAAATTAATCATGTTATGAACACAAAAAACAATAATTAGTTTTGATTAGTATTAGTTAGACTAGTATAAATATATAGTTTATAAATTTAGTTTATGTGAATACATGCCGTATGGCATAAATAAAAGAAACAATTTTTGTTTTGGTTTTACTTATAAAAATAGTCTTACGCTGTACTTTCTTCAGTATTATTCAACGCAAAAAGAGCAATTGAATGGACTGAGCTTACAAGATCATCTTTTCTATTGATCTTGTTTTCTGTGATTTTATAGGTGAAGATTAAGGACTGTGGGCACATAAGGTGTGTCCATGATATGGCAAACACTTTTTTAACATGCTGCCAAATGAAAGGCATCGCGTGTTCATAAATCAGAAACTAACAAAGGGATCGATATCTTTGCCAGTCATTCAGAAGAACCATTTGCAAGAATCTTATCGTTCCCACATTATCGTCAGGTGATAAAAAGGCTGACTTTTTTTTTATCACAAACGTCCCTTTTTGTTATATAATAAAAGATAACCTTAAAAATGCTAAGAGTGACTTTAAACTTTATTATTGCCTTTTGTTAATCATCAGCGGATTTGTTTGGACAATAGATGGCAATTTTTAAGTGGGGGAGGTCGGTATGAAACTTAACAGGGGAAGCCAAATGTGTTTATACAAGGAATAAAAGCGATAAATTTGTAAGCAGGAAAATACTCCCAATGGGATCGACAAGAGAGGTCGAAATTGAGATGGAAGATGTGGGTGCAGTATAGCAGGCATCCCTGTGGTGTATCCTGGATAGCACTGAATTTACTACATATCTACATTCCTGATGGCGGCCTGATGGTCCAATTGGCTAGTGCTCTGGCTATTGGTACCCCAGGCTTCAAGTTCGAATCCTAGTGGTGGCATAGAGGTTTGTTAGTGGTTCGGAATTCAACTTAAACTGTAGGTCATGGTCTAATTAGTCCAAAGTGTGCAAAAAAAATTACCGTAGAGAGACAAACCAAACCACCATTACCAATTGCGATAAATCAGTAAATCTAATAGTCCTTCTATTGGTTCTGTTAATAATAAATACAAAAAAGGTACACTCCTGGTGTGGCCCTGGTGGTGGTTGATCCAAATTGTTGATGTATCATTCTAAAATGTTGATGCCTGAGTGAAGTAGTGTATAAAGTAATCAAAAAGCTTCATAGAACCAAACGTGTTGCTTTTATCTTAAAATTAAAAAACATTTTTGTAAAAGTAATCAAAAATGTTTTTTTTGCAATGATGAAATATTAAATTATGATTTAACTTATTTTAAACTGATTTTAAAGAAGATTTACTTGAAGCATGTGGGCAGTGAGCCTCTGAACCAAGTGAACTCAGTTCTAGAGACCAGATCCCAAAGACCGTTGTTGATAAGCACGATAGATCAGTAAATTGAACAGTCCTTATATTAGGTCCATAATAATAAACGGGAAAGGATACACCCTTCTGGATGTAGCTCTGATGGTGTTCGTCCCAAATTGTTGAGGCATCAGTGTAAAATATTGATGCGTGACTGAAGTGGCTTGTAAAGTAATCAAAGATGTGTAGAAGCGTAATTGGAAAAAATTATTGTGAAGAATTTCGAATTATATTCAATATCCACATCGAAATCAATAAATCATTTTCAATTTGTTCCATATATTTAAATATTTTTAATGACAAACCCTTTGTAAGAATTTGATCTGAAATGTGAAAATGCTACAGACATTTTGAATTCCGCTATCAGAATTGAGTAGGGAATGTCATGCCTTGGCATTTTCAAGAGAATAGGAAATCAATATTCCATAAATAAAAGTTTGTAGGATGTTTTCTTCATAGTTTTTGTTAAAAAATCAATATTGCAGTTTGAGCTTCAGTACCTTGTGTCTGTCGTGTTAGCATTAAATATAGATAATTTTATTTTACAAATGCTCAATAGTTTGATTAAGTGTTTAAATAGAATAAAACTGTTTGTGACACGCTAATAAACAGACTCATGCAATATTTATATATATATATATATTGTCAAAAAGGTTTAAAGCCCTGAATAATACGAAAACTACTGTGAGATATTAAAAGAGAGAAATTTAAAATTTCATTGAAGGAAGATTGGAAAATTAGAAAAATCAAAACTGTACATTACTTGCAAGAAATATAAGAAATATTTTTTTGAATTTTTTATTATTATCAAGTCAAAATTAAATTTATCCTATTTAATTAAAGCAGGGAAATTTTATTTGAAAATATGATATGCCTTTTATTAATTATACATTTCTTTCTTCTTATTTTCTTACCATATAGTTGCATTTATTAAATCCAATTTATTAATCAATTATTTAACAGCGAAGCATTTTCAGAAGGTAAATTTTATAAAATTCACCTTGAACTAATTGGTAGTCTGGCTTGGATAAAAGTCTCTTTGAATATCTTTATGGATTCTATGTTTGCCATTGAACTCTGAATGTTTTCAGAAGGTCATACCAAGACTTGATTGGCACTATTTGACACCTATTGTTACCACAGTAAAACATTGTAAGTAACAATTGATAATGCCTAGTAGCAAACGACAGTTTTAGATTACTGGAACTTTGAAGATCATTAGTTGCCTGAATTTATTACTTTATTTTGATGTAGCATTTATAAAGCTTCTTAATAAAACAAGAAATCTTCCATTATTTTAAATTAATGGAAGTGATTCGCTACCAAATCTCTGAAATACAAATATGGTTAGCAACAAAACAAGGAAATATAAACTTCTTATGAACGCAAAAGATAAATTATGTTTTGATATAGGATATTGTAATTTTATGAAACCCCTTTTGTTGTCAGTCTGTCTTTCATGCTATTTTCAGGTAGCAATATTAATAAATTTTCAGAAGTGTTAAATTTGCCAACATTATTACTGTGATTATTTTGAAAATATTATACTCTATTACAATTATGTTATACTTTTTAAGTAGTTGATGAATTTCTACTTTTACTAATTATGAATGCATAGCTATCAATCTCTACTTTTAGAAATATAGTTACAAGAAACAAAAATTGTGATAAATGCTGATATCATTATTTCTACAAAGAAATGACAGTATTTTTTACTTTTAATATTTTCTTCGAGTATTTTATCATACAGCAATTAATATAACAATCGTATAACAATTAATCATTTTCTATAAGTTTCATCTAACATCCATTAATGAAACTGAGTTATATATAACTATATATATATGCGTGTGTGTGCGTGGTTGTTGTTTTGGTTTGATGTTACATAATTCAACTATCGTATACAAACACTAAGTGCAAGCTTTAAAGCATTTTCATGTTAAAAAACAGAAAAATCTAATTTGATTAAAATATGCAAGCATTTTTTCTTCTGCAGAGTAAAAATGCAATAGTAGCTCATGAATTCCTTTATTGATTTTAGAAATTACATCGAATAATGGGTTTTAATAATTAACCAAAATAACTTAATATACAAGTTATGCTCCTAAAAACATAAATTTTCAATTTCTTATCAAAAGGTTTATGGTCATAGCTATTTCTAATAGTGTCTTAGACGAATTCCGGAATTTAGTCAAGAAAATGGTTTCTATTCAGCACTCGGACTTCATTGTTTCAATAACTAATTTCTTAAAGGAGAAAATGTTTCTATTCAAGAATTCTTCATTTCAAACTCATTCAAATACAAATGAAAAATGTTCATTTAGTAGCAATGAATAGGTTAAACACAATTGCTGAAGTCAATAAATTTTCTCTTTTTTTCATTTGATTTAATGGATCATTTCTTAAAGATCTTCCATTGAGTCAGAGTAGAATGAGATTCTGTATTTAGTATTTTTCTAGTAAGCTCTGCAAATAGAATTGCTACCAGCCAAGGATCTGAACGTTTTAAGATCTCGATTACATTTAAAGAAAGATTTCGATTTCTTTTTCTTTTTCTTTTTCTTTTTCTACAAAAGGCGGTGAAACTGAAGTAGCCGAAAATCTTTTTCAAAAATTTCATTAAATAACTAATGTATTTGGCATCATTTCAGCTCAACTGACGACTCAAAATACGGTCCCTTATTACACATAAGTGTAATCCTTTGTATATATTTTTATTATTATTTAAAAAACAATCAATTTTATCATGCACCACAAATGAAGGATTCATAGTTTTCAAAAACAACTTGCAATCAAACTTAAAAGTATAATTATACAAAATATGAAAAATATGTAGGGCAATAATATAGTGTAAAAATATGTACACTTATGTTTTACATCTGCAATCGAATTTTTTATGCCTATCCGTATAAATATGATTCTAATATGGAAACTATTTATTTAGTATTTTCCTAATAAAAAAAGTCTCATATCCTTAAATTCCCTTAAAACTAATTAGAGGCTAGATAATTTATTCGAAATTTCGAAAAGAATTAAAATCTTTATTAATATAGGTCAATAATATAAAGTAAAAATATGTACACTTACATTTCACATTTGAAATAAAATATTTTATTCCTATCCATATAAGTATGATTCAAATACTAAAACATTTATTTAGTATTTTCCTACTAAAGAAAGGTTCATTTGCTTAAATTCAGTCAGAAAACTAATTAAGAGTGCTAGATAATTTATTCAAAATTCCGAAAAGAATTAAAATCTTTATTGTTATATGTCAATAATATAATGTAAAAATATTGCACTTATGTTATACATCTGCAATCATTTTTTTTTTTTTTTTTTTTTTTTACTCATCCATATAAATATGATTCAAATACGGAAATTATTTATTTATTTTCTTAATAAAAAAGGGCTCATTTGTTTAAATTCACTCAGAAAACTAATTAAGATTGCTATATAATTTATTCGAATTCCAAAAAGAATTAAATTCTTTCAATAAAGATTTTAATTATAGATCAATAATATAATGTAAAAATATGTACTCTTATGTTTTACATCTGCAATCAGATATTTTATGCTTATCCATATAAATATGATTCAAATACGGAAACTATTTATTTATTATTTTCCTAATAAATAAAAATGCTCATTTGCTTAAATTAGCTCAGAAAACTAATTAAGAGTGCTAGATATTTTATTCGAAATTCCGAAAAGAATTTAAATCTTCATTGATTTCTTTAAATCCTTCCAATTAAAGAGATTTTTCACCTTTTTATAACTTCAAAAGGAGATAAAAAATTGCATATTTCAGAAATCTTATCAATGTTTTGAATAATTAATGCATAAAAACGAGTACTTAATCAAATAACATGAGATGAAGCATCAACAAAAGTTGGCATCCTCATTAAAATAAATTACGATGAACGTGTGTGTTGTTTAACCTACAATAGTAATGAGTTAGTTTATCCGATTTTATTTTCTTAACAACTTTAGGAGAAAAAAAAGAGTTTTTCAATAAATTGCAGGAATTAAATCAAAATCCGGTATGACATCCAAAACCTTGAGAGGGAATTATAGAAGATTTAATTTTCGTTCCATGCAGTTTGCAAATTGGTTTAAATAATGGCGTCTTTTAAGTGTATTTTTAGTTTACAATTCAATCGATAAATTCTGATCTCCTTTTATGTGAAAACTGTGATCCTGTCAAAATCAGAATTAAATAATGCGTGCAATTTTTTCAAAATTTTATTAAAGGTTATCATAAAAGTTTGCGTCAATTTCATTTAATTAAAATACTATTAATTTCAGCAGAAATATTTCCGTAAAGTTTTGCTTAATGAAATATTTCCGGGTTTTATATGTTTTGATTGAAATATCAACCTTTATTTTGTAAAAATTGAGATTCTTTCAAAATAAGAATTAAATAATGTGTGTGATTTATTCAAAATTTACTAAGATTTTGATAAAAGATTGCATCAATTTAATTCAAACTTCCAAAAATTCAGTTAAAATACTATTCATTTCAGTATACATATTTTTTAAAAGTTTTTCTTAATGAAATATTTCAGTATTTTATATGTTTTAATTAAAATACCAATCTTACTGCTATAGACTTTAACTAGTAATTATGTTTCCTTTTTTCATTGATTTACACATTTCAAATCAAAAGGTACATATTGAAATGCGGCGGTGAACTGAAGCATATATTATTGAACTGAATCAGTGTTCAATCTATAGTTTCCGCCCTCATACTGATGTGAATATTTTTGCTCAATATTAGCTTATTAATAAACATGAAAGTACATTGTGCTCATTTATGAATCTTTCATTTATTTAAAAATATCTTTATGATTTAAATATATATTTTTTTAATTTATGAATTTATTATTTTCTACTCCTCCGTTGTGTTCAAATATCAAGAGTTCTAATCTTTATAATATTGCAATTTATTTTAGATCGAGGTTAATTATTACATAGAATGTTAATGTTCAGCGCAAAATAATTGACCAGTTTTAACACAGATGATTTCTATTTCAATTTATCAAAACAACAAACTCAAACTTCAAACAAAAATCAAATCAGTGATTCAAACAATAATAAACAAAACAACTAACCCAATTCAATTCAAACTTCAAACAAACAACAAATATTAATCTTTTGCCTTATATTTAAAATTTGTTTTACGCACCATTCTGTTACCTTTTATTCAGTCCAATAATATTGTTTTACTTGCGTTGAAATACTTGGTTTTATAAACACTACTTTGAACAATCTCTTTCACGTAACTTGGCCAAAATAATCCTATATGCCATATATACCATCATTTACATATACACCATCACCATATATCATCTGCCTACCTACTTTTTAAAACTTCAATAAGGCAAGTCTCTAATTAAGATACGAAAGAATCAGCAAGGCAAGTTTTAAAATATAAGATATATTTAACGGAATAATACCATGATTTTTTTTAATGTGAACCATGTTTAATATTTGCATTTGTACTCTAATATTAAGCCGGTTATACAATGTGTCAGTGATATTGTATATCCTTTTAAGATATTGATTGTTGTTTTCAGAATGTGCTTCAATGACAGATTTGTGATGTTGAGTGAGATCGGTGCCAGGGCGGAGATGAGAGGGCTATGGAAGTTATGAGCCCGCCTACCTTCCCTTCCAGCAGCATGAATCGGCCGCCCCCCAAAGAGGGATCCCTCAGTCTGGAGGAGAAGAGATTCCTGGTGGCCGTCGAAAGAGGTGACTTGGCTTCGACCAGAAGGTGCGTACCAAATGGCTTGCATTTAATCTAATGACTTATCTTAAGCGGATACATTGGGCAATTTGACATCTTTTTCTTCTTTTGTTTAAAATTCTAGAAATTTTTCCAAAACTGTTAATGACACTTTCTAGGCCTATCTGGATGATCCAGAAAGTTGTGGTCAAAATACTTCAGATATTTTAAAATAATTTTAAGTTAGGACCAAAATTACTTGTTGAGTGTGAGGGTCAAAATCAAAGTCTGAAAGTCTATTTGGGAAACGCTATCACGGACAATGAAAGAGCAAAAGTTTAGATTTCTGTGAATCTCGTAATTTTTCAGACGCATCAGAGTTTCAGATTTTTCAACACATATGTGATCTTAAAATTGTTATATAAAGCTTAATATATTACTTAAAAAGGTTTTTGTGAGTCTGTAATCTGAAAATTGGGGTTGAGCGTGGATATATGGATATGTTAATGGATATGCTATTCAAAGTTATGTTAAGGGGTGATTCTATATCGAGTGAGTATATATATAGGGTGATTCAGAAGGGCAGAAAATGAAATACATGAAAAATACCTATTTCATGAAATAATGCACAAATATGCCTAAAAGGACGTAAATTTTTTATATTAAAAAAATTACAAATAAAAACAAAAACTAGTGTAAAAAAGTGTCCTTCTACCTGTGAGCAAAAAAAGTTAATCTACAGTTAAGAACCTAAAGAAATGTTTCACGTATCATTCACGATTATGAAATACGTGATATAAGGTTGTGGACAACATTTTACAACATGTCAATGGGAATCTTGGCGTCAGATGAAGAATTTCTCTAATAAAATCGAACGATTGTAATAGATATACGACGTCAAGGAACCACGCAGCTAATAATAGCCTGAAGTGAGATCTGGCTACCTGGAAATGTAATCAATAAAGTTGAATACTAAAGATACGTAGCAAGGAAAAATTTCCTCACTTCAACAACAGCAACAACAATAACATAAAAAAAAACGTTTGAAGTTTATGAAGAAGTACTCAAACGAAATATTGCCTTTTGGAAGTTGGTCCTTTTTACCAATGAATAATAGTTCTAACTTAGGGTACACATCAAAGAGTTACAACTTGAAAAAACCAAGTAAACAGATTATGCCCGTCCATAATGACAGCTGAGCTAACGATTCTCACTAAGCGTTGCGAGTAAGAAATTTTTTATTCTTATGAAGCAAGGCACCAACCTATTTGTAACTTTCAAAATATTTTTGGTAATAAAAATAAGCCTCATGCAATTCGCATTGTATTTCCTCTGTAAAATTAATGCTAACCTACGGCCATTACCAATACACCCTGTTTATCTGAAAATGCGTTTTAATAACTAGCTAAGCTCTGTATCGAAATTCAGTGAAATCAAATGTTTATCTGATGTAATAATGTTGTAAAATCATATTGACAGAAACGGATAAATGGGTTTCCAGATTCCGTTTAAATGAAAACACTTTGGTGGCCATTGCTTCATGTTAAATATACATTCTCTTTCGAAATAATGTTTACCTTAATATGCAGCAATTGCTTATGGCTCAAAGATTTTAATTTACGTTCATTTATTATCGTTCAATTTTATAATAAAGGTCTCTTTCTTCGCACTGCTTTATGTTTTTATGAAAGCCATGAACTTAATCGTTCTAAAACTGACTAGGGTACTATTATTTTAAAAATGCATTTTTTGTGATAATAGTGTATTGGATATCTTATTGTAATCATGAGATTAAACAATCAAATTGAATGTTTTAATCTATTTATTTAATATACATTTTAAATAAATTAAATAAAATTTTGGCTTTAGTGACCACAAACAATGAATATTTCTGTTACATGCTAATTTTATAGCTATAAAGATAATTCGGCATTACTAAATTGTATCAACCAGGATTATTTAATTTATTTGAGTAAAACAAATCTGCCCAGACTTTTTAGGGACTACCTGAAGAAAAAGTTGTAATTAATGTATTAAATATTTTATTGAAATTTATCATGTGTTTAATATTATAAAATATAAATAAAAGGATTAACTTATTTCACATCAATGCAATCATTTAAAAACTGATTTAATGTTAAGCTCTATATAATTTTTTTAGTCCACAAATATAACATTGACTCTTTAATTTTTATTACTCAAGCGATAACTCATTTATTTTTCGGTTTTTTAATATTCATGACTGAAAAAGTTTGATCTTGAGTTAATGTTATCCCAAAGAGATTTACGCATTTTAATGCATTATCTAGAAACGATTCACATTTGATATTATGAATACATCCAAAGTAGTTTATTGAATTATCTTTTTTAAAAGCTACTTCCAAAAGGCACGTCGTTTTGAATCTTTATGAGCTGAAGCTAAAGATCACTTTTAGTCAAATTTGTAATAACTTTAAAAATTCTCAAAGTGTATTATGTAAATCTCGGCCTATACTAGACTTATAACTGCTTCTAGAAGATGGTCACTTTCAGGTTCATGTGAACTCTTTATATTTTATTTACAAATATTATATACATATATACAGAAACTCTATTTATAAAAAAAGGAAAATTAAAGATGATTTGTTTCCCAAGTGCAGTTCACTCCAAGGACGGAGTTTTTCAGAGTTCTCGAGTCTATGACGAATCTAATGCACTGGTCTGCGACAGACCTTAATTATCACACTGCGTGATACACTAAACCACAAGGGGCTCACTTTGTAAACAGGCGGAAAATCCGGCCTATTCAGTCACTTCAGAAAAAAAGAAAAACAACGCTTGTGGTCGACTCGTCACAGAATTCTCTCCCTTCTCACCAAAAAAACTTTTTAAGACATTCCGGTCCCTCGCTTCTGGTTGTAGTAGATATTTCTCATCTCGTAGTCTGTAACCAATCACAATGGAACTACTCGTGGTATATCAGATGGTTGATATTCAATCTGTATTTGTTTCGATCAGTGAAGGCCGTATAGACATTCGCTAATTTCCTGACTCCCGTTATACATGATACCGAATATCTGCTATCAGATTTAAGTGACATGTTGTTCTCATTAGTACAAAACACTAATTGCATGTAACATAACTACGCACAATAAAGCTCATTTGCGCTCACACTTGAGTGATGGATTTATTATATATTTTTCAATTAACATACATTCCTTTGCCCTGGTAATGAAATGCCAAAACTCTTCTCGTGAGAAAAAAAATGCTACAATTATCCAGTTAGGTGTTTATAACGAATGAAAGCTTTTTTATTAATAAAAAATGTATAAACCCCCTTAATTACAAATAATAACGATAATTCAAATTATTAATTGTATTTATAGTATATAATAATTTTGATATAACTTTTGATATAATATTTTAATATACTTTCCTTTAATTTTAAAATTCTTCATTTCGCATCTCTGAATACTAATTTAGTCAAAAAAAAAATAATAATAATAATTCAGTTTCTTAATCTAATGGACTAAAATGTCAACAAGAAAAGAGAACCTCAGCACCAACTTTTTCTAATTCCAATTAAATCATATAAAAAATCAGCTAGTTAAATCTCAAACTAAAAGAGGATGTATAAACCACAATTGATGTTATCAATACATCCAAAGTATATTATAGAATTATACTTTTTAAAGCTATTTCGAAAAGGCACGCGGTTTGAATCTTGATGAGGTCAAGCTATAGATTACTTTTCGCCAAATTTATATTAGAAATTCTTAAATTGTATTATCTAGTTAATGAATGAAATAATTTTTTTTATTAATAAAATGTATAAACCACCTTAATTAAAAATAATAATGGTAACAAGAAATTATTAATGTATTTACAGTATTTTCTTTCGATATAATATTTTAATATACTTTCCTTTAATATTTTAATATACTTTCCTTTAATATTTTAATATGCTTTCCTTTAATATTTTAAAATATTTTCCTTTAATATTAAAGTTCATTTTGCATTTCTGAAGACTGATTTTGTCAAAAAAAAGTAATTCAGTTTCTTAATCCAATAGACTAAAATGTCAACAAGAAAAGAGAACCTCAGCACCAACTTTTTCTAATTCCAATTAAATCATATAAAAGATCAGCTAGTTAAATGTTGAATCTCAAACTAAAACAGGATTAGAAAACTTCCTGTTTTAATGAATAGGAACTTGTCACCCGTTATCGGATATCGTTCTGTAAGAATTTTTTTCGTCTTTAAATGAGGGAAGTAATATAATTATTTCCAGTTTTTCTAGGATTTAAAACTTTCCTTTGGGATTATAGCAATTCTTACTCGCCTTAAATGTTATCCAATTCTAGTAAAGATTATTTGAGGTATTCATTAAAATATTCATTACTGAGTTTCGACAGGAACTTATTTTCTTATAATTTTCTGTTAAGAAAGTCTTTTGCTTATAGCAATTAGGATTTCTTTCAAATAGAGAAAATTGTTTTTCTATTTATGACAAAACCTATTTATAATAAATTGCTTTAGCTATTTTTAGTAAAACCTTCTGAAACAAAATATGTTTCCGATATTCCAAAGAAACTATAAAAACTATAAAAGAAAGACAAAATTAAATTAAGTGTAAGCAATTAAAACTTAAATATAGCTAACTTAATCATGCAGATAAATTTTTTTCTTATTGTTTCAATGTGGGAAATAATAAAAATGTTTATTTTGATGAAGATAAAAAGAGAAATATTATAATTTTTAATATGTAAAAAGAACTTATTTAACCGAATTTTTCCAAAAGGATTCCTTACTTAATAAATACTTTATTAATAAATAATTTACTTAGTTATTATTTAAAGACATATATATATATATAGAGAGAGAGAGAGAAATTCATTCGCAGTATTAAAGTATTGTAACTCGATAATTTATACTTTAGAATTTCCTCTTGTACTTTCCTTATTGAATTTGCGATTTATGTATCGTCATGTTTTATACTTATTAAAAAATTTTTATCCGAAAGTAATTTTTAATAAAAAAATATAATAATTTTTTCCGTAATTATTTGCTTTAAGAATTTATCCATGCATCTTTTGCTGTTTAAATAATTTAAATGCTTAATAAGTAATATTTTGATTTTGTTATTTAAATAAATAATTTTGATAAGTTAATAAATAATTTTGGTTTAGTATTAGATTGGTTTACCAATTAAGCCTATGGTGTAGTTTTAATAGCTTTTTAATTACCGTTCAAATAAATTAACAATGTTAAACAATAATAAATTAAATATTAAAACATGCAAATAAATTAACTCCTTTATGTGTGCTTTTTTAATCGATTAGCCGATCGATATGAGCCTTAAATTGATTCGATCATAATGTGCACTACAAACCTATCAAAATATTCCATTCGATAATAAAATCATCTCAATCCCCTAATTAAAATCAATTATCCATAACTCAAAATAATAGCGATTACCAACTGTTAAAGAGAACTTGCCATTCTCATATTTACTGTAATTCATCGATCTACTTTATTATTATTCCACCTTATTGCTTCTTTTTAAATAATGCAACTGTATCGTCCCTTAACAATAATAATGCCCAATACATTATTATAACCTTTAAAATAATACATCTGTATCTATTTAAAACAATATATCTGTATAATTATTCTAAAGAAAATATTTCTGTAAAATTTCCTAAATACATATTGTTCAGCTAGTTTGATATTTGTTCAAAATGACTAGTTTGCAATAATTTATCTTCCTACTATTATTTTTTCTACATATTTACTCATAACTTTATGTAAAAGTTTATACTGGCACTCCAAAAATTTTCATGTGTCAAGTCCTCAATATAGCATTTGCAAAGGCCTTAATATGACATTTGCAGAGTCCTCAATATAGCATTTGCACAGTCCTCAATATAGCATTTGCACAGTCCTCAATATAGCATTTGCAATATCCATTTTCAGTAATTGTCATTCAATTTTATATCGCTCAAAAATAGAAACTATAAAATTAAATAAATTTTTATGCCTGGTTGGTCTTGTGAATCTGTTTTTACATCGTTCATAAATCAAGACATGAAAACAAAAATCATTTATACATTAAATTATCATCAATTAAAAATCTTTATTTATTTAAATTCAGTCACTATGCCTAAAAATCCTTACTTATTTCAATTTTAAAATTTAATCAAATCGCTATGCCTGAAAACGTGCAACCAGTACCACTTAGTAAAACCTTCTACGTGTTTTTAAATATTTACTCAAGAGATCTATGAAGCAAGGAACTTTCTTTTCATCCTATTTCAGCATCTGATTGGTCTTGTGAATCTGTTTTTACATCGTTCATAAATCAAAAGATGAAAACAAAAATCATTTGTACATTAAATGATCGTCCATTAAAAATCATTACTTATTTAAATATAGTCACTATGCCTAAAAATCATTACTTTTAAAATTTAATCAAATCGCTATGCCTGAAAAAGTGCAACCAGTACCACTTAGTAAAACCTTCTTCGTGTTTTTAAATATTTACTCAAAAGATCTATGAAGCAAGGAACTTTCTTTTCATCCTATTACAATTCAATCTGCCATCTGAAAATCGCTTCGATAAGCGGATTTCTCCCGAAAACCTACATCTCAAAGCCGGGTTTTCTTCTGGCATATGAGTTGATGGACAATTCTTAACACATCAGAGAATTTTCCCATTTTTAATAATCTCTTTTCCTTTTCGGCCTAGGAATCGAGAAAGAATTTTCCCGACGGGAATTCCAATCTGCAGAGAGAGGGGTTCGAGGGCTTAAATTCTTAAGATTCATAAGCAAAAAGTATGTGATACTTCAGAGGGTTCTGATCATATGATCAAATTCTCTTCATAATTCATTAATCACGCACATGCATTTATCCGAGGAAAGAATGAAGAAGAGATGAGTGAAAAGAACCCCAACAGAAGGAAATATTTTTTTTTTAAAGGAATTTCGTATGAATTGAATTGTGAAATTCTCTTCTCTCGAGACACAAAACCGTTTGCCCTTTTGATTAATATGTTAGAATTGCAGATGGAAAGAAAGATTTGTATTGAAATTTATGTTCCGCTTTAGTGGAGATCAATATGAATTCTGTTTTTTTTTTAAATTTTATTTATTTAAATTTATTTTTCAAAGGGAAACCTGTTCGGTAATCTCCAAATATTTTGTTAGTATTGTTAGGCTTCTTTTAATATTATACGATATGATATATTTGTTATTTAGGCAAGGAAATATATTCGGTTTTCACCATGTACTTAAATGGTAAAAACCGAAATTACTTTTTTCTAACTCAATATTTAAGGTAGCAAACCACATTTAAAGCAAAAATGTTTAAATAGTGTTTTATGTAAATTATTTAATGCTGTTATTAAATTAGGTTATCAAAACTAACAAACATGAAAATTAAATTATAGATATAAGTATTTTTTGTTAAAATTGGCAAAAATTGATAGGAAAAAAATGTATTTTTTTACTTTACGTTAATACACATAAAAGAATGTTTGGTACCACAGGCTTCAGGCTCGAATTGTTAGTGGTTGTGAATCCACGTTAAACTATACTTTCCAGTCTAATTAGCCCAAAGCGTTCAAAAAAAATGACCACAGAGCGACAAACCAAATCTAAAAGAATTTGCTAAACATTTACTTGCATAAATGTAGACTCATATTTTTTATGCATGCATTAAACTAAAAGAATGATTATATTCTGAAGTATAGCTAAATTACAGCCAATCAAATAATTTAGAGCAAAAATGCAAACGCCGTTAAAAACATATAATTAAAATTTCATTATATTCTGAAAAATATTATAACAGTTATAGTTGTTATTACATGGCGATGTAGCAAAAAAATACATTTTATCAGAAATTCAGTTTAATAGTTTTTAATGCATAAATTCAGTAACCTAATGCCCGTAATTAAGTTGCGTCTCGGCTTCTAATGACTGTAGAAATAAATTCAAAACTGTTTTCAAACGCTGAAAGTTTGATCAATAAATAAAAGTTCTTTTTGATTTTTTTCACAAAATACCTTAGCGATATACATTCTGGTTACTATGTATAACAGTAATATATATAATTGCATAATATATATTAACTTTCATATATTAACGGTTACCTTAATGATATACATTCTGTCTAACTCTAAAAATTTAAACATCAGTACATTATTAGTAAAGTACATTATAAAGCAACACGCAATCTTGCACGTAATAATATGCATTACATTAAAATGATGTTATCGCTATTTTATTATAAGCGGCTAAATTTTAAGGCAGGATGTGTTTGTTTTTAATTAAAAATCAATTTCAGTAGTTTTAACTAATAAATTAATTGTAATTTTATATTTGCTTACCTTTGCCTTTAAAAGTTACGGTAAGAGGTAATGATGACACATTCAAGTGATATTTTTCTCTAAAAATACAGCAAACCTGTAGTTATTCCTATACCAAATTATTTGCAATTTACACCAGCATTGTGAAAATACTATTGTTCTTATTATGAATGTAGTTCTCTATTTGAAGAGTATTAACAATAACGATGTATAAGTATTATCTTGTGTGTTAAGTATTATTTAATGGATTTTTATGGAAGCTAATGCGTTTAACTTTCGAAAAAAATGAGTAACAGAAAATAATCCTCTCATTCCAATGTTATGATTTTCAGAATATTGATTTGCCACTTCCAGGATAGCAAAGAAAAAATTTAATAATGAAAATAAATATTTTATTTTTTAGATATAAATATAGTTATGTTTAAAATCGGAAATTAATATTTCGTGAAATCTTCATTCATACCATGCTGAAAAACAGCTAAGCAGGACATTTTTAATTTAAGTAGAGGTGTAAAAAAGATAATTACATAAATATATTCGAGTAATATAAAAAGTTAAACACTTAATCCTCTATTTGAAAAAAACACAGAATCGTTAAGAAATTGATAGGAAAACATTCTATCCAATGAACTCTGAATATATCCAATGAACGGGAAATAATGAAAAACAAATAGCATCGTAATTTGCCCCAATAATTTAATTAATGTTTAAGGAATTTTGACACCTTATCTTCTTTAAAACATAACATATTTACCTTTTAAGTTTATTTCTATCACTACAATGTGAAATAATTATAGATTATCCAATTCCTTTCAAATAAACACAAAAATACTTTTAATGAATTGACAGCAATAAGCAATACACCTAAAAAAGTACTTTATTTGCATAACAAAGACTGAATTTCAACAAAAAAAATTATTATAAAGAATAAAGCTTGCATAGAAAATTGTTTTAATTCCACTGTTTTAATAATTTAATAATAATAATATTAACAAAACATATCGGGGAAAAGAGAAAAAGATACATTAAAAATGGTTGCGATATTTGGATTTTAAATGACACTTAATATTTGATGAAAGTCTAAAACATAAAAAAATAACGAAGAATGAAAAATAAAACATTTTATCCAAAATGTCTTTATAGTGAACATTAAAATATAAAAAAGGGGAAAAAATATTTTTTAATTTGGAAAAGTATATTTTGCATCTAATGTTATAACTTTTATGTCATTTATAGCATTTTACCATTTTTTAATTCATCAAATTTATTTTCCACTCTAAGCAGACATGCAAGGAATAAAAAAAGGAGAATAAAGAGACAAATTAAGAATACATGAAGAAATGATAACTTTTATGAAAGGGGAAAACTTAAAAACAAACAACAAACAAATTAAACAACATGTTGTTTAAAAGGTCATAATAATTTGTTAGATTAAAATAAAATAAAACAAAACTTAAACTCATGAATAATTCACTTCAGATAAAAGATATACGACAAAATGGCAGATAGAATAGCAGAAGATTCAACAATCCATATTGTCTATATTTACGTGGAATTTTCTTTTTTTAAACAGAAATGAGAACAATTTTAATTACGTAGTTCACCAGGAAGGCACAATACATTTTATAAATGGAAAAGTATTAAATTATCAGCTTGTGTATTAATAATTATTGAAACCTATATCTGTAAGTGTTTCAGTATTTTAACATTAAACTTACTAAACAAAACAGTTGGTTCATTCATTATTAACAAATAAATGTTGGTGCAAAATACTTAATGAATTTTTTCCCTGAATGAATGAATTTCTGTAATAATCTAAACCTTAATACATTAAAAAAGTAAATTTTAGTCTTACAAACTCAACGCTTATAAATATCATGATTTAATACTTTTATACTAATTTTCATGGCATATAGCAATAGAAAAGTGAAATTTTTAAATTGAGAAAATCCTTTTGAAGTTGAAAAAAATGTAATTCCCGTAATAATCGCTTTTGTTTCTTTTTCCCTTTAGTTTTTATATTATAATCCTTTCAGCATCGCTATTAAATGACAGATAAAAATATATTTCCCTTTTTTATATTTTGCTGTCTAATGATTAATGATCTTCTATTTCTTATAGAAGAGATTAAGCAATAAAAATCTTTCTGTTATTATCTGGCAGTTTCTTATAAGTGTTCAAATTGAGAATTATTAGCAATTCCTTCTACAATAAATTTCATTAAGTGTTCGGCTACTACAATTGGTTTTTCTTATTATTTGGATCTTTTGTTTGTAATGTTTCAAGCTGATAATATTTTTATTAAATGTAAAAACAAATTGTATATTGCTATGTACAATGTATTACTTATTTAAAAATTAATGAGGGAAAATGCTTATGAATTTGTTTATGCGGAACACATGAATTTATATACTTAATTAGTTAACGTGACTTAAGGAGCTTAGCAATTCAATAAAAAACATTAGTATCATTAAAAACCATTTGCAACATATTTATGAAGGTCAGGATAATGAAATAGTTTTTACTTACTTTATTTTCTTCATTAAATATATTTTAACACAAAGATTCTCAAGATTCTCTCTTCAATAAATTTCATTATGTGTTCGGCTACTAAAATTGGTCTTTCTTATTATTGGAATCTTTTTCTTGTGATGTTTCAACCTGATAATATTTTTATAAAAAAAAAACTTGTACATTGCTTTATATAAAGTATTTTTTATTTAAGAATTAATTAGGGAAAATATTTATGGATTTGCTTATGCGGAACGCACGACTTTATATACTTAATGAGTTAACGTGACTTAAGGAGTTTATCAGTTCAATAAAAAGCAACAACGTGAAGCATAATTATGAAGGTCATTGATAATGAAATAGTTTTTACTTATTTTATTTTCTTCATTAAATATATTTTAACGCCACGATTCTCAAGATATGTGGAGGGAGAAAATCAATTCAAGAATTCCAATATAATAAGAATAATTTGTAATGATACAAAATCAAATAACTCGGAGGGTAAGATCGAACAGTTGACTATCGCAGTTCAAAAGCGTCCATCTCCTGGAAATTGCACCCATTAAAAAGCCTTGAATAATAATAAGACTTCTGTTAAATCCGAGAAAAAGACACAAGAAGATGAGAATTTGAGGAGATATAATTTTCTGGCTTTAGTTTGAATTTCTGCTCGATGCTGCTGCTTAAGAATTTCCTTGAGGCATTATGTCCCATAATTGAACCGTAAAGCTTTGAAACCTGACTCTGCGAGATTGCGAAACTAACTTACCCCTGGAGTTCCTTGTTTGATTAAAGTCATTGAAAAGCTTTTCAATAAAGTAAATTGTCTTCTACCGAGTAATATTAGCTGGAGTAATTTATTAGAGAGGAGAAACGAAAGAGAGGGACCTAGTTAAAGATTAAAGTAGTTGAGCCAACCAGTGTGAGTCAACCAGGTGTTTCATCAAACTCAATCATCAGCCTTAATTATTTTAGTGGAGGAATTGGTTCGTTTCATGCGCACATGGTGGTCGAAGATCATTTGCATTTACGCACTGCTAAATGTATTATCAGGCGAGCTGTTGTCTTTATTAGCAATCTTCTATAACATTTAACCCAGTACAAAATTCTAGTGAAATAAGTAAAAAGTTCTTGATGTAAAAGTTCATGTTCCGCTCTAGGTTTTAAATTTAAGTTAATATAAAACACGGGAGCCACAGCATTATATTTTCAAACTCGTAGAGATTGGGGGAAGCACAAGGGAAGTTAAACCGAGAAATAATTCTATAAGTAGCAAGGTCCATCCATTGTACACGAGAAAGAGAGGAGGGAGGGTAATAATCCCCAAGATGCAACCTCTGAGTATGTCCGTTCTATAATTATACAGACAAAATAAAGATACAATTTGTCAAGCTTCCCTGGATTTACTGCGACCTGGTGGCCAAGTGACTAGAGCGCTGGCATTTGGTGCTTCAGGTTCGAATGGTGGCGGTGGCGGTGGCATGGATGTTTGTTAGTGGTTCGGAATCCACTTTAAATGTAGGTTTCGGTCTGTTTAGCCCTCGTGGGCACAAGATGACAGCAGAACCTAACCAAATCCCTAGATTTACTCTACTTAATGCTGGTATTCGTATAAATATAGAATTAAAAATTAATTTTTGCACGAGTTAACTAGTAGGGTTCCAGACAAATAAGATTATGATATACGACTATGCTCTAGATAATCTGTTAGAAATCTTTAATTCTAGCAATAAATCATCTAAAATTATATAGCCTTAAGTGAAATTCTTCGCATTTTGATATAAAAAATTGCCATAAATGATAACTTTAAAGAAAGCTATTGTTGTGGTTATTAGGTAATTAACACATAAATGAAATATTAAAATATAGTCATGTTAGTCATTTCTTGAGTTCCTGAACTTAAACCAAAAGCTGAACTAAATGGTTAAAAGTAAAATATTAAAGAATTGCCATAAATGATATCTTTCAGGAATATTATTGTTGGGATGATTAAGTACTTAACACATAAATGAAACATTTAAATATTTTCATGTTAGTCATATTTTGAGTCTCATAACTTAAACCAAAAGCTGAACTAAATATTTAAAAATTAAACATTAGGGAATTAATTACAGAAAATTTGAAAAAGTAGGGTTTTTATAAAAAATATATTATAACCGATCATATTCAGTAAAAAAAATGTATTCAATTGTTTTACGTAAAAGGTAATATAAAAAAAAGGAATTTCCCTCTCCTTTTGCTTTACGATCTTTCAAAAAACCAGAAACAGCTGTCTGCTTAGATGTTCTTTTTTTTATCCAAAAGGGAAATCGGAAAGGGAAGTCAGGAATTTTAATTAAAAGCAAATAATATTTCCGATGATTTTTTAGTGTTTCCGTGACGGTTCTACTGAAGTTAACTAGTCGAAAGAAATCGATAGTTAGGGAAATTAAATAAAGAAATAAGTGAGTGAGATTCTTTTCATTTTTTTCTGAAGATTTCCAACTTAATCTTCAAGTCAAGTAGCTCCTCTCCCTCTTAACGAGATTCTAGATGGGAAATTGGATTAAATGGACCTAGAATCATATTTCTGATGAATTTCTCAAACTCTTGAGTGTATATCTTGATATTCATTTCTCCTTGTAACGAATTTCTCAAAGTCAAAATAATAGAAACATCACAAACATTTTTGGTGAAGTTAAAGTATATTTACCTATTTTGGAATGAAGCTGAGATTCTATATTACCATAAAGAAGTAAAGTAAATATTTAAATTATTAATTTAATTTAATTAAAACTCCCAGTTATTTTAAAATATTTCACTTTTTCCAAAGTTTCAAATTCTTATCTTGAAACTAGTTTCTTCTTTTTCTTTATTGGTGCAACAGCCTCATGGTGGGCCAAGATCGTCTATCCGTTTGCTGGTAGATTTTTGAAACTATTTAGCAAGTTATAATTTTTAAAGTAATTTAAAATTATTTGGATTTTTTTTCTCATATTAGTAAGGAACCTTGATATTAATACTCTGACCGTCATTGACATATTAATGACGAATATGTGCGTGATTAAATATGATATTCCTCAAGTTTTAAGGCTACATTCATAGGAAAACATGCAAATTACAATTTTCAGTTCTGGAAAGATAGAAGTGTAATAAAAATAAGCACCCTTTATCACTTGTACAGTAATATTTGAAATAATTAGGAAATACATCTTTTTGTAAGGTGTTTTTGAATTTTTTTGTTAGCCTTTTACTCTAGTATGATCCAATATTTGTTGCGCTTGTTAAGTTGATGACATCTTTATGACAGTGAACTCTACTTTGGCATATTAGTACCCCACAAAAAATGATTAAGAGAACATCTTTTAGATTACTTCAGGTATCATTGTCCCTGTTCTGTTCCAGAGCAGAAAACTTAGATCTAAGAGTTTGACTCTTGAAGCAGTCGCCGAACACACTGCTACAATCTCGCAATTTACCCCACCAGAAGAACGGAAATCATATCTTCTTGCACATTAGGTGGCTCGCAGTACCATTGGGCCATGAGTGAAACTACCTTTAAAATGTTTGTACAAAATTTTAATCAGCTAGGATGGGAAAAATCTACAGTAAGTCATATATTAATGCATATTGATCAGATTAGTTGGGAAAAATCTACAGTGTCATATATTAATGCATATTATCAGCTCGGATGGGAAAAGTCTACAGTAATCAAATATTAATGCATAAAGTTTATCACACTATATATAAGTTGAAAGAATATTATTTCAGCTGTCAACAGAAGTAGATTAAAAATAAAAATTTATTCTGCTCTGCTCTGCTAAAATATCAATGAAAATCTAAGCTTAAAAGAAAGCAAACGCAAAATATCGTTTCTACCAAATATCGCATTTCCAAAGTATGCATACAAATCCTAGTATGACAGCTTAAGAATATTCACTCTGAAAAGGAAAGTAACAGCTGCTCAAGTGACATAATCCTTGTAAAAAAATTCCCTGCATCTCTAGCCGTCGTTTACTTTAAAAAGTGATAGATAACTGAATGAAGTGTCTGGAAAAACGCCTTCACAAGAAGAAAGTGTTACATGTACAACGTTTTAGAGCACAGTCAACAAATGAAAAAGTGACATCTTTTTTTGCTGCTTTACCTTCAGAATTTCGTGTCCTCGTACATTTTTCATGTTTTATCAAAATTTCATCTTACTTTTTTTAAAATATGCAGACATCATTTATACATTTTCTTTTTATGAAATACCTGCGTTGTTGGAATATCTTTCCTCGAATTTCAATTTAGATGTTTGTTATGTTTTTCAGAATCATTTATAACGGACCATTTGTCATTTAATTCAAAATGTAATGGTTGTATTTATTCAAGCATATTCGATTAATTTAAGACGAAAATATTTCAAAATTTTTTTTTTTTTATCTCAGTATAAATGAACGCGCGGTACATTGACCCTATCTAATGAATGCGGGACTCATTTATGCACAAATTAATCATTTATTAAAAAAATGTCGCTTTTGATACTTGCGGATAAAAATAATAATTTCGCTTTATTCCTTACAAATGTTTCCGATATTTTCTTTGTGGTAGATATTCAAAACTATAAAAAGATATCTCCATTAATATTATTTTATATGACTTTTGAACAGTTCTGTTTGTATTGAAGGCAGGACTTTCAAAAACATAAAATTGCGAATGATAAATGACTCTTTATATATCGTTACTTTCATTCGTACATTATATATCGAATAAAAAGGACTCCTTTTAAAATGCGAACATCGAAAAACAAGCTTTTATGTATGCAGCTATGCAAACTGTTATAAATGGAACAGTGTATTTATTTAACCGCTTCACTCTATACATATATTCATGAAATATAATTTTTCTATCCTTTTATTTATTTTTTTTTTAAATAAGAGTCACAATGTAAGTTAAAGCTGCTTAAGTATTGGACCTTTCAATGCATTAAAAATAATGTTTTTCACTCTTAATGTTTTTCTTTCCTTTTGTCATGGATTTTACCATTACAAATGTGAAAGTGTTGAAAAACATTCGTCAAAGCTCCTTCTAAGAAAATAAATGTAAGCTAAAATTCATTGTAGACTTATTTTTTTAAGGAAACATTCGTCATTTAAATGTCATACAAAAATAGATCTATTCGATAAAATAGTGAATCCTTTTTTTTTTCACAACCAATTTTGATACTGAAATCATTTTTGTCTTATAACTATGCAGTAATATTATTACAATTTAACTAATAAGGAAAAAAGTTTGTAAATTAAATTATTTGCTCTTAAAACAAAACAAAGCAACAACAACCAAAAATAAATAAACAATAATTTATACAAAATATTTCCTAAAAAGGAGACTAAGAAATCATATTTATTACTAAAATCTTAAGCCTATTTGCTTATTGCTTATTTAAAATGCTTGTTGCTTATTAAAATTTGATAATTATTTAATTTAGTTGCAAAAATTATTTTTATAAACTAAATTGCTTTTATATATTCTTCTTATAAGCGAATTTATATTTTCTTTATAAACAAATATATTATAGATATTTTTATATTTTTCTTTGTAGACAAACATATATATTATTTTATTTTTTCCTTCTTAAATTAATATATTCCTTAAATCTGTATTTCTAATGTAAAATAAATAAGTATTTTTATTTTTTATTTTAAGGATTTAAAATATCCTTCGAAAAACATTTACTCTCTAAGCTTTATTTGTATAAGTTCAATTTATAAATATGTTATTTATATTAAAAATTTGAATTTCGTTTGATTTTATACTTTTATTTTAAATATCAACTTTTTTTTAAGATGATAAATCTTTAACTTTTTCTATCTCTTATAGTTTTTACTACATTTTTATTACATCTCAGGCGCTCGGTGCCACAGGTTTCGGGTTCGAATCCCGGCGGTGCCATGGATGTTTGTAGTGGTTCGGAATCCACTTTAAGCCGTAGGTCCTAGTCTCCTATGACTGTAAGAGCGTCACGGAGCAAAAGTCAGGCTTCTACCTACGGGTGCTCCATCACAACAGAAGCTGCTTCCTTCCCCTTCAATCATGAGCACGTATGGGCTCGTGGGCTTGGCCAGCCAAGTGGGATAAGAAACAACAACAACAACAACTACATTAATTTTTTATATATGTTCTTAAAATATATTAATTTTGTTTACATTCTCAAACAAAGTATTATTAAACGGTACAAATTTTTCTTGAAATATGTTTCTGGAAATATTTATCAATGTATTTAGCATGTATGTTTTGTAAAATCTTCAAGATGACAAAAATATGAGTTTCTTTTTATCATTATAGAGCGTTAATATAATAATTGATGTGATTTGATAGCGATTTGATAGGATAATTGATGTGATTTCTAGAGAAAAAATATATCGATCAGATTATAACAATTGTCATGAAAAAATTGAAAATGGGGAAAGGTCATGATAAGTTAAATTTATCATTGTATTGAATATACAATGATGGACCAAATTATTCAAGAATAACTTTATTTTTGCTCATCCAGAATTCTAATAAATAATCTTGGATTAGAAATTGTTTTTTAAACTTGTACGTTTACGTTTTTATTAGGACACTTTTAATAGGATGAACAAACTATTTACACCATTTGCCATTTGCAGTGTCCATGATGTGCAGAGAGTCGAATTCTTTTTACCTTCATTTTGCACTACAAAAATAACGGGAATCACAAAAAAAGTCTAAAGAGTTTTAAATATTCCAACTTACCATAACAATGTGAAGATCTGATAATACCACTTCCCCTGTTAACAAATGGTATTAAAACAAAAATTAAGTAAGGAATTTTTGTAGAAATACAAATTAGAAAACTAGTAAAAGTTGAATATTTTGAAATTAATTTGAATGACTTTGAAAAACCTGCCTGCGTTGCTTCCAAGAACGCAGTGAAAAACAAAAAAATCAAGAACACATGTTATTGAAAGGGAAAAAAGGTTTGCAATTTCCAATTTGGAACGTAAAGTATTATAAAATTTAACGAAAAGAGTCTTTGGGACAGGAAAATTTTTTATTTATTTATTGTAAACAAGTAATTTGATCAAAGTTTGTAATTTGTAATCACAATCTCTTCAATCACAATGTTTTATAATTCCATACGGAAGCCATGAAAAAGAAAAATATAAATCCTTCATACTTAAAAATAAATAACATCAATCATTCTTTAACGATTATCATGAAAAAAATCAAAAACAATGAACAACCATTATCAATGAAATTTAAAAATGAAACAGCTTATTCTAGTTCTTTTTGAAACTACCCTTTCGTTACCACCTGTATTTTATTTCAGACATGGTCATTTCTTCCATGTTTCCGATCACACTATCCGGAAAGATTTAAAAGAAAAAAAAATGTACTCTTCCAAATTCAATTCCAACTGTCACCAGAAATATATGAAAACTACTCGAAGAAGAAAACTATTTGCTGTTGATAGAAAAAGTGACCTTTACGAATCTTCTAATATCAAAATATTAGGTAATAAGAAAAGTTAAAGGATATGAAAGAATAGTCGTTAAAAAAGAAATCTAAAACATAGTGGTATTTATAAAAAGATAATTTTTTTATAAGGTGTGAAATGTTTTATAAGTTTTATGACAAGATAGGGTTTAAATGTTTTTATATTCTTTTAAGGATTGCCCATTGTTTGTATTGATTCCATTCTATAGCATTTCTTATTAGCAAACATGCACAAGGACACGAGTTTGATTCTAATTAATTGCCTTGAAAAATTAATTGATTCGATTGAGATTGTGACAAACTTTTGCATCGATATTAGGGCTGCGTTTTTAAAGTTGATTGAGGTTTCTCAAACGCAACACGTAAATTCAAAAATTTATTCTTGAAAGTCTTCAGTAAGGTAGTGTCTTCCCTCTTCCCATTGTTTTAGGGAATTTTTACTTGTTTTTGACTTGTGCGTTTAACTTGTTACATGTTCGGTGCGTCGTTGGCGAATGTCCTGATTGAAGTTGTCTTTTTCTGCCACTGTCCTGGGGATACGATGCCTCTCCATCCTTTGCTTTGCCTAGGAAATGTCTCTTCACAGTCATGATGACATGGGGTACAGGTACATTGACTGCCAAGTCCTCTGGGGACGAACCGTTTTTTTAAAAAGTTAGGTCATAGCTAGATTGTAAAGAAGTCGCTTTTTTTTGTCTCAATATGTAATGCACTATATTCCAGAGCGTGGGTGTCCTAGTAGGTAGATGGTGTGTTATAGATGTTTACTTTAATAAAATAGTCAACAGCGGGTTCATGGACCATAAACAAATAGCGTAACTGCCTCGCATTAAAACAGGTAAAAAGCATATTCCTTGAATGTGAAAATGAAATTTTCTTGTTTAGAAAGATTTCAATTCTATAGGGGTGACTGTCGGGTGGATGAAGTATAGGGGTGATTGGCATTTTGGAATAATGTTTTAGTTAGAAACGGATAATCACTTTTTTTTAAAACTGAGGTCATCTTTTTGCATGAAAATTAAATTGCATTCAACTTAACAGATTTGGAAACTGGACCCGATTTATTCAACTTATTTGCAAATTATTCACTTTTGATTTCCGACTAGATTTGCGATAGGTTAGAAATTAAAATGTTAATTTTCGTGAGAAAAGAAGTGAAAATTTTGTTGTATTGTTGTATTATTTAAAAAATACTAAAACAAATCAAATTATACAAAACAAATATATAAAAGAAAACATTGTTCTTATTGATTTTTTTTATAAAAAATAATAAAAATATTTATTTTAAAAATAATACTAAAAAAAAAAAAATAAATTAATTATTAAATTAATAAATAAAATATCAATAAAAAAAAGGAACATTTATAAAAATAAATGTCTGTAATATAAATGAACTAACTGTTTTTTTATGCATATTCCACCTTATTTGCATGTTTTGCCTTTGTGGATGGCCCCTTCCAGTTTATTTTCACCTATTCTTTCATAACGTTAAAAATTTTCTTAAAAAAGCGCATAATAGTCAATTCGCCATGATGATTGCGATTCCGCGTAATTAAGTTACTCCGAGACAAACGCGCGATCGCTTTCAAAGTGATTAGTGCATAAACTGTATAAGACCCTAGGGAAATCAAAAATTACCCCGTTCTCAATTATCTGACTCACGTGACATTTCGTGATTTTGGTAGTTAACCGTTGCATCACGATTCGGCTTAACGAAGCAGTTCAAAATATGCCGACAGACCTCGCGAACGCAACACCTTAAGGAATCAATGAAGCATTCTTTGCATTTTCCGATAGCCGCCTGTCTCAGACATGTTCTAACAAGAAGAAGTGGGGTTCAGTTTTTCAACTACAGGGAACGTATATTGAACGAAACGTTGCAAAGTCTTTTAAGTTGCAGCCGCCATGTTTTCCGTACACAACACAAACACTGTGGAAAAATCTTGTGCTCTTAAGTTAATGAAAATTGTTTTTCATAAAGTTATAGTGTTCTTGACAGAAAATATAAGATTGAATATGTGGTACTAAATGAAAAAAAAATTCTTTTAACCAAAATATTTTTAGCTACCAAGTCCCTTATGAATAACACAATGCGCAATGCATGTTTCATTCTTTTAAGCGACTACTTTTCTGGCCCATAATATTAAGCTGTTTGGTTTTAATTAATGCTACACCTAACAAAGGTTAATATATCCAGAGGATAAACGATAAAAGTGTTTACTAGCAAAACGAATTAAAATGATGTTACTTATATGTATTTCACTGAAAAACAGTATAAAAATCGTTTAATGTAAAAGTTTGTTACGTCACAAATTAAAATATACAGTTTCAAAATAATTTGAATTAAAACGTTAATTTAAAATACCTTTATAGATGCTATGATTTAATTCTGATTCACAACAATTGACGCTAATTCCGATGATGAATTTGATTCTGATTGCAAAGGCAGCTTTTTACATCGTTTCCTATTCATAAGTTTGTTGCATTTTCCAATAGTTGCCTGTCTCAGACAAGTTCTATCAAGAAGAAGTGGAGTTCAGTTTTTCAACTACAGGGAACGTATATTGAACGAAAAGTTCGCTCTTTAAGTTTCAGGCGCCATGTTTTCCACACACAAACACATGAGACTTTTTAAAAATGAGATCTTGTGCTCTTAAGTTAATGAAAATTGTTTTTCATAAAGTTATGGTGTTCTTGATGGAAAATATAAGATTAGATTTGAGTATGTTTTGAATCTGTGGCACTAAATAAAAAAAAAAATTTTAACTACAACCCCTGCATGTTTTCTCATTCACTTACGTAATTTTAACTTAATTAAATCCTTCCCTGTATGACACTAATATTTATTCACCAATGAATTTTAATGAATTCTTGTTATATGAGGGTTGTCTAATCATGTTTACACAAATAGTATTTTTAAAGTATCGTGTAAGACGAGCACTGTTAAAATTTGTTCGCCGTATTCTATCAAAATCCTTGTTCTTGAAATATTATATTATAAGAAAATTTTACTATATTATAACCACTTTATTATGACCTATTATTCAAAATAAAAATGTTAAAATTTATTCGTCGTATTATGTCAAAATCATTGTTTCGGAATACACTATTAATAAAAAATTTCACTATATTCCAAACACTTTATTATGATCTTTTGATAAAAATTTATTCAAAATGTTAAAATTTGCTTGTTATATTACATCGAAATCGTTGTTCTTGTAATATCATTATGACCTTAATAAAAATATTAAATAATGTAAACGAATACTAAGTAATAAAAGAATAAAAATATTTTTCAAAAATTCTTATTTCAAAGTGGATTTGACTGCACCCATATTTTGTAACCACAGTTTAGAACAGTGTTTCTCAAACTATTTTATGTCATACCTTGCCTAAACCTTTCTAAAATTCTTATGCCTTTTATATAATTTTTAATATTCAAAAATTGAATTGTTCACTGAAGAAATGTAACTGAAAGCTTTTAGCAAGAAATCACTAGAAAATTGTTGAGGAAAGACAGTAAACAAATTTTCTAAACATATAATAGAGAAGTTACATTCAATTACGAAATAATTGTAATGAAATATTTTCTATGTTTTAATTATCAGTAATTATTTATTATTTAAATTTATTGAGATCCTTGTGCTTGATGCTTATTGCTAAAAGATATTATGTGAAGTTTCAAGTCTCCCCATTGTGCTAAATCCAGTCTTTTTATTTTTCTTTCTAGCATGAAATTATATATGGAATAAAATCCACATTAAATTAAATATGAAGATGGAAACGGCAACAGTAGTTTTCTTGCACATTTCGTTCAATTTGAATATTTGATTTTCGCTTCCTCACAAAGGGATGCAGTCACTCCTTTTATATTAAATAAAGGTTTAACTGACTCATCATTTTGCATTTCTGCCAGTTCTTCTTGATACTGCATATTTTAAAAATCGAACAAATCCAATTTGTTTCCAATCAGAAAATCTTTCTTTTAGTGAACCAATCGAATTTGCAGATCGACAATTACTATTATAGCTGTATCAGTCACTTCACACTTTTGTAGCTAATGAAACTTTTTAAAATTTTTGTTTTTACTATATTTCACACATAATTTAATAAATTTATTGAAGTCAACTATCTTCGCTTTTGCTTCGGCAAGGATTTTATGTGTTCCTTGAAGTTTGTAATTTAATGTATCTAGTTTTTCAAAGATATCGGCTAACTAACTCACAAATGCTTTACCTCCGACAGTTAACAAATACTTCATTTGAAGTTTGCCTCTTAAAAAAATCACTAATGGTATCAACTATTTCCATAAATTTTTTCAAGCATTTCCCTTTTAAGAACCATCTTACTTCAGGGTGAATAAAAGTTTCACATAGTCTGCATTTTATTTTTCACAAACTGCTGTTAAAATCATTGCTCACATTTGGCATCAGAATGCACTGAATAAGTTCATAGATACATTGAATTTAATACTTCCTTTAGAACAAATATTAGACGAAATATTTTTAGCTACCAAGTTTTCCTCTATGAATAATAACACAATGCACAAGAAGAATTTCTAAATTCTCACGTTTCATCAGTTTTAAGCAACTATTTTTCTTGTCCGTCGTATTAGGTTGGTTGGTTTTAGTTAATAGCACAAGAGCCAGTTTTGTCCAAGCTACATCAGACAGGACAAAAAGGAAAAAATACGTAAAATACATGGAGATAAGGAGTCAAACGATTTGAGCAATAGCAATGAGGTCTGTGATCTAGACAATGAAAGGAAAATAAAAAGGATAAGAATAATAAGAATAAAGGTAAAGATTACTGGACGCCCCAGGCCGTGACACCCATATTCATCTAGACAAGATGTGCCACTGACGTTTCATCATGTTAGGAGCATCAGCAGCAGCGCAAGATGTTATATATTTCATTGGTATTTTATTGACATATAAGAATTTTTTAGCTTGATATATATCTTTGGAGTATTTCCTAATGATTTACAGAACAACGTTTCTTCAGCAAAATCCCCCTTTTTAAATATATCTTACGTAAATTATCAACATGGCCTCACAATCTCTCAAGTGTTTGCTCTAAGAATGTTTTTGTTTTCAGCAAAATGTATTTCTATATCTTCATTCATTTTGTCGATTCGTCTGCCAACGGTATTGTTACTGCCTAACATAGCTTTCACGTTTTTGTCATCTTTTTTCCAGAACCGTTATAAAAAAAGGACGGATATTGATGGTTCGATTAAATTCTCTGCTATAATATGATTTTCCCCAGATTTAGTGAAGAGTAAGGAAATTTGATAACTAGCATCGATTGACAGTTGCAGTATGAGTAGTAGATAGAGACTTTAATGTTGATCTTTTTTCCAAATGTTTCTTTGAGGTTTGAAAGGAATTCAAATCTGACTTAATAGGAGCATTCACCTTCAAATGTGTATCAAGGCGACCTCGTTTCATTTATTCGTTTTTCGAGTATTGTTGACATAAAAGACAAATAGGTGACCGTTTATCGTGAACAACGAGTAAAATCCAATTTTAGATACTCCTTAGAAAATTGACAAATTTGTTTCTTGCTTGCACTACTCATTTTACTATGGGCTGAAATAAATAAATATAAGATCAATTAACTAAAAACAAAAAAAAACTATTAATCAAACTAAAAATAAAAAAATGAATAAAAATATAATAAATTCTTTCAAATTCCATGAGAAATTTTAATTTGCAATAAGTTATAAAATGTCTTACCAATTTTAACAAAATTTTATCTGTTTCTTTTCTCTGTTCTGAAAAATAGAAAATGTTTTACTAAATTCAAAATAAAAAGCTCTCAACATTCATTATTAAAAAATGTTTCATCAAATTCGTATTCTTATCATTTATTATCAGAGAATATTTGAGTACTGCATTTTTCCCGTCGTGGCCCTGTGCTAGATTGCTGGAAGGCTGAGGGTCGAATCATCTGGTGCTATCCCTCGCAGTCACTGACTTCAGAAACACTGAAATTTAGTTTCGATTGTTTCCAGGTGGTGTTAGTGAAGTGAGCCCACTTCTTCGTGGTTCCACCAAGGCAACGTCTTTATGTTGGCTAACTGGTCTACACACCACCATCTCCGGTATCCGTAAGGACTTGGTTTCAATACTGTGGCATCCGCTGAACTGGAGTAAATGAGCAATTACCTCGGTGTTACTCCAGTCAAGGTGGGTTGTACGAGTGTGTACTGAATGCTGATTCGATTTGGAGGGCCGGTGGCCGAGTTTTCCGAGTTTTCTACAATGACACACAGATGTGGGGAATCTGATCCTTAAATTTCAACCGAAAAGCAATGTTCTTCCTTCATCTCCCCTCGATGATCTATTTATTATATGCATAAGAGGAACACGAGGCCCACCAATGTTCACCAAGAAAGAATTCATTAAAATTAATCTTCCCTAATTAATTGAGTTTATATTTGAAATTATATTTTTATGGTGATCGAAAATTTCGAGAAATAATCATAATATTGCTTTTATTAAAATTGATTACCGGTACTAATATCCACTTAATTTTAACATCTCGATATTCTGATTTACAATTTTGTTGTTTCTATTGTGTCTGAACACATAAAACATGTGCTATTGATTATACTAAAATTATCCAATCAACATAAATATAAAAGAAGATTTTCATTCTTTTCTTTTGCAAAATAGGTAATATAATCTTATAGTACATCTTAAAAATGTGCATTAAAATCTTTAGTACATCTCAATATTCTAATTTTCGGATTTGTAATTTGTAAACAGCAATTTTAGTTAGTAACATACAACCTATTATCTAAGCGACATGAAAATTCTGTATCATATGTATAGTAATTTCATCATCATCAGCGTAAATGCAGAGGTTTCATACATATCGATTTTCAAAGTTAATGCTTAATAAAACTTCGTTTTCATAGCTAGCGTCAAATCTACTTAATATACTTTTGTGATAGCTTCCTTTTGTTCGGTAATTATGGGCATTTATTATATATGTATTATTTATGGGAATTTATTTTATATGTGTTCTTCCTATTCTTTCTACTTCTGATGTGGAATAATTTCGGTTTATGCGGTACTGGAATTTTATTCATTTTTCTGGGATAGTGTTTCCAACAGTCTTTTGAGAGGATTGTAGAATATTAGACTGCAGTAAGGAAACATCTTCTTGGTATAAGGATAATTTTAAATACATTCTATTTTCATTTTAAAAGAAAGAATTTACCTTTTAAAGGGGAGATATTGCGTCATTGGACAATATCCTATCATCCTTTGTTGTCGAAAACTGTCTTTGTCGTGGCAGATGGAAAGCACCCCATTGGGTACTGGGAACGTGGCAGGTGGAACGGTTGCATTACAGTTCGAACGTCACAGCTGGTAAAGAAGTTTGCTACAATTTTATTTTTAATTTACTTAAAATTTTTGGAGGTTCCCTGTTTTATTTTCTTAGTTTTCACAGTACAAAAAATAATTAATATAACTGATGTATAAATTTTAAAGATGCTTATGTATTGCATACTATTTTCATGTTTAATTGTTGAGTTTATTCTTAATTAATACTGCTAAATTTAATTTTTTTAAAGAGCACTTGTGTCTCCTATGTTTTTAATTTTAAAGACCAATAAAAAAAGAAAATTGAAAATTATGGAAAAGAAATTACAGAATGCCTTTCACACTTAAAAAAATTAAACAGAGAGAAAAAAAAGTTAACTGTTTGATTTTAACTGTCATTGAATTTGATAACTATTTTAAAAGTAAGAAATTATTCCAAATATTTTGCAGTTAACTATACGTTCTTCTTCTTCATCATTGGCGCAACAACCCTATGGTGGGTCAAGACAATCTGCCTATTGGCAGATAACTATCTTCCCCCATTATTCGTCAGTGGACTGTTAGTGGTTTACATGAGGCCCCTCCTCACCTTTCTAATTGGAAGGAGGCTACATAGCCCTACATAAGGGAGTGAGATGCGGAGAAAATAAAATAAAAAGCTACTTGATAGAAGTTTCTGGGTTTTTTATCATACGATACTGATTATCCATTAAGACAACATCCTTCCTTTATCACTCATCGATTGGCTGTAGTAGACCACGAGGCCCACCGATGTTTAACAAAGAAAAATTTTTGATATTTTGCTGTTTTTATTATGTTGCTTTCGATTGCTGTACACTTTAACATCAAATCATTGGCAAATAGAACTGCAGATGGGTAACAAATTCATCTTTACCTAGAGTATGCAACGAGAGGCCTGCAATACGGCACCCAGATTTTGCAATTAAATGTTTGAACAAGATCTCCCATCATTAATTTACTTATTTGAGGTTCTGATCTTCCTAACTCCGATTCTCAAACCTAACAATAGGACGTTCCTATTGTCAGGTTTACAAATTTTCCAAACCCATCTCTGGCATAAACAGGAAAGCTTTCCGTTTGGCCGAATCCTGTTTTTCCAATCGCGAAACACTATGAGCCATTTACTGTTATTATTCTTTATAGATATATTTTGGTTTTTTTTTTTTATTTATTATTTATTAAATATTTTTTATTTTTTGTTTTTTCAAACATTTTTGACTAATCAGTATTATAATAAGTAAAACCCTTATCAGCCATTAATGTACTTGCTTCAAATGCTAAATGTATTTCACAAAAACCACCCAGCCATCTGAAAACAAGTACCAACACAAAAAGTACCTTATTTCCACATTAACATTATTAGATTTTCAAGCATTTTTAATTGCTGTATTATTAATCCGGTGGAAGTAAATGCCGTGTAGCATTAAAACCCAACCAACCTGACTAAAAAAAAAAGTAATTAGTGTTAAAAAATAACTCTATTAGTTACAAAGAAGTATAGATTTTATCAAAAGCAGTTAGTTGAGAAGATCGTAGACTTAAGAGATTAGTCGAGCCGTTAAATAGGTAGTGAGGAGAAAAAATCGATATTCTCCAAAAACTTGTTCTTGGTTAAAGAATCTTTTTTTTTAACATGTTGGTACAAAGCTCTCCGTGTAAATAAGCAGATGTTCGCTCGGGGGCCTATAACTACATTTTTTAATAACGTTAATTTCTACCTTTTTATTAAAAACTGCTTAAATGAAGCAAAGATTGAATTTAAATACATTTTGTTCCCAATGAATTGCTTAATGGTACGAGAGATAAACATATTAAATTAATTATGGGTGATTAGGTATAAATTATTATGCCTTGAAAATTATACGGTGCTGCAGTGATGCTTACGCACTTTTTATTTTTAGCATTTGGGTTTTAAAACACCTTTTGAAGATTACTTTGAGCAAATAAAATATTTTTTTAAATTCTTTTTAGCATGCAGCATGCTTATAAAAAATTGCTGGGTTTTTATATTACATTTTAATAGAAAACAGAATTAATGAGAGAAAAAAATTGGTGTTTTCGTAAAAAAATGGTATTTTCATGAAAAACCTGAGACGGAAAAAAATTAGATCATTTTTTACCATTTATGAAAATATGTAAAACAAAAATAATAATAACTTTCTAAAACAAACACTTACCTCGGCTTCTTCAACTTTAAGTGTAGAAAGTATTTATATACCTTTATTTGTATTTGAAAAGTGACTGAAATTTAGATCTTTGAAATAAAATTCCTAAACAATACTAATATATACATAATCATTTATCTGACAATTTTGTAACACTAAATAAAAAATTATTTTTAATATATTGATTTACATATTTTAATTCAAGGACTTTCAATAATGACCAGATTTACTACACTAAACAAGTACATACTTCAAGTAAACAACCCCATACTTTATTGTTTAAAGAAGATTCTTTTGATTAATTTCTGTGCTTTTTTTTTCCACACCTTCCTCGCTCCATCATTTAAAAAAATGTTCAACTAAGTCTTATTCAAGAAGATGTTTTTTTTTATCAAAATTCAAAACTATGGTATAGATAAAGAGTGTAATTAACGATTCTTCTCTGCCCCGAAATGTTGTCTTTTTGCAACTACGTCGTGAAATTCAGCTTCTATATGCATTTCATACTGCAATTTTAAGAACATTAATCGTAGATTTATTTTCTCTTTTTTTCCACAAAAACATCATAATCAACGATTCTTCTCGGATGCGAAATATTTTCTTTTTGCATTTAGGCTGTGGAAAACAACTTCTCTGTATGAATTTCATAGTGTACTTATTAATATGTGTACTCCAGCGTTTTGAAGCTGAACTATAATTTTAGGAATATCATTTCTAGAATTTTTTTTCAATAGACAAACAGTGAATCAACGATAACAAGAGCTGAAGAGCGATGGTCGATGGCTGTGTGCTTTGTTTAATAACGTTGTAAAAGAATTAAATCTTTTAATTGTTAACTATATGGATTCCAGATCTATGAGAACTACGATCTACTATTGAACGAGATCTACCAATCAAATTTAAAATGTTAAAATGTATCAATTGATCCATATTTTTAAACATTTAAAAAAATTATATTCTAAACAAGGAAACGTTTATATATTTTTGAGAAGTTCATATTCCATTTTGAAACAGAGCGGTCTAGTGGATAACGTGGTTTGTTTCCAAACTAGGAGAGCCAGCTTTCGTAACTCGAAAAGAAAAGTCTAACCCTAAACTTGTGAGTCTATTATTAGGATGACAACAATTCTGTAGGCAGAAAAGTCTTCCATTGCGTTTAAGGAAGAGAGAGCGAATACCATGAGGATATTAGTTAAAAATCATGATGATAAAATATAGATTTAGCGTAGCAGAATACCCGCCTACTCTAGGTAAAACTGAATCTACCACATATCTGCCTTTCTAGTGGCTAATAACTAGAAGTCAAAATACCTCAGATTAGAAAACAACTTTTCCATTCATGAAACATACAAAGAGAGGAAAATCACTTTTAGCCATACAAAAGAATTCTTATTTTAAGTGAAGGATGTACAATATTTTTTTAATTTTCTCATTGGTCATATCAAACAATTATAATCATTAAAAGCTCATATATATTTGTTTATTTACTATACTCTTATAAATCATAACATAATGAGCATAGATTCCGAACCTCTTAGGATTTGATTTTAAGAAATATGAACTTATACCTCCTCCTTCTCCTCCCCCCCCAAAAAAAAAAAGAGTTACAGAGAAAATTCATGATGCCCCTGCCACCCCAATTATTTTTTCTTAATTAACTCTCGGCTTTGATAGTACAGAAATGAAGTGCTCATTCCTTATCTTTCACAAAGGGAAACTGCTTTTTATCTTGAAATGGATTAAAAATCTAAAAATAGATTTCCTATTTAAGATGACGTGAGATTTTACCTTTGCCCTTTAATCTAAATATGCCACTGAAATAAATGCAATTATTAACTTGCAAAATTTTGAATATTTTGGCATTTATTTATTATTTTAACTTTATCGGTATGTAAAATTTTAATTTAGTGTGAAAGATATTAAAATATTTCACTAAATAAGTGATGTAATCTAATTATTTACAAAATAGAAATTAGAAAATTCTTGCTTTACAAATAAATGCTTTATTAATTAATACTCAAAAAAAAAAATTTTTAATGTTTTATCATTTCATGATGTTTCAACTATTAAAAACAATGTTTTAAACGTTTAATGAAATTAATAGAAAATTACAACTATAATTTAAAATCAAATGAAAAGTATATTATTTAAAAAGACATGCGATTTTACCTTTGCTTTTTAATCTCTCTCTCTCTGTATATATTAATTACGTTTCTGAAATAAATGTAATTATTAACTTGCAAAGTTTTGAATATTTTGACATTTATTTATTATTTCAGTTTTATGGGTATGCATAATTTTAATTTAGTGTGAAAGATATTAAAAGATTGCACTAAATATAAAGTGATATAATCTATTAATTATTTACGAAATAGAAATTAGAAAATTCCCTTTTTACGAACAAATGCTTTATTAATTAATACTTTTTGAAATATTTTTAATGCTTTATTCTTCTGTGATATTGCAACTATTAAATGCAATGCCCTAAATGTTTAATTAAGTTGCTAGAAATTTGTAACTATAATTTAAAATTAAATTAATATCGCTGTTATGTTATATTAAGGCACATAATGTTTAATTGCAGTCCTATTTTTAAAATAATACTAAATTTATTTTACCTATTTGAATTAGGCCATTCAAGGGATAATCTATTTAAGGGCAAGTTATCTCCAATTATTTGCCATTTTAAGAGCTATGCGAGGCATAAAAGTTTGAAGACTGCTATTATAAAACATTAAAATAAATGCAAGATATTCTGCGAATCTCGCTCCATTCCGATTTTCCAAACATCAAGATAAATCTCTCCCGGAAATTTTGTAGTAGCATAAGGAAATGAAAATAATACTCTTAGCACCTGAACATGCAATCTGCACCATCGAAAGATTCCTCGGTGGAAAGAATTTTAAATAAATCTCGCAATTCCCTTTTTCCAGAAAAAGACTTTCTTCTAGAATACCATTTTCCGCTCAGAATTGCAAATTTTTCATCATAGACTCATGGTTCTCTGTTCGGCGGATACGAAGGAATACATTTGAATATGCTTATTTTGTTTTATCACGTGTCACACAGTGCTTAAATATAGGAAGCGAAAAATTTGTTCCAATCTTCTTTGCTTGATGGATAACAAATTACAAGGATGGGTTCTAAATTAATGACCGTAGTTTAAGTTATAATCGCCCGAGTTTAATCTTTTATTGATTACTTTCGATGGATGCTGGCCATTAACTACCAAGCAGAATTATTTATTTTTGCTGCTGCAGGAAAGTTTCACACGTTGCGAGTGTTTGCGCGTGCGGTTATTTATATATAACAGAGAAGACAAAAGTATCTGTCAAAAAACTAAGAAACAAAAAGCAAAATGATAAAGGACAAGGAACTTGTTTAAGGTTAATCAATATGTAAAGCAAAACTATAAAATAACAATAATTTAAAAAAACTTTCTTGTGTCTTTTAATCAGTTAAATTAAAATAGAGAAATAGAAAAAACCGGAAAGATATATATATATATTTATTAACTACAATAGCATATATATGTGTAACGAATGTAGCAGAGCAACACAAAAAACAAAGAACTGACAAGGAATGAGTGCTTGGCAATAAAACTTCTGATATATATATATATATATATATATATATATACCAAGTCCGAATACTTTGCTATTTCATCACATGTGAAACTTCCACCTAAAAGAGTAGGATAAGCGTTATTTTAAAAGCAGATCCAAACATATATATAATATTTTTAATATTTTTAATATTTTTCCTTCATAGACAGATTTATGGAGCTTCATACCAGCATAACATGCGTCATACTTTAAACTAATTTTACTCATGACTATTTAAATTTTCTTCTGAAAAAAACTGTGAAATATTTTCACTATCAACAATTATACTTACAACATTGATCGACGACTGATTGAAAATTGATCGACGTTGATTGATTTTAATATTAATAATATATTCTTCAATACACATTTTTTATTTAAATTACCTTGAAAAAATATTGTCTAATTTAAAAAGATGCTTTCAACGATGTAGGCAATTTAATAATGTTTTAATCATTCAGATTTTGTAAAATTCTTCGTAACATTTAGCCAAAAAAATTGGCTTTAGAAAAACTAATACAAATAATCTTGAAACATATTTTCTCTATATTATTCATAAATTTCTACAAATTAATATATTTAACAATCTGAAGAAATTTCCTTTCAAATCAGACCTGTATCATAGAATTAAAATATTTGCATTAAATTACTTCATAAGATCGTTGTTAATAAACTTCTTTGAATTGTTTAATTTGCAATAAGTCATTTAAAGAAAAAACCATGAAAAGATCTTCAGAATACATCACAAGTGCTTTTAGGTCTAAAAGATTATTCCTATGGATTATGGATTTATTGTTAAAAGTTTATTCCTATGGATTACAGTTTGGAAGTTTTGTACACTCTACTACAATATTTTTTAAATACTCCTTAATTCACCTAACAAATATCTTCTTCTCACTCTTTGAACTACATAGTATAAAATATCCATTAACAAACTATCGCAGTAATTGCCATTATTATGTAATGGAATTTCCCAGCAGTATTGCCGAGATAATTTTTATTTTAACCTACTATTATGTAGTAGAAATTCCGTTTCTCCTTTTTATTGGAATACATCGTTAGATATGTTTTGACTAAGGCCTGTCTTCTCTTGGGCAAAATAACATGAATTACAATATCCTGAGGAAACGCATTACTCGATAAAGCTTTTTTTATACATTTTCGCTGATACTCTGAATTTGTTTTTGTTTTTTTAACTTGTGTTTGTCCACTTTTTTTTTTCATCTGTTTCTACAGTATTTGCCATTTGATGTATGTTTATATTTCAAGATATTCAGTTTCAACATTGCAGATAATGCACATTTCGGATAATGAATCAGTATCTCTGATTTTGTTACTGTCTACTATAAAGAGACAGACGTATGAGTTTCTTTGTAAACGGATGTTACTTTATAGGTTTGTTTTATTTAATATGAGCCTTGTTCACTCACTCTTTATTTGTCGTTTGCGACGAATAAATATACATATATACATATATATGTGTGTGTGTATATATGTGTGTGTGTATGTGTGTGTGTATTTCTAGATGTTATTGTTTTCATTTTGTACTACAGAGTTATAAACCGAATATATAATTTAATGTTTCAATGTATCTGAACTGATTTTAAACTGATGATTAAAGGGATGGGTAACAGTGTCTGTTCTCAGTTTTTTGTTTCTGCCGATGTGCTATTGATTAACAATCGCTTAAGAGCTTTATTACATGAATAATATGAAATTTATTTTCTTATGTCAATGTGACCGTAACATTTAAAGAATTGAAGCATAAAAATTTAGAAATGTTTATGGTGATTTATTTTTACAAATAATCGCCAGAGAAATATATTGTAAAATAATACCAAAAAATATTTAAATGATTTGAAGGACATTATTTTAAAATTTTCTTTGGGAACTACGAAGTCATTAATATAGTTTAATGTTATGAGCAAACTTTGGTTTTTTAATGACACTTCTTTACAATCATACACTATTTAAAAACTCTTCTTTTAATAACATTGCTTGGTCATTTCCAAAAGATTCAGAAAACCATTTAATTGTGAAATGGATATATTTTAATGCTTTAATGTGTCCGAACTGTTTTTGAACTGATAATTAAAGGAGAGAGTAACAATGCCTGTTCTCTGTTTTTGTTTCAACCCGTGGGCTATTGATTAACAACCACTTAAGAATTTTATTATAGGAAAATTATAAATTTAATTTCTGATGTCATTGTGACCATAACATTTAAAGTTCATAACATTAGTAGTTGAATCTTAAAAATTTAGAATTTTTTGGTGATTTATTTTTACAAATAATCACCAGAGAAATATATCCTAAAATAATACCAAAACATATTTAGATGATTTGAAGAATATTATTTTAAAATTTTCTTTGAGAACTAAGATGTCATTAATATAGTTTAAGTCTATGAGCAAATATTTGAGTCGTACAATTCCTAACAACTTTGTATTTTTTAGATCTGATGCATCTTTGCAATCATATACAATCTAAAAACTTTTCTTCTAATAACATTGCTTGGTCATTTCCAAAAGATTTAGAATACCAATTAATTGTGAAATGGATATTGGGCATACGCTCACTTCTCTAATGATGAAGCAATCCTCTCGCAGATCATATGACTTGATTAGAATGATTAAAATCCAGGACGAGAATTTATCAAGTCGTGAATTTGTGCTGTCAGCTTCAGTGTGGCACTTAGCTAAAGTGTCACGAATTCAGGTCAAGAGAACATTAAATCCACTTTAAAACGGTAAACAGGGGGTGGAAAACTATGCGAAGTTTAATTAAGTAAACCTTGAAATTGTTATTACTCGAGTTACGATTGACAGTTTAGTGTCAACTGCAATATTAACTTGCAAATCCTAACAAAATATATTTTAAGTTAGATATATTTTAAAAATCATAAAATATCTCTAATGATTTAATTTAATTTGTACTAAATTAAATTTCTCATAGAAACAATCAATATATTCTAACAGCAAGCATTAAAGTCTTGGGCAATTTAATGCAAACCTAACGCAAACTCAATATAAATGTAGTACATTGTGAACAACTAGAAAATTCATTTTACCCATCATTCTAACCATCGTGGTTTATCCTTTGACAAATTCCGATAAATTCTTTATTTTCACAAGCTATCGTGTATTTATATATCACCCAAGATCCATCTCTAACTTTTAATTGGTTTTAAATCTTCATAAAGAACTGGTGGATTGATCCTTTGCTAATCGGTGTTTATTGACAAACTGCACTCTGTTTATTAACAAAGAAGACTCCATTCTATTTTCTCAAATAATATATTTTGTTATGAATAAAACAGTTGAAATATTTAGAGCCCATATTTTGCCAGAAAATTTAACAATTGAATCGAAGAAAATTATTTCATATTCAAACGTTTGTTAAGAAAACCTTTTTCAAGAGATCATGTTGTCCATTTTAAGTGTCCTAATTATGATGTTATCTAAGCAGTTAAAGTTTATATTGTTAGGGCCTATATTCAGTCAGCTAAAAAATTTTATTATTATAAATGAAAATTATCGATAAAATATAGGCATTGTACAACTTATAAAAAAGATTACTAATAATATATTCGTCTTAAACATGTATCTTTGCACATTAAACTGATCATATTAAGTTAGTCACACGGTATTTGGTTTTAAATTATACATAACTCTTATTTATAATGATATTAATTTGCATTGCATATACAAAGAAAATCTTAACATTAACTTAAAGTTTAGAATGCATAAAACTATAAGATTTAAGTTTTAGACAAAAAATTTAATTTTCATGTAATTTTCAATAGATTAAAAATATTAAGTTTGTCATATTTTATATTAAAAAAATTATAAAAATTTACTTGAAAATTATGGAATAAATTAGCAAAAAAGACATTATAACGAACAAGAAATCTGTAAACAGCGTTTAAAAATGTTACGTTGGTCTTAATGAAAGGACCTAAGTATATATTCCACGGATTTAGGCACTAATAAATATGTATTCAGTTAAAGTATATGTATACAACTTAGTTAAAAAATGACTACAGCGAAACAAAATGAATAAAAAAAATGCAAAACACCCAAAAAAAAAAACCCTTGTCTATTGATATTTATTTGAAAATTTGAGAAACTATCTGTAAACTGAAATCATTTAATAAATAAGATACTTTATATATTTCTAGATAAGATACTAGGAATACTTCTCAGAAAACTTTGAATATTATTTTTCAGAAAGAACAACTCCGAAATTGATAAAAATTGAACCCTAGTTTCACAGAAAAGTAATAAAGTTTCATCAAAAAGTAAAATAAAAATTGAAATACGTTCATATAAATAAAATGAAAAATAAATTTAATCCCTTGTAAGCCGCTTTATTTCCAATTCATTAAAATAAAGTTCTCTAGTGCCTAAATATGTCTATTTTGCTTAAATAAATTTACTTTAATTGCAGATTAGTACTTATAAGATTAATTCCATTATAAAAAATTTAAAAGAATATAAAAAGAAAATGCGCCGACATGTAAAATGGGACTTACGCCTACACAATTAATAGAAGTAGAGTACCTTGAATAAAGTTATGACTTTTTAAGTAAAAAATTTTTCTTAAAAATGTGCCGAGTATAAAACTCATTTAAATTTAAGTGTATTTTAAGAGCATTATGGACTTATTAAATGAGATTTAATACATTAAAATTGAGACGGTTTACTTCAGAAAGTTTTTTAATGTAAAGACCATAAGTTTGTGTAGGTGATATACCCAACGATAAAAAGTTTAGTTTAATTCTTTCCAAGATAAAGTTTTAAAAGATGCTTAAAGTGTTTTATACTTAAAAACCATAATAGATTCCTTTTTCAAATATAATTGAAAATTTTCGATAAAAAAAGGGATAAATGTAAAAACTTTTGGAATTGTTCTAACTTGCATAAATTCAAAAACTAATTTGTTATAAATTCTAAACGCTATTTATTTATTCAAGGACTTCATGTTTAATTTTATATGTATGGCTGTTATTCTTTTCAAGAAAAAGGTTGATGTGTTCTGTGACCAAACAGTTCAAGTACATACAGTACAGTATTTACCAAACAGTACAGGTCAAGTTGAAATATGTCATAAATGACACTGATTCTTCTAGTAGTCAAAGCAGGGAAATAATTTATATTTGAAAAGAAAAAGTTTTTTTTTTTTACTTTACTTTATAATTAGTATAAAAAATTATTTTGCTTTTCAGATACCTTGAAAGTTCAAAAGAAACTTGTATCAACATAAACTGTACCGACCCATTGGGTCGCTCTGCTCTGCTTATGGCCATAGACAACGAAAATTTAGAAATGGTCCAGCTTCTTATTTATAGTCAAGTAGAAACTAAAGATGCTCTATTGCATGCGATAAATGAAGAGTTTGTTGAAGCTGTTGAACTACTCCTTGAACATGAAGAACACCATCATGTCAAGGGTACACCACACGTAAGTAAAGTATTTATTATTCATTCTTGTTTAAGAAATTTTCAAACATACATTTGTAGTTTAGAATTATTTCAAATCCTTCTTCTATGTTAAATCCATTTCTAAAAACTTTCTGTTTAAACTGTCGTATAGTACATAACAACTTACAATGAACATTAGCGTTACATTTTTTATCGAAAATAGAGAATTGTGGATAATTATAATGCTTTATTTTTTTATTTTTGTTATGCATAAACCAAGATCAAGAGCATGCATACATTTTTCATTCTTCTGTTACTTTAATTTCTTCACTTTTATCATCCTTCTCGTTTGAGTTACTTTGCCTGCAACTTCTTTTCTAAATACTTTTCTTTCCATCTTTAAACTTCATTTTCATCACATTTTCGAATAGTGGCACTTTTGTAAAATATATTTATATGTAAATGCAGGGACATTAAGAATTCTATATTTCGAACCATAACCTTTAATCATTTTGACCATTTTATATTGGGATTATCTATCCAGTGAATCAACATTGGTCCCTGAGGACATCTCAATTTGAAGAGAACAATCTCAAGAGTGACATCTAGAGGTATTCTCACCCTCACACTTCTTCAAGCCCAATGCATAGACTGTCCAGCTGGAATATTTTAGGTGTCTAAATCCTGTGCAGAACCAGGAACTTATAATTTATTTCGCTATGGAGTTCCAAACTGAGCTCCCTTACCCATACTAAAACGAAAAATATTTTGCTAATATTTGTGATATATATATTTAACTTTGTATATTTCGTTATGTGTATATTGATCTTGATCTTCAAAGTTAAAGGATATTAACAAAATTAAAATTAACTGTTAGTTATTAAAAAATGATTAAGCATAATAAGTACACAAGCATTATTTAATATAAATTACCATGTTCTGCTAATTGATTAATATCAAAATATTGAATTTAAAGTAAAATTTATGGAAATATAAAATTGATAGAAAAAGGCCATCTATTTTAAGTCAAATGTTTTTTTAATATGATATATTACCACCTCTGACAGAAACAGAAACCTCACATCTTGATTTCATGGTATTTACCTAAGTATTCATGGAATCTGGAGTAAATACAATTCACTATTTTGAAAATGCACTTTTTAATTCCTGGAATTTCTAGCAAATTATTTTGCACATTGCAGTTTGGCCTAAGGCATCCTACACATGCTGAAATAATTTGAAGCCTGGAGAATAAGCTAGTCATTTTAGTAATAAACTCGTTTCCGTGTATTCTGATACCAAGAGTGTCATCCATTAGCAAACATTATGTTTCAACAGCACTCCTCAGCAATTTTACTTTGGTTTTCAAAACCTCGTCTCCATATCTAAAACAGAACCTCCTTCAAACATATGCAGTTCGTTGCAGCAATGTTTGATGATCCCTCCCCAAACCATTTAACCTCTTCCGTGGAACAGGTTAGCTAAAGAACAGGGAATTAACAGTTGAGTGTTAATCGCTTCCACCACATCTCAACGCATCTAAAATCCAGTTCAGAATATATCTCCACTCTTCAGTAAACAATACATGCCCCATTCCTTTGGGCTTCATTAAACATGACAATGACACCAAAATAGACCCTCTTTGTAAGATTAAGTGAGTAGGACACGAACCATTAGTTTTTTAGCACAAAAGTCGAGAAGCTTTTATGCAGCAGTAGAACGAATGGTTCACTATGACGGCCTATAAGTCTAAAACCAACTGTATTGTAGTCACCTAGAGGCTCTTTGAACCGACAAGGGCAAAAAACGGTCTTCTTCAGATATTCAGATGTTCTTCTTGATCGTTTATGAACTGGCTGTCTACTAATTGATTCACTGCTTAAAAAATAAATGTGAGTTCTTCAAATCACACTTTGTGGTATATAAGATTCTTGGTAACCTTCATTTGTGTTTGTTCTCCTTCTCCTCGAATCTAGTAGTTGACCGCCACTTTTGAAATTCACTTAAATGATGCCTTTTAGTCATAATTAATGAATGCCGATCACTTTAAATAGCATTTCAGGAACGTTTACCTATACAGTTTTCCATTCCGCATTCCAACATTCGGAATGCAGAATGCATTCGTTCCACATTATGTTGTCATTTTTCAAGTTTTCATATTTCAAGTACAAATATATGTACGGAAAACCCATTTTTCATTTAATTGCATATATTTATTAGAAATAATTACAACATTGGTCATTGGTTAAAAACGTTTATCATTTAGCATATTTTCTCAGATTAACTTAATTTTTATGAGTAGCATATTAATCATATATTATGTCGTATTGTTGTTGTATTTATTATTATTATTATTGTTAATCTATCTTATCTTTTCAATAAATTTCCCACTTAAGCTTATCCAAATCAGAAGGGCTCTGGGAATAGTGATGTAGCATGATGTTGAAATTGAAATTTTTAGAAGCAAAATGCTTTAGGTCTCCCGAACACTGGAAATATTTTAGTTTGGTTCTAAAATAGCTGAGATACTCAAATTTTTCACTCAAGTTTTGTTTCGTTTTTAAGCTGGCAATAGGTGATAAAATGGTTACCACACAGTTCAGTCTCAAGTACTTCCAACCACATTATTTTAAAATGTTTATCGGAATATTCCTTCACCTGTAACGATTTTTACAATCTCACTAGAAAAATTATATGTCCAACAACATAATGTTTATTAAGATTACAATAAGAAAAAGAAAAAGACAAATGATAGAAAATTCAATCCTTGAAGGCAACTACAAATCTCCGGTACAAGCGAACAAGCCTAAACATGTACCCTCAATATTCACTGAACAATATCATCGTCCTCGAAATAGAACGGTTTACGTCCATTTAGTTGCTGCAATTAAATAATCAGCAGTACGCAAATCTACATTCGAGAACTATGTTTTAGTTTCGTAACTAAAAGTTTCTCTTCAAAAACTGCCCGTGGCAAATCGCAGTCACAATATCACTCGTACCCTTTTCGTTTCCAAGTGATGAGATTTCTGCACAATATTAATGATGTTCTTTTTCTTTCTTTCAGAGCTGGGAAGCTATTGATCGTGACATTGCTACCTTCACTCCCGACATTACGCCCTTGATCCTGGCAGCTCACCGCGATAATTACGAAATCATCAAGATCCTCTTGGACCGGTTGTCCACTGACTCAACGGACGCTCCGCTGGACATCCGCATCCCGACTCCTCACGAGGTTCGGTGCGGTTGCGCGGAGTGTGTCAAGTCCAGCTGCGAGGACAGCCTTCGACATTCGCGATCCCGTATCAACTCGTACCGGGCACTGGCCTCGCCGTCCCTCATCGCCCTCTCCAGCAAAGACCCCATCCTCTCTGCTTTCGAGCTCTCCTGGGAACTCAGGAGACTGAGCTTCATGGAACAGGAATTCAAGAACGAATATCAAGTGAGTCCTTTCACCCAAGCAAATGGGACAACCAGAAAAGGGAACATAAGGCACTATTAAAGTTTAATTGTTGTCATCCAAAACTATTGCATAATTTATCCTTTTTTAATTAACAGTTTTAATTCAGCAATAACCCTTAACACAATCTTACCAAATTACTTTTGTTTGTTCTATTACCAAACCAGTAACACGCAAGAAAGTTGATACTTGAACATAAAACGACTTGGTTTATAACAAATTCGTACATTACTCATTTCATTTATAACGCTGTCATACATTACTAACTTCATTTATAGCAAATTTATACATTCCATATACAGTTGTCATAATAGAAGGTAAGCACAAAGTTTTGCCCTGATTATAAAAATTTATTGTGAGAAAACTATTATAGTTAATCATATGTTTGTTTAAATACATTGTAAGTACTGTTACAAACATTTTAATAAGATCACGTACTTCAATAGATTTCACCATGTGCCTCCTCAGTAACTCAGAGCATGTCAAAGCAAGTGTTCTTTAATATGCCATTTGTAGCAGTACACATTGCATCTTTTATCCTATCCTTCAGTTCTTCAATGCCAGCAACTGGTGAGGCAAAGATTGATTGTCCTTGATATACTAGCCCCAAAATAAAAAATCACGATACCATGGTGTTGTTCCCTCCTTTTCAATCCATCGGCAGTAAAATGTTTCCTCTAGGAACTCAAGAACCGCAATAAAGGGGTGCTCCCTCTTGCTGATAAATAATCTAAAGTTGAAATTCTTATAACTGAGGTCCAGTAAGTTTGTAAGTAATTTAGCAAGTAAATGCTAGAGAAGGGAGTTAGTGCTACTAGAAGGGAAAATGCTAGTTTTTCTGGGAAGAAAAACTGCCCAATAATCTTGTTTTGCATGAGGTCGCACCAAACAAAAGGTTGTTTTCGGAAAAGTTGTTTTTCACTACCTGTGCAGAAACGATGATTTCCAGATACGGCATTATTTTTATTTAGCATTCCTCAGACATTAAAGTTTGATTCATAAGCAAAATGAATGCGACGAACGAATTCGACATTCAGATCTATTGCACAAAAAACTGTTAAAAGTGAACTATCTGATGATACCAAAATATCATTATTAGATTCAACGGTTATTTTGTATTAAATTTTTTTAAAAAGGGCAAGATTTTGTGCTCATTCTATATAATTGAACAGAACGATATTCACTTAAAAGATAAAATTGAAGATTATATTATTATAATCGAAAAATCGTATCATTATAAAAGAAACAAATTCGTACTTTACTTAGTCTTACTTAATACGCATTATTTAACTGCATTTATAATAAATTCGTTTATTATTTACTTTATAAATTCATATATATTTGTCATTATTCATTTAACACAAGATGATATAGACGATTGCAATATAATAAACGAAAATTAAGGGAAAGATTTCTGTATGTTTAATGATATATGCTTTAGGGTTTCAACAAAAATAACTATCTAAACGTGGGTACAAAAAATTTCCATGGTTACTGCTTCACAATTTTCACTATAAAAACCAAATAACAAATTTAACACAATATAGATTGTGGCTGGTAACCTGACACACATGAGTGAGCCTCTCGATTTGACATCTTTTACGTCATTTCCACTATATTAATCTATTTTCGTAGGGTTTCTGATTCCTGAAAGGAATTTCCAATTCCATCGAGATCCTGTTTAGGTTTTATTCTTGCAGGACTTCTCAAATCTGGCAGTTAAGCAATAGTATACTTCAGAATTGAAACGGGCTATAGGAAACATTTTTATAAGATATTTTATTCCGAGGGAATATATAAAAATCTTTGTTTTCATCGTCAAATATTTTAGAATTAGTATCGTAAACACACTGAATGATGCCATTAGCTGAGTTTTCATCATTGAGGGTTTTTGTTTCATTGCGGAGATACACACAACCACAGTATCAGTATAGCACAGTTGACAATGCTATACTGATATTGATAAAACAGAGAGGTCAACGTTAGAGTGATGGAATTTGAGTAATACTTTGCTAGAGTAAATTCAGAGGTGTTCAGAATTTGAGTGCAAAGAAACTTGTAAAACTCCATTCAGGATGTCCAGTTGTCAATGTCAGCCATTTTTCTATAACCATCATTGAGTATACTAATTTTTCAAAGCAGCAATTGTAGCTAAATTATTCTAAATAATTTGGCATCAGAATATTATCGATCAGATCAGTTTTTAACCAGTTTTGGAATTCTTTTTATACAATCTTTGAGGAACATATTTAGGGAACAAAGATATTATTGTGAATCTTTTTATAAAAAAAATTGAAATCTTAGAATATTCATCGATGTATGGCTAAATAATGTCATGCATGATAATGTGGAGGAAAACTGCACTGTAATATCACAAAAAACACTCTAATTATGGGAGAGGAGTGTTTCAGGACAGTAGCAAAAAATGGAAAATAGCCATTTTAACAAATAGATACACTCCCAAAAAGGGGACACTGTCACAGCAATTAGAGGTTAAATTAATAGACAGCAAGTTAAAAAAAAGTTTCTCGTCTTTATCTTTGCCAGAGTTAATTACTAGCTAGAAATTGAGAAATTACTTAATTATACGAATATAAATTCAAAATTTAAAAAAAAAACTAGCTTTTAAAAATAGTTAAGAAAATAAAATTAATTTTATTAACTGCACCAGCATTTCAAGTAAGAAGGGAAATTCTTATTTAATTAATTAAAAAGAAACATAAAAAAAGTAATAATTGTATATGTCGTACAGATCGATACGGTTTGATAGAAGATTTAAATCAATTTACAGAAGTGTAGTGCATATAATTTAGCGGAAAAAACATTTCTGAACTATACATCACATTAAAATACATCATAAAAAAACATTCTTTAAACATTTTGTAGAAATATATAGTTTTTTATAGAAATTCGTAAACATCAAATTGTTTTCATCTGAATATAACAGTTTGTATAACTATCTCATACAAAATTTAATAAATGCTATAAAATACTAGTTTAATTAATTTAAGCATTTCAGTTTCTTTTTTTTAAATTTTAAAAGTTACTTAAATTTCACATAAATTAAAGTCAAAACTTTTAAAATATGTCATCACTTTCATAACATACAATCAATTTTTCTAAATTTTTACTAAAGTTCAAGCAATATTTTATCATAAATGTCTTGTTGGGAAGTTCTAATAATTGTTATTTTCAAATTAATCACTTTATCACGAAGGAAACTTCAAATCAAACAGTGTTTTTCTGCAATTTAAAGGGCACAATAATTATATTTTGTGAAACAGCATATTTATTTCGATTTTTCAAACATTGGCTTGATTATTTAAAGAAAAAAGCTGATAAAATTCAAGATGATCCTATTTTTGACAAAATATTAATTGATTTTCTATTATCTAAAAATAATTCACTAATCTGAGTTAACCATTTGTTGAGCTTTATTACAATCTGACACAATATCATTAAAATGAAATCTGATAATTAATAGCAACCTCGTAATAGAACAAAATGAGAGTAGAAAATATTCGTACACCTTATTGGTATTTAAAATGTGCCTGAAATTCCAATCCTTGAAGAAAATTCTTAAACAAAACTAGCCAATATACATGCAGACATTTATCTGATATTTTATATTTTAAACAAAGAGAATGTATCATTTAAATATTTAAAAAAAAATTAAATAAGTTATTTATCTAACACTGTAAAAAATATTCGTACCGGGAAAATAATTCATAAATTTGACAAATAATATATAATTAATACGTAGTTCTATATATTTTGTCTTTTATAATATAGGGTGTCCCAAAATTTAGGAAAGAAGTAATGATTTTAATAAAGGGTACAAGAGGATTTAATATAGAAAACAATTTGGTATACTCACAATCCCCCCCCTCCTCCGAACACCAAACCTAAAGGTGCATTTTGAACAGAAATTAGCTCTTTGATTACCAAATTTTCCAGACTATTTAGGATGTTCAGGAATTCAAATCTTGCGTGAATTTTGGGATATCCTATTGTTTGCAGTCTCTGGAGTATGTGTTCGACAAGTTATGAAGTAATTGAATTCGAAATAGAATTCCATTCATTTTAAATAGCAGTTTTTTTGTTGGAAATGGATCTTAATTCTACTTTGTTATTTAAAATATTTCACAAATGTTGTGTGGGTTTGATATCCAACATTGAAAAGGAAATTGAAGAAAATTTGGCTTTCTATATAACACCAAAAAACTATGTTTAGGATTATTAATGTGTACAGAAACGCAATTGCGATTTAATTGCATTTTTGAAGTACTTGATTGTAAATTATTCTTTAATTTAATAATGTACATAGTATCATTCATGATATTAATAATGACCAAATTTCTTACACTAGCGGCACTCATGCAATCCAAAACAAGTACAGAACCTTTTTCACTTGTCATTGGTGGAAGAAAATTCTTAGGGTGAATTTTCTGTGTTTGGTTTTCTCTGCAGTTTTACTGCTCCATTAAACCCAAAAATATTGAACTAACTCTCAAACAAGAAGATGATTTTTTTTCCAAAACTCAGAACAATAGGGTATTTTTTTTTTTAAAAAAGGTCACGAAATATTTTCTTTATGCAACTTGGCTTTGGAAACGATTTCTGTTTGCATGCTTCCGTACTCTATTTTACTTATTTTTAAGTGTATTCCAGCGTTTGTAGTTGAACTGGAATTTTAGGAACTTATTCAATTGGTGAACAGTCAGTCGGCTTTCATAAAAGCCAAGTAACGATGGTAAATCGCGGCGTGCTTGATTTAGTAAAGTTGAAAAAAGTACCAAACTTTTTAATTATGGATTGCATGTTAGAAGGAGGTGTAACAATCAAAATTAATGTTTTACCTTCTTTATAAAAATTTAAAATATATTTCATTTCAAAAAAAAATGTTCCCTACAATATTCTCTCCATTTCTAAGAGTTTTACGCTTCGGAAACACATATTTCAAATTGAATTTTTGTTTGAGCATATATACTGGAAAGCGTCTAAAACAATTTTCACACTTTCATTTTTGACACTATTGGAAATCACAACAAGAAATTTACATTTTTCCTTGTAAGAAAACCTGTTACTGTGTTCCATTCATAAATAAAAAAAAAGGGCTTTTTTTCATTATAAATAGTCACTGTTCGAATACTTTCAACGCCCATTGCAATCTTTGGTGAAAAGAGAAAAGTGTTTAGGCTTATAATGCCAGCCTTTTATTTATTGTAAAGGAAAATTTAAGTATTACTTATAAGCAAATTTAGAGTACAAAAATGTCTTTTAAGTTAGTGCAAACACAATACCTTTAAAGTTGTAAAAATTTGTTTTCTATTTGCATTTTTTCATATAAATTCAATAAAAGTCATTGAATTTATTTCAAACATTTTTCTAAATCTATTAGTAAAGATTATAATACATAAAATTTTGGTAAAGAGTCTGGATTTTTTTGCTTTTCCATCTGAAATTTTTCACCTTTATTCCTGCATAAAACTCTCGTTATAAATTACCAGTGAATTTTTAATTTAAATGAATATTTTCAACGCAAAATATTCCTCAAATCAAATTAAAAAACAACTTCCAACATCAAACAATGGTTTCTGTCCTACTAATATGATAATTTTAGTAATGTTTACTCTGATTCTTCGATCTTCTGTCTAATTACTTAAAAAAAAAAGGATAAAAATCCAAAACGATCTTATTTTTTTAACAAAACTTTTATCGTTTTTCAATAATCTAAGAATATTTCAATAATCTTTGTGAACTGGCTCTTTCGTTTTATCACAGTCTGAATCTACATCATCGAAATACCATCTTAAAAGTAGAGAATCTCGAACAGAAATAATCCTTTAGTGAATGGAGCAATGCGTTTAGGCTTATAATATTCTGTTTGTAAAGGAAAGCGGGAAAAATCCTCGGTCTTCCGTGAAAATGCTTTTTTCTGCATCGATGATTATCGCTATATTTAACTGATAATGCTGCGAATAAATCCGTCTGTCTGTGTAGATCAACAAATATCTAGATTCTTCAGTATCTGATTTGAAATGATATTTGCACAGGCTCAGAATTCCATCTCCTTTAAACTCATTTTATAGACAAGGCATAGGCTGTATTTTAAGATTTTATGTTTTTTGAAATTAGATTTTATCTCAGATCTTTTTTTTTCCGAGTTGTTTATGAAATAGCCGTATACGAGGGTGGGATTATAAGTCTCTAAATAAATTAAGAAAACATTAAAAAAAAATTTTTTTGCCTTTATTTTTAACATTAACTCCATAAATAATACATACCATTAAGATTAATACACTTTTCATATAGTTGCTCTAATTTAATATTGCCATTTTTATAAAATGATTCCATTAACTATTATTTTATTATTTTATAAACGTTTAGTTCCTCAAAATAGCCATTTACAGCATCAATAACCTTCTCGTTGCTCACAAATCATAATCCGCCAAGCCATATTTTGATGTTAGGAAGTAGGTGGTAGTCTCCAGGTGCTAAATCTGGCTAATACGTTGAATGAATAAGTAATTCAAACTTTAATTCTTTGATTTTCTTTCCTTTGCTACGATTGACGAATGTGCTGGAGTATTGTTACGGTGAAACAATATTTTTCTTTGCTAGATGTGGTCGCTTTATTTTAACCTCCTCTTACAAACAATTTATAAGTTTGTGTAGTGTTCACCATTGATGATTTTATCCTTTTCAATGTAACAAATTGATATAATTCCTTTTGCATCCCAGAAAACAAGGAATATTTTTCCCTTGTTGCTGACAAAGTTGTTTTTTGCCTTCTTTGGGAATGGTAAATTAACTTTTGTCCATTGTTTTGACTGTTGCTTACTTTCAGGAGTTCCATAGTTATGAATCAGCCCAAACATCCACTGGGATTCCGCTTATATGGGTTTTTTGGTACTGTCTCTAGGTCAGGCCATAAACATATCCACCCACCCCTGTAATCATCTGCCATTTTAGAAATATAAAATGAAAAATATTAAAACGGAAAATTTTCGAGTTTAAAAATTTAGAAATATGCAAATTTTAGTGCAAAAGTCTGCAGCAATCCTTGTATTGAAGTAGATTTTAAAAAACTGATGATCATTGAATGCTTCGTAAAAGTGAATAAGTGGTTTCATTAAAGTGATTTAACTGAATAGGTAGCCTATAGAAACCTCGGTCCTGTACAGGTTGGTCAAACAAAATCTATTATAGTGATAGCTTTCCTAAATTTCCAGACTATAAAACAGTATTTGGAAACTGAAAATGTTAGAGGAAAAACAAAAAAAGTCGTAAGCATGCTATAGCATAAAACGATTATCGATATTTAACACTTTCTGCCAGAATAAACCACAGTTTGAAAGCCACTGTAAAGCAATAGCATTTAATAAGGCTACTGACAGCAGAATTTTGATTCAAACTGTTCGAGCCTGCGAGCATCATGGAGGCATAAGTTGCATTGTTTACATCCGTAATATCTGTAGATGGTGGATACAAATACATATGGGAGGGGGGAAATGATTGGAGCAACATTTATTTCATAGGAGCTTTAAAATAAATCCTGACAATAGGCGGCTTAAAATCTGTAAAGGACATCACAAAAGTGTTTGATTTGAGGGAAACGGTGCAGGTTGGTATGTCTAATAATGGCAATACCGATATGTACATCATCAGAAATGCATCATTGATGTCTCAGCAATATAGGAATGAGATTTTTGGATCTACTGTGATCCTTTGGCTGTAGCAATGCTGGTTGAATTTTTTCATGAATGATAACTCTGAGCCACATCATTTTTATCTATTTTCGAGGAGAATTCCATTGAACGGATCGATCAGCATATTTCACAAATAAGAACTCATCGAACATGTTCGAGACGTTCCTGAGAGAAGGACAGATGGTCGCCTATCACTCCCTCTCCTCCAGAAAACAATTCAGCAACTGGAAATCGTTCTTCAAGATGGCGAAAGAATACATCTCCTTGAGAACCTCACTGATTTGATCTTTCATAGATAGGTGATACTCTCAGTCGAAGAATAATACCACTTATTGGGACCCATTTTTATCCGAAAAATCATAACTTCACTCGTATTAGTGTATGCACGAATTCTACACTTTTATGTTCATCGACAAATATAAAGAAAATTTAATTATTGGCCGGTGTGTAGTTTTCTTTTCTTATAACATACAATTATGAATCATACAGGGTGGTTATAATTGAACTTCCCCATAAACAATAGTCTATATATCAAATGCGGTTACAATCCTTTCACTCATTTTAGCTGTAGGATGCTGTATATAGGGGAAGTTTATTTATAATCACCCTGTATGTTAGTCTACTAAACGTTTCTTTGTCTAGGGTTTTTATCAATCATGATACCTTTGTGTAGTGTCTATTTATGCTTAAAACAGATTTTATTTCAATTCCTCGTTTTGAAGATTGTAACAAAGGCATTTTCTTTCTAGCATGTTTTGAGTTAGAGGTTGTCGATAAAAACAAAAGTACTCTCATTATCTAAATGGAGAAAATTATTCTTTCAAAACAATGCTGGAGTATGATTATTAACCAATTTATCATATCATGTTAACTAGTTCTTAAAAACCCAATTTAATTTCTTTCTAGACATTTTTAAAAAATACTATTTTTGTTATAATTGTATTTAGTTTGTAATACTTTATAAAACTTTTCGGGCTATTTTGTTAGCAATAGTCAAAATATAAATTTAACGAAACTGTTTAGATTTGAAAAGTCTTTTTTGAAGTCTTTAGAAAGATTTTTCCTCTGTTTGACTTTCTATTGATTTTAATAAACTTTGACTATTTTTCCCTGAACGAAAGAAGAGAATTACTTTCCATTATTTTAATGGATGAAATGGTTCTTTTAAAACAATGCCATAGTAAAACCATAAAAATGCAAAATTCTGTGAAACAGATTAACCAATTTAAGTTTTAAAAGTGATTATATATATATATATATATTGGAATAGAACCTTTAGAAAATTATTGAAGATCAATTTTTGTAAAGCATTTTCTGTATTTTGTTTTGGAGAACATAGTTCTCCGTTTTCATTTTTAATCATTCTCTGATTACTTTGCTTCGGTGATTTTTCTATTCGTTGCATATCACGTAGGCACTTTTTGATTTTTAAAATACAAATCATTTCATTACTTAGAATTTAACATAAAATTCCTTTTATCCCCTTCTTACAGTTCGTATTATTAATGGTATTGCAAGAGGTAGTGTATTAAATATTTTCAAATAGAGATTCATTAAAAAATAGTAGTTCATTTTAGTTGTATTATTTCTCGATGATTGTAATAAAACTGTTTTTATAGAAATAAATGATAATTTCTAAATTAAAACTTCCTAAAGACGCTCCACCAAATGTTCAGTATTTTACAAAATTTACTAATAAAAAGAAATAAGTACTACGTTAATTTTATTTTATTTTTAACATTGAAAATATTCTTCTCCCTATTAAATAAAAATAAAATAAATCATATTGCTGTTTCTGTGGCTCATCTTATTTGCTCGACGTTATCAGAAGAAGAATGGATACTTTTAAGAAGTCCGAGGACTTCTTTTGCAGGATTTTGCTAAAAAAAAGTTGTCAGGACTTTTAGAGATAACTACCCACCCCCTTTCAACCACATCTTGTACTGTATAAAAGGTGAAAAATTCACATAATGCAGTATATAGGTCGTTCTGAGATATTTTATAACTTTCACAAGTCTACTAACTTTTCATGGCATGGGCTGTAGTTCATGTTACAACAAGAACCTGATTTTTACACTCTCCTATCATTTTAACTTGAGCTCTCTATTGCTAGGAGATACACTGAAGTGACAAAAGTCATGGGATACCTCTTAATATCGTGTCGGCCCTCCTTTCGCCCGGCGAAGTGCAGCAACTCGACGTGGCATGGACTCAACAAGTCGTTGGAAGTCTTCTGCAGGAATATTGAGCCATGCTGTCTCGATAGACGTCCATAATTGTGAAAGCGTTGATGGTGCAGGATTTTGGGCACGAACAGACCTCTCGATGATGTCCCATAAATGCTCGATGGGATTCATGTCGGACGATCTAGGTGGTCAGATCATTCGTTGGAATTGTCCAGAATGTTCTTCAAATCAATCGCGAACAGTTGTGGCCCGGTGACATGGCGCATTGTCATCCATAAAAATCCCATCGTTGTTTGGGTACATGAAGTCCATGAATGGCTGCAAGTGATCTCCAAGTAGCTGAATATAAGCATTTCCAGTCAATGTTCGGTTCAGTCGCACCAGAGAACCAAGTCCATGTCATGAAAAAACAGCCCACACCATTACGGAGCCGCCACCAGCTTGAACAGTGCCTTGTTGACAGTTTGGGTCCATGGCTTCGTGGGTTCTGCGCCACACTCGAACCCTACTATCAGCTCTTACCAACTGAAATCGTGACTCATCGGACCAGGCCACGGTTTTCCATTCATCTAGGGATCAACCGATATGCTCACGTGCCCACGAGAGTCGCTGCAAGCGATGTCGTTCTGTCAGTAAAGGCACTCGAGTCGGTCTTCTGCTGGAATAGCCCAAGAAAACCAAATTTCTCCACACAGCTCTAACAGACAAGTCCCTTGTACGTCCCACATTGATTTCTGCGGTTATTTGACGCAGTGTTGCTTGTCTGTTAGAATTTACGACTCTTTGCAGACGTCGCCGGTCTCGGTCGTTAAGTGCAGGCGGTCGACCACTGCGCTGTCCATGGTGGGATGTTATGCCTGAAATTTCATACTCTCGGCACACTCCTGACACAGTGGATCTGGGAATGTTGAATTCCCTAACGATTTCCGAAATGGCATGACCCATGCGTCTAGCTCCAACTAACGTTCCGCGTTCAAAGTCTTTTAATTCCCGTCGAGCGGTCATCATCACGTCAAAACCTCTTCACATGAATAACTTGAACAGAAATGAAAGCTCTGCGAAAGCACTGCACATTTATACTTGTTCTACGCGATGCTACTGCCATCTGAAAATTTGCATATTGCTATCCCATGACTTTTGTCACTTCAGTGTAATAAGTCCTCATCGGCATATATACTGAAGAGTTGCAAAGTTTTTCGCAACATAAAATTAATAGCTAAGTAAAAGATTTATAAAATTGATTTATATCTTTATCTATAGTCCCGGAATCGTGTATCGTATTCAAATGTATCTCATATGTATCTTGTTCAAAACTTTTTCAATTCTCTGATAAAGACTGCATTAGAAAATGTATTGCTGCACATTTTTATATAATATACAGCAGAAAATATTTAAATAAATAAAAAAAAAGAAGATTTTTTTTATTTGTATCAAAATGATTTTTAAAATAAAGTGACAGCATTTGTCAACAACGAAATTAGCGCACATATTTATGTTAGGAAAACTAATAATATTTACGTGGCGTTAAGTTCAAGTCCTTCAGTTGTAGCAACCACTCAACATCCAATCAATCAGCGTGAATATCGGAAAATATTTAAAGAAAGCAGTAATTCTTGGTCTGAAAACGTTTCACCAAAGATTGGTTAAGTATTGCGTGTCAAGTCAATGGTAATTAATGTCAAAGTTCCGAGACATGTTACCCTACTTTAAAGAGGAAGCAAGAGTATGTTTCTAAAAATGCATTGATTAACATTAACTTCTTGATTTGAAAATCGCAAGCCGACAATTAGCCTTTTATATTTTTCTTTCAAAGGCACGAAAATGATTTTTTTTTCATTTATTAATATTTTTAATTGCATTTGTTAATGAGTTTGAATTCTTTTCCATTAACATAATTGATATTTCGTTGTTCTGGAAAATTTTATAAGTATTTAAGCATAAAGTTTATTTCTTAGCAATATTTTCTTTAAATAGTTTTAAAATATTCTTTAATATTATTTATAATTTTAAAATTCTTTAATTTTTTTTCTGTATTATATAGCATACTTTTACAGATGCAGTATCGATACTATTTCGTTGTTCGTTGATGCATTTGTAACTCAGTTGCATTTTGATTTTTGGTTTTATCCTTTAATCTAGAATATGTTTCATAAATGGATAAACTGGTTGAAATGTTAGGCAAAATGTAGAGACTAACGACTTTAAACAATTCAGGTATATGACCATATTTAATGTAGTTGCAGTGATAATACAATTAAAATACTGAAAAAAATACAATGATAAAAAAAATTTAAATAAATGCATTTTTTAAGCAATTTTTTCAGGAAAACTATGATCGGGATTCTTGTTAAAACATATGCTGTTAAAATAATTAAATCAGTAATAAACGAGATATGAAAAAGCAAATTTTGAATCAAAGGAGAAGCAGCTGCACGCTTTTAAAAAGAAATATCTAGTAAAATATAATATCTTTATCTAAATATTAAATCCATTAAACTGTATTTATCACAATGGGAAATTTTCGTATTAAAGTCCTAATTACTTCAAATCTCCTCAAACTACATTGCCATAATTAGTATGTTCAACATCTATGTTATAAAATGAAAATTATTGTTGAAATTGAAAAAGCATATTATTATGGAGGCAATGTTTATTGAAGAAACATTATCAAAGATTAAGATGCATAAAATACATTTTCCTGTTGCTTTATGTACCAAATTTTTTGATACTGTATATTATATATTATTATTGTAATAATTAAATCATTAATTCCACATTTTAATGAAGCAAACAGTGATGGTAAATAGTCTAGAATTTGGAACATGAGTTAACTTCCCTAATAAATAGTGATGGTAAATAGTCTAGAATTTCTAGCATAAGCTAACTTCCCTAATAATCAATGATTTTCCTACTAGCGTGACTTAACCTAATAAAACTGCTATGTCCCGTGGGTATAACTAGTTCTTTCTATTTCAGTTATGAAATGTAAAATTCTTCGCATGTACAACCTTTTCAAAGCTCTGACTAATATTGAAATGGAAATGCAATAAATCTTTCGTATTCATTTCCGACTTACAGCTTATTTTATGTACCTAACGAAAAAAAAATTTATTTTTAATCTGAAATTTTAGATTAATAGTTCTGTTTTTTTTTCTTTCGATTATTGAAAATGTGTAGAAGTATATTTTAATTTGAAATGAATGGAAAAGAGAAGTCGTTCACTTTCATTTAATCAAAATCGAACTGAAAAGGAATTTCTAGGCTGGTTTCTAAAAAGAAATCAATCAATTTTTAATCTTATCGCGAAATGTATTTACAATTTTCTTTTATTTTTTTATGACTTTCTTCGTTTATAATTCAAATAAGAAAGAATACTGTAATATCTTTATAAAGGTTAATGAACAGAAGATAAATAATACACCATTCTTAACAGAAATTTATTCCAAATACTTTTGACTAAAATATAGTATATACCTACATTTCGTTATTAAAAATATAAAAAATATTATGTAAGTATTTATATGTTACTGTAAACTAGTAAATCAATTATTTTATTAATAAAATTAAATATTTTTTAGAAATTATCAGAATTATCAAAATTATTATCAGAAATTATCAGAATCATCAAAATTATACTCAGAAATTATTAGAATTATCAAAGTCATTATCAGAATTATAAAAAAATATTATGAGAAATTGTCAAAATTATTATCAGAAATTATTAGAATTATCAAAATTATTATCAGAAATTATCAGAATTATCAAAATTGTTATCCGAAATTATTAGAATTATCCAAAGTTTTATCAAATTATCACAATTATTATCAGAATCATCAAAATTATTATCAGAAAGAAATTATTAGAAATTATCGGAAAAAACTTTCAGAAATTATCTTAAATAGATTTTTTTTTATTCTGTGCTAACATGAGACCTGCTGCAATTAAGCTAATAATTTTCACATTGGGCACAACACATTCTAAAAATTTCTCCTGAACTTGTTTACATGAAAAGGGAGATTGTTACTTTTAGACATTTTCTGACAGAAAATTTTATATTTTTAACTTTCTGGTATATTTTTTACCCATTATTTTTTATCGAAAAATGATTAAATGATACAAAAAAAATAGCTTTCAGTTGTGTTCATGTGATGACGTGACTATTCGAACAAGAAAATCGCATTAAATCACCTCTGTTGTGGTGGTGCTGGCCATCTATTTTCAAGATGAACACTTTCATAAGTGGCAGTCTACTTTTGCAAATGTAACGATGTTCATCATTCCGGTGTAAATATACTGGTAGATCATTAAGTTCTCTAATAAGAGCCATTATGGTCAAGAAATATGACTATCAACATTCTCTGGATCTAAAGATATACCAGAGGAACCAGAGGGGGAAATAAATGGAAACCAATGTTTTTTGGAAACAACTCTACTGCATAAGTTCATCTTTTAGTGCATTTAGTGATTTGTCTCTCAGGCAGGCTTATCTTTTCTGATGAAAGTAATCACGCAACGGGCTGTCGCATTGTTCGTAACATTAGGTCAATGGTACCGATGCCATCTGCCATTTTGGCTCGGAAAATCCAACAAATCAGTGAAAAATACGAAAAATCCAACAATCGGTTTTTTTGGTAGAACATTACAGCTTGTAAATATTTTGAGATATTCCTGTGGATTGATTTATTTTCCTACTTTCTTCTCAGATTATTTACTTCCGTGCCACCATGCCATTTGTAATAGATTTCATATTTTGACTATTGATGATCAAAGATTAACTGTCTTAACGTCACCAAAAATGTAAATTAATTTTATGTAATTCAATTTCTTTCTTTTAACCTTTTTTTTTTTGTTTAATTGGTAATTTTAATACAATTTAAATTATTATCATAAATTCATATATCTGAAAATTTTCAATAATCAGAACGCATGATGATTTTGTACAAATCTCCTTTCATTTATAATTCATTTATTTATCCATTAAACTACAAAAAAACTTTCACCCTTATATAGTCCTTCAAAACCATCAAACAGTAAAAAAAAAGTCAAATATTTTATCATTTGTTTATAAACTGGTGCAGTTATTTCTTACAGCCCATTCATATCCGAAATATTTTTACTCTACTCTGTTTTAAGGAATAATAATAAAGCAAATTTTAATTCAATCTCTGCCAAATTAAGGATTTATGTATTTTTAACTAGAAAAATACGTCGTAAATTTAAACAAACAGTATGCATATTTCTTAATTAAATTTTCTTAACTTTATTTTTAAAGTCTGAATCTTCAATCAGAGCATATGATAATTCCATTTATTTATTCACTAAGCTCCTCTATTTTGGGGGTGGAGGAGGCACTGAAAATCATTTAACAATGGAAACAAATATATATATTCAAATATTTAAGTACAAAGCATTCATACCCTAAATCCGTTTGAGTTAAAACTATAAATAATTAAATAAATGTTTTTAATTTTATGTTTAATAAGTTAATTTTATGTTATTTTTTATGTTTTTAAAATGTACATTCATTGCCATAAAAATTAGAGCCCCAAGAGGAAATTGTCAGAATCGATCGAAACATTGAAACATTGTAACATTGATATACTTATATCATTCATTTTATAATCATTTACTTAGCTTTTATTTTGTAATCCCTTGCGTAAGCTATTATAAAATGAAAGCTAAGTAACAGAGAGATCCGAGATGCCATCCAATTATCCGAGAGATTCCTGAACCAAAGCACCGTATGCGTCAACTCACTGTCGATCACTAATCCCAATCTCCTTACAGTTCTGTCCGAACTACTGATGTAGTGGGCAGCTCACCATAATTCTTCTACTCTCTAACTTCGACAGCTGTTGTAAGCTTAAAGCCTTCTCTGATGATAATCCTTCTACATCAGATTAACAGCATACAGAGTACCTCAGAGCGACTATTTATGGGCAGGGTAGATATATATCAATTCTCTCTATTGACCTTATGCAACGTACAATAATGCTGCAATTTTAATCATTGGAATATATGCCTGACACAACTTTCATGCAAGATTTCGTAGTAGTGCGATAATTTTTTCTTGGTCAACTAATTTTTATGGCAACTGTTAAATTCGTCCTTTCCTTAACTCATAATTCCTTCGATATAAACTTATTTTCCCCTTTTAAAGCCGTTATAATTACTTTCTAATTCAAGGATAGAGTAAAAATGAAGTTTACGCTCCAAAAAGTAAAGCTTTCATTAAACTTGAAATATGAAACGTGGGCTTTCTGAAATAATGAAAAATAATAATAAAATCCCTTTAAAATGCTTTAATCCTCAAGTAAAATGTAATTGAACTTAAAATGTCCTTTTAAATCTTCTTTAATATTCGCATCGTGTTCAATCTTACTTAAATATTAATTTGTTTTCTCACTGTGAATTGAGTTAAAGGAAATGCACTTTTCTTTGAAGTCTATTTAAATGTCTAGACGCTGCATTCTTAAATGCGTTTTAGTACCCATACATTAAAGTACTTCCAATTTTATTTACTGAAACACTACAAATAGCTAAACGAATATTAAATGTTTTGAAAAGAATTTTCTCTTTCACTTCATTGTATTTAAGTATGCAAAAAAAAATTCTTTTTAAATAAATACTAGTATAATATTGCGATATGCAAATACATACAGTATCATAATGAACTTGAAATTGTTTCAAAGAAGGAAACAATTACTACATTTTTCGCCAATTTTAGCACTCATTTCTTAAAATATTCTACAATAACTGTCATTGTAATTTGTAAATCTCATTTATTTATTTGTCTTAATTTCTTATCTGCCTTTCACAAAAAATAATATTACTTTCTTGAATACGGATAGGGATAAGACTAATTAAATTCTGAAAACATTTGTAGAGCTAAAAACAAATGTTTTCTCATTTACTTTTTCATATTTAATAATTAAGAAAAATTAAATTTTACTTACTCATTGTAATATTTGAAATAATATACATTGAATGTTTCATGAAGAAAATCTAAAAATCAATTATCTCTCATATCAACATCTTATTCCTTATTTCAGATAATCAATTATTTAGAGATTTTTTTAAATTTGAATAACTGTACAAATGCCTTGACCTTTTCATTAAGTTTGTGGAAAATCATAAAGTTCAATTTTAAAATGATCCATCTTTTTAAGCGTATTAATTATGAGGACTACATCTTTTCTTAGTGTATACTTAGAACTATTCAAGTAATAATTCATTTTCCGAATTCGAATGGAAATTACTATCAGTAAATTTGAAAATACCATAAATATTTAATAATACTACGAATAAAATATTAACAAGCACAGTAAAATATTTTTAAATTAAGATCAAATGTATCTGCTGGTAAGTAATAACTCATTTATCACAAGTAATAATGCTAACTACAAGTAATGACTCATTTATCACTAGTAATAATGCTAATTACAAGTAATAACTCATTTATCACAAGTAATATTAATAACTCCTTTTTCGAATTCGAAAGGAAGATCCTATGAGTAAATTTAAAATTAACATAAATATTTAATAATAGTATGAATAAAAAATTAACAAGCACAGCAAAATATTTTTTAAATATAATTTGATGTATCTTCCGGATAGTGCGTATTTTCAGTAACACACCAAGACTCTACTATATTTCGCACCTCTTTTTTTCCGGCTGAAGGAATTTACATATTTATGAATACCACCAGATGGCGCAAGTGGTGTTGATTGGGAAAGTTAAATATTCCAGCATGTGAGCAAGGACTAATAAGACCACAAGCTGGTTATATTAATGTACAGACACAACATGGACTACGCTTATTGTGTTTACTCGTTCCTTATGAGTGCAAACTGTACCACAAAGCAGCAGAGGTAGCTAAAAATATCAACGAAGCATTTGAAAATGACACGAACTGTACAGCAATGGCTCCAAAAATTCCGATCCTGCGTTAGTAACCTGGAAAATCAACTGCATGGACATTCAGTACCAGACATGAAAAGCATTAAACTGTGAGCCCTAGTTAAGTCTGATTCTCGCCTAATTGTAAAAGACATGTCAGAAGAACTACTAAGGGTACGACGCTGTTTGATAGTTTCTCGTCAATTACACGCACTTGGGTAAGTCGAAAGGCTGGATAAGTGGGTTCCTCATGGAATCACTGAACGAAACTTTAAAAATCAACTGGGAGTTTTTTCTTCTATGCTGTCCTGTAGTAGAAACGCTTTGTTTTAACGACGAGTAGGTAACATACATGTGATGTAAAATGGAGCTTGTACAATAATCGTCACTGATGTACACAAAAACTAGATGCTAATAAGGTCCCAAAACACACGTCGAAACCAATTCTTTATCCAATGAAGATAATTATGACCTGTTGAGTGGTATACAGTTGGAGTTATCCACGTTTTTAAAAATTGGTGAAACGATTAATGTAGAGAATTACTGCAACCAGTTATTTACAGTGCATCAAAAACAGTTATACGACCTAGATCAATTAGTACAAATGAAGTTTTATTGTCTCATGACAAACAAAACCACACGTTTTCAGAACAATTGTGAAAAATCGCACACTATCTACTATGAAATTCATTGTCACGCTCCATACTCCCTAGATCTTTCCCAACTGATTACCATTTTTTAAAGCAATTAGGCCAGGAAAAATGTTCACCAATGAAACAGTTGTCAAAATACCTTTGAGGAGTTTCTTCAGTCCAAATGACCGGACTTCTATGCAACTGACATAAATGTTTCAATGTGTCGATGGGTGAGATGTATTACATCTATTGGTGCCTATTTTTGTTAGTAAAAGTTGATTTTTCTTGTTGTTTGTAGGTTATCTGCCAAATCCGACATTTTATCTGCAACAACCTATTTTAGTTTGATGACTATTAAATAAACCGATATTTTTAATCATTTAAATCTACAACTATGGTTTCTAACTCTATTTTATTTCAACATATAAATAAATGAAAGCTTGAAGATTCATAATCTGGGGGATCTGGCAGTTTCTTAATCAACAGAGTTTCGAAATCTACAACCATTCAATCAATTTAATGCCTTCATCATAAATGTGCTAACATCACTTCAACTTCAATAGCTTAGCATTTTTCCCTAATAAATTAGAGATATTGATTTGAAATGCAATCCAGCATGGGATTTCTGAAGGCTTTAATACTATAGAAAAATTATTAGTGTATGTTCAGTCATTTAGTCGCTAACCCAAACACAGACACTATGATTTTTGTATTTTTTTTTTTAATTCCACTAAATATTTATTTTTTTTATAATTAAGATCAAATGCATTTTTATATACTCTTAAAATTCCTGAAAAAAACTGTTAAATTCAAAATAATGGATGTGAAAAAAATCGTTATCATCATAATAGCAAAATATTTACATTCTTACTTTGGTGTTTCAGTATGAGATTTATGGCAATGAAAATGTTAATTAAATTAAAATTTGAATTTTATAATTCTAGTTTCATACAAGTTCATATGTTTTCTTCATTGAAGAGTACATTATATTATTCCAATATAAAAGACGGAAGAAATTTTCTATATGTTTCTAATTATTCTATATGTTTCTAATTATTTAAAAAGTAATGAATTTTCCTTATAATTATTGGATCCATATTACATAATTTTCAACCTGCTAATTCATATTTCAAATCTAAGACTTTTTCAGTTGTCTTTATATTATTTGTGGTTTCCGTTACCTAGATGATAATTGAATGATAATCTTTAATAAGACTAATAATAATTTTCTAGATTCCTTTTTTATTTTAGCAATTGGCATAAATTAGATGTACTATAAAGGAAGGTTTAATTCTTTATTTATCATTTATTTACAGGAACAAAACATTATATATTCAATTTAGTATGCAATGTTAAATCACGTTAAAGAAAAAAGCTCGAATCCAATAATTTGATTTCCGATTGCTTCTTTCTTTAAACATATTAAGCAAATGAAAACTATATACTAACCCTTATGCAATGTTGACGATATCAATGTCTACATGAACAGTGTAATCATTTTGATGAGAAAACTATTGAATTGAATAAAAATGACCTTAAATTTTTGTAGAATATAAAGGTATTAAATATTACACATTTTATTAGTATTCTACAGCAGATTTAAACAAATTCTAGTTTTTAAAGGTTAGTTTATGGTGAAAGCAGAAAGGATGTTTAGCAAATTTTTCATTTAAATGAGAAGTGTGACATCTACAATTGATACGCGTTAGATTTAGTTGTACTGTTAGTTAAAGCAAGAATTAGCTATAGATACTTCACTGGTTGATATACAGAATAAAATACCATGATTGATATACAGAATAAAATACCATGGTTGATATATAGAATAAAATGCCATAGTTGATATATAAAATAAATGCCATAGTTGATATATAAAATTAAAATAAAAAATAAGTTGTGTTGTGGCTAGTTTTGTAATTGCTAGATTTATGGATGAGAAAACATTATGATTCCTAAAATTTGATAACAAAAGAGAAACATAACAACACATAACATAACAACAACACACAACAACAGAAAAAAAAATAACTTAAGAGTACTGTTAACTAAAAAAATAGAGCACAATTAATATTGTTTAAACTCAATTTTAAATACAAAATAAAATTCGTGAGGAAATAAATGACTATGTCTGAAAATACTTAATGAGAAAAGTGACATAGGGAACTTGTACTGCCAATCATTGGAAATTTAAAAACAATCAGGAATATACAACCTAATCCACATTTTTAACATACATTGATGCATCTGAAGCATGGTAAATCTCTCTTGTTGACATGAATGCACATCAAAAATTAAAGAAAATGTAATTACTTTCTTCCAAGAAAAAATAATTGCCAAAGGTTAAGATATCATTTTAACTGATTATTTGTTCAGTGGTTCACAGCTTATTTATTGCTTGGGTGTTGCCCATTCAAAATAAAAATGCTTCGGGGGGATGTGAATTTGTCAAACCATGTATAAAATAAATCACTTAACACAATCTTAGCAAATTTCTTTTGTATTTTTTCCAAATTAATGTACGGCATCTATCATCTATTAGATTAAAAAGAAGTCCCATTTTTTTTCCTGTAGCTTTTTAAAAATAGACATTTTTAATGCCTTTGTGACTAATAATTTAATGTAAGATGAACAGCTATAAAATATTTTTCGAATGTCACCAACTGAGTTTAGTTTTGAGATCAGATAACAAAACTAAGCTCATTCAAAAATTAAGAATGATGCTTGGCATTTTCAAGCATCACTCATATCCAAACGACTTTAAGACAAAGAACGAAATCGAAATTAACAATTATCGATTCCTTCAATAGCAATCAATAGTTTATTCAATTTATTTTCTGGCAATTCCAGGTATCTTCTGGGCATTTTTTTAAATAGTCAGTGTTCCCGCTTTAGCTCTGTAACTATATTGTGATAATTATTTCTATAAAATGATACAACATTCATTCATAATGAATTCCATTTCTTTAAACAGTAGTTTAAATAAAATAAGAGCAATAACTCAATTTTTACAAAAGAAAAAAAATTATATTGGAAATGAATTTTATTTCTAATATTTTAAGGAGTTAAATTATAATTTTTAGTGTACAATAATATGAAGAGTAAGTTTAGCCTGTATTTGAATGTTTAAAGGTTTATCAATTTTTTTTTATGAAGGTTTAAAAAGCAGTCGAATAAAATAAGAATAAATATATAATACATAAATTTATAAATTCTGAGTATGCTTTTGTTCACAAAGTAATTAAAAGTAATTGCTAATCAATTTTCACAAAATTCGTGGTTTATTTTTTTTATATTTGAATTATATTAAAATTGTTTAATTACAAGGAAAAAGCCAAGATGGAGACAGTCATGTCTTCCGATTTGGAATTTGGATTATCGAGAACGACAGGTAAAAACACGCACTCATTCCTCCGAAAAAAAAATATTTTTAAATAAACCTTCTAGTAATTATGTAGTTTAAAAAGGTTTTACACAAAAAAAACTGAAATAATTACTTTTATTCCGAATAACAAAATAGAACTAATTATCAATATAGTTACAAAGCAATTGAGCGATAATCATAGTAAAAACAGTAAGAACAAAAATGTTGTTGAATTGTTATTTTGTAAACATTTTTCTCAACATTGAAGTATTACAATCTTTAAGTTAATATTAGCGTCATTTAGCACAAGAAACTTAATAATCACTCATTTTAGCCCAAATAAAGCTCTGTTTTATGTACCTCTTATGTTAATTAAAAAGATAAAGCTTTATTCACAATTGCTTTATATGAGGAGCTGGCGAACAAATCTAAAGTCTTCAAATAATATAAATATTCTTTCGGAAATATTTTTTTTCATATAACGTCAAATGCCCTCTCAATGTGAATTTTTAACTATTAAAATCTTAAATGTGCTTAAGATTCATTTAAAGATTTAGGTGGATGTCTTTGATTAAATTTTTCAAAATTATTCTTTGCGGAATACATTTTTCAAATGGTAGACTAAAATGTTTTAATAAAATTAGAATTCGAAGAAAGAATAACATAAAGTACAAAAAAGTTAAAGAAAGACAACAGAAAATGGAGGTGTAATAAAATACTAATTTTTACTAAATAATAAAATAATCATCTCCAAATTATTCCTTTCTTTTCATCTAATGATCAAGAATTATAAAAAACTTCATCATTATTGTTGAAAAATGATGATAAAAAATAAAATTTTAAAAGATAAAATCAGTAATTGATGAATATAGTTAAAATCTTTTACTTCTGAGAATGGAATGGATTCTTGGAATTAGAAAATTTAATTTTTCTAATTAATTTTCTGAGAAAATTTGGAATTAGTAAAGGTTAAATGTCGCTTTCCATGCTGTGAATTTAATTTTGTAATTTTTTTCTTTTCTATAATCATTGTTTTATTCATATATTCATAATTAAATAAAGATGATTCAGAAAAAATATTTCTGACACTCAAATTTTTTTTTTAAATTCACATAGAATTCAGATTTCGTGATGGTTTCTGATTCTTCATCTAAAATTTTGTGAAGTCTGGAAATAAAATAAAATGCTGATGTATACGAAATTCTAAACATATTTTTTTATTTTTCCCATCAAAGCAATACATATCTCTTCTACATCAAGGGAAAAGTATTTTTTACCAAAATCAGCTTATATTATAGCTTTGAAACGGGTATGAGTAAGCAGAAAATAACTGGAAGATTTTAGAAAATACATGGAATGTAGTTTTCTGAACTTCGCCTACTCCTCATTTTAATTCAAATGTAACATTATTGAAGCGTTCTATAATAGTCTGTGAGTAGTTTAGGAAATAAATCTGTCATAAAATACTTGTTCCTATACGTTGCCACTTTTCTGTATGTCCAACGATTAACTGTTCTAAAACTCCAAGATTAATGGCTACTGTAAAATTTGTTGAATTATTAAAATTGAAGTAAAATAATGAAACTTTGTGGAAGATAAATGGAAATAATAATATTTTCTCGAATAAAGTAATAGAATTCTACAATTGAGATGATATTTTCATATTTATAACTTGTTAAAATATTAAGTTTAAATGCAATATGAATTTAATTTTTAATTTCGTTTGAAGAAGTCAATAGCTTGAACAATCATTTGAAAAAAGGACTAGATATTAAGATTTGTGCTAAGTTTTAAAAAATATTCATGTTTCTCGACAATTTTAGAAGACACACTGAATTTCAGGGCAATTCAATTTTTGTTCATAAAGAATTCTAAGAATTTTTAATCATAAAGAATTGAAATTACTATTGTGTAAGAAATCATGCTCAATTAATATTTCGACTACTTTTATGATTTTGTTTCTCGAATTTAAGAACTTCAAATGTTCAAGTTCTTCTACGAATCACCTAGTCATTTGTTTTAAAACAAATCACAAGATTAAGAATTTAAAACAAAAGCCTGACAAAAAAACACTATAAATAAACTTTGCTTTAAAAGGTCAATATTTTTTTTATGGATTTTAAGATTATTAACCTTTAATTATTTCTATATTTTAAAACCTTAACCTCTATGCGGAAATTTAAAAATGATGAAAAGTTTAGTTGAATTTTCGTTTGCTCAACTTAAAATCTATATAAATTTTTATCATAGTTTTAATGAGAAAAATTATTTTTTATACCAAATTAGCTTTTTTAAATTAAAAAATTAAACTAACAACATACTAACATAATAATAAAACCTAAATTCGTGAGCCTATATTGCTATTTGAATGCAAACAGGAGGAATGGGTGTTATCTTTGAATGTCTTTCTTTAATATGTTATATTGGTCTCTGGCTTTTGCAAAGGTGAGTGTTTCTGACACTATTCCCTTTTAGGAGCTTCGTCGGCAATGTCAGAACTTCGCAACGGCTCTTCTGGACCATACACGCAGTTCATACGAACTGGAGGCAATGCTCAACTACGACCCGACGGGACCGGCATTCGAACATGGAGACCGCATGCATCTCAGCAGACTCAAGCTTGCTATCAAGTACAAGCAAAAGAAAGTAGGTTGACATTTTAATATCATTCATTGCATTAAATGTATCGTATAACTGTAGAAAAGGTCAAATCCAGATTTCTGGATCACAAAACTGTGTAAAAGGTTTGGTCCTTTTAGATTTTTTTTTTTTTTTTTTTTTTTTTTTTTTTTTTTTTTTTTTTTTTATGAAAAATTTAAGAACTAGTTGTTTAAGGAGATAAAATGTCTATAAATTCTTTTTTAATTTTTTTTTCATATGAAGATTTTTAAATCAGCGTAGTTCATGTTAAGATCTTCAAAATAACGTTGAAAGATCAAGAATTTACGTCAACCATCATGAAAATTTGGACAAACCACGAAAAGTCGCCAAATTGGACTAAAACTAATTGGGTCATTTCTTACTGAATATTAATTCAATTTCAGAATTTTTTTTTCATTTGACCTAGGCTTTGTATTAGAAGGGTTCCTGCCAATTTTGATAAAATATGAATGTAAATTGAGGTCATGCGTAAGAAAACACATACATACTCAAATCTTATGTGAAATATATATAGAGAGAAAGAGACAGAGATAGATACTTTTAAAATATCTTTTCTTTTATGTGTTATAGTAATATCTATTCTGAAACTGTCTTTGCATATCATTACTTCATTTGTTCCTGTATCTATTAATTGAAAAGTTAGTCAAAACGAATTTATAATGAGAATATTTGTGACACGTTAAATATATGTTTGGTTTGGTTTGTCGCTCTACGGTCATCTTGTGCACACTTTGGGCTAAACAGACCGGGACCTACAGTTTAACGTGGATTCCGAACCACTACAAACATCCATGGCACCGCCGGGACTCGAACCCGGAACCTGACGTTAAATATATGTGTAAAACTTTACCACTTTTCATTGAAAATATTATCTATACCTTTCTCTATGTCGGATGCACTTTAAAATATTAATTTGAAAAAGTCAATTTTTCCTATGAACATTTGTTCAGATTTCAGTAGCGAGGTTGTTAGAACCAGAGAATTCCGTAAGCTTTTATTCTGAAGCATCTTAAAACAACTGTTGTTCAAGACTTCTCCAATCGCAATATTTTTTCTTCTTTTAAATTATATATCAGTTGTTCTTTGTGACAATTACACTTTTTTGTACATCTGTGTTCCGTTTATGTTTGCCACAAACAGCCCACCAAGAATATTACATTAGGATAGTAGAGTAACTATTCAGAGTAACTATTTTGCATTTACTTGGGGTACGAGAGAAAATCTTCAAACAATCTGACTGTCGATATGCAAGACGCTTACACGTGCTTTTAACAATCAATATCGAGTGTCCTCGTTTCTGAAAGCAGTGACTACCACGAACGCCTCCAGCAAATAAGAATCTGGGCATATTGAGATATGAGTTGGGCACACTATAAGCAAATACAATTTTTTCAATGAGTTTTTGAACAATTTTTCTTTTGAAGCTACCTCAATCGAATGTTTTTTTCTGTCAAAGCAAGAGGCATACACATGGTGTTAACAATCACTATCGGGCAACGGGCAACAAACGTTTGCTTCGCCCGTTACCCAATAAAGATTGCTAACAACGTGTTTAAGTATAAGCAGTATATCCCGGGAGAAGGGACGAGTTGAGCAGAACCACTTACTCATCGTGCTGCCCGGTAATGGAGATCCAAAACTCAGCCAAGAGCTCTCCTAATTTAGTAAAATAACTAGTAGATTCTATATCTTTAGATGAGACCATAAACTGGGTACATGAATATTCAATGTCAGAGGTCCTACTGGGGTTCCGTTGTTGGTGAGTGTTAAATCCTCACTTCCTTGAATGTGTAACACTGAATTAACACTGAGTACCTACCCTTAATTTGGGTAGGGCACTGGTATGCTTACAGCTACCAAACATTATATACCACGAACGCCGTCAACGAATAGAAATTTAACCACCTATATCTATATTTACTCACTCTATCTAACAGCCTGCTATCTACCCACTGGAGTCCGAATCGAGCACACTGTAAGCATGTGCAATTTTTCCAATGAGCTAATGAAATTTTTCTTCTGAGGCTTCACCAATCGAAAGACTTTTTGCTGTCGATGCAAGATGCAGTTGTTAACAATTATCAGCTCTTACAATTCATTTCTGAAAGCAGGAAAACAATGACTGTCACGAACACCACTAATGGGTGAGAAATTGAGCCAACTTGTACGTTAGCTGTACATAATCACTGGGCCACGAACTGGGGACACTTTAAAGTTAAAATGCAATTTTTCCAATAAGCTAATAAACAATTTTTCCTGTGAAGCTTCAGCGGTCGAATGAATTTTCGCTACTAATCTTCATCATTAAAAGTATTGATCATTAAAACATTGTTCTTACAAATTTATTTTCAAATTATTGATCATACAAATATATTTTTCAAAAAAATGAAAGGGATTGAAGAATTTATAATTTTTTTTCTTTCAATTTTACTGGTTATAAGTTTTCTTCGGTAGATTGATTTTTCCCCTTAATGTCCAGAAATGTGTATTTAGAATATAATGCTTTGCTAATGTTATAAAATTGATTAACTTGTAAAATCTACCTTAAGTTTATATCAAAACAAAACAAAATTCAGAGATAGGTTTTAAAAGTAAACAAAAAAATGGACAGTTCTCATTTTTCTATATAATTATTAGAGTTCTGTATCTATTAAAAAGTATTTGTTTGAATACGAACAATAAAATGATTCAATACAAATTTTCTTAAACATTGTATATTCTATTTACTATTGTTTTATTCAATTATTGCGAATTTAGAAAAAAAAAATAAATGCATGTAATAGCACAATTAAATTAATAAATAAACATATTAATTAAATAAAATTATCTAATTTCATATTTATTAATTTTAAATTAATTTAAAATTATTTAAATCATTATTTTTCACGTTCTTTTATCAATGAGGCTAAATAATGCTAACTCTGTTTCAAGTCATAGTCAAGTTATTTCAACTAGAATAATAAAGTTAGATTAAAATTTTCTTCATTTCAAAAATTATTTTATTTGAATCAATGAATCATTTTCATTTTTTAAAAGAAGTAAATTTAAAAAATATTCCATTATTATTTTTTTAGAATAGTTTCTTCATTTTACAATACTAAACCTTTATCACATCAATAGTGTAAACTAACAATAAGTCTTAATTATAAAATAGCACGTAGAGAAATTCAGATTTGATTGTCATTCATAATGTAATTAATCCTGCTAATGAAAAATAGCGTTGTAGGAGCAAAGAATAGAACTGTCAGCAAATATGTTACTGAACCATTTATTCACATTGGGCATCCAACTTTTATGGCGGTTCGCCAAAATTTCAATAACTCATTATTCATTCTACTTAAGTCAAAAATAATTATGCTACATGATGATGCTACATCAAAACCATTCATTATTGTATAAAAATATGTTCCTTGCTAATTGACCGTCTTTGAACTCTAAAAAATATTTTGTCTTATCTTCTCTCTGAAACTATTTTATTATACCAAAGGTTTCTTAGGTTGTTTTGAATTTCCCCAAACAAAAAGTAACAGGAAATGGTTAAAACTATTAAATATTTGACCTTGTTAAAAATAATTCTGTGAAACATATATCATATTTTTAATTTATTTGTCTTAATGTATTACCATAAAAAGGTGAAAGATAAAATTAAAAACTATAGAATACAAAATGAGAAAGAATGGATACTTAATTCTTTTTCACAAGAGTTGACGGAAAAGAAAAACCAATTTACAAATTTTAAAAACAAATAAATCATATTTAAAACCATTACTTTTCCTTGTGATTTAAATATCCACTTTTCTTCTGCGTTATGCCACAAAATCGAAAAAATATTTTTGAAATCGGTAATAACCTCGAAACTTTATGTTTCTTAAATTAATATAAAATTCTGAAGAAAAGTAATAATGACTTATTTATTTAATTTATTTATTTCATATTAAAAAATTTAAATTAAATTTTAAAATATATCAATATTCATTGTAAGTTAATGTACAATGAACCTAAAAATCGTGTTACTTGAAAACAAATCAATGTTTTAAAAATACATTTTTAATGTAATAAATCGAGAACTTTTAAAGATACAGATTTGAGGGTAAAAAGTCCTTCACTTAAGGAAATTAACAAGACATAATTACAAAAATGTAATATGGCTTAATGAATTTAATCAGTGAATTACGAAATCCTTTTCTTATCAATGTTGTAATGATAAGCTTCTTTAGTTATAAAAATTAAAAATATGATAAAATTAATCTATATTTATCAATTGAATTATTTTTGTGATATATGTGATACTTCATATTATTAAAAAATTATTTTTGCATTGTGAACATATTATACAATACTTTGCTTCCTCAATAATCAATACAAATACGTTATTATTCTTTTCCTTCATTCATCATAAAAATAGGAAGATGATGCATTTTTATTACTATTATACAAACAATGCATTTTTTTTTTTTCCAATGGCAAGAAAAAATGAAAAACTCTAATGAGATCAAGTATTAAACACGCAAGAAAAAAGCAAACAATAAGAGAAAAGTGAATGTCTCACCAGCAAAGTTACGGTTGCAAATATTTTCACCTCGGAGTCCCCATGCAAGGCCGGGCATCCTTCTACATGGTGTCTGTTCATGGTCTTATCTTTCTCACAGAGTGGGCAATTTGGGCTATCAAAAATGCCAATGCGGTGCAGATGGCTCGCCAAACAGTCATGCCCACCGTAAGTCTATATTCCGCGACATCTTTTTCAAAATGTTCCTCCAACTCCTTGAGGAGATACGAGAAATGAGCAATCCCTTCCATCTAAATTTCATTTGACAGCAATAACAAATGATTTCAAACGATAAAATAAATTAAAGAGATTAATTTTTAATGACTTTTAAATGTAAAATTCTATTAAAAAACAAAACTCAAATAGATCAAATTTGAAACCTTACATTAATGCTTCTGAAAATGACTGTTAAAATCAGCAAGCATGTTTTGTAAATCATTACTTTCCATATTTATTTCTAATTTAGTTTCATAAAAAATATGTTTAAGAAAATTTTCGAAATGATGAAATAGTTAACGATATGACCGTAACTGACATTATAAACTCATTGCTTTGCCTAAGTGCCAAATTTTGCTTATAAGGCAAATGAGACAATGTAATTTTGCTAAACGATATCTTTTGCAAAAATATTACAATACGATACAATTCATATCATCTTATATGCATTTCTGATAAGAATTACATCATAAAATAATCTAATTTTAGAAATATTCAAAACAATTGTTTTAAAAACATACTTAAAATGGGTTAAAATTGTAATACCTTTGTAAAGATTGAGTTTTAACAACCATTACAAAACAGTTCATTTAAGCACTTTCTGTGGAAAAATACACTGTGATTATCAATCTAAAGACATTGAATACCTTTGTAATCATATGTTACATGATCGTTTATCATAAAGATTCAATGGGATTATAACTAACAAATGGTTAAACATTTGATTTCTATTTAATACTATCAGATATGTCCGGTTACAGAAAAAGCAACATTTTTAGTTTGAGTAATTTTGTTAAGAAAATATATCTGCGCAGAATTAAAGGTTTGAAAAAAATCTCTTAAATAGTATAAATTGACTGAATAAAGAAATGATTCGTTCAATGGCTCCAAATATTTTTTTTTACCTTTAACCTCTTAGCATTTATTTTTTTAGAATATAACAGTATTGTTTCTGAAAATAAATTGAAAAATAATCTGTAAATCTTTATCTTATTTTTTACAATAAACTAATGGCGCCATTCATTTTTTTAAATCTGGCGCCAATTAGTTTTTTTTTAAATCTGGCGCCAATCAGTTTCTTTTAAATCTGGCGCCAATCAGTTTTTTTAAAATCTGGCGCCAATCAGTTTCTTTTAAATCTGGCGCCAGTCAGTTTCTTTTAAGTCTGGCGCCAACTAGTGGCCTTAAAAATCTGATTGCAAGAAAAAAATAAGGTTTTTATTTAATTAAAAAAATTAATCAAAATTTTTAAGTTATGCTATAGCATTCAGATGTACACACACAAACACATATATATAGATAAATAGACAGATTTTAAAACTTTTTGTGTTTTCAACAATGTACAAAAATTGTGTTAAAGGCAAACGTCCTTTTGTTTTAATTTTCAGAACCAAAAATGACTAATGTCAAATTCAGTTTGATAAGTTTATTCAGATAATTAACAATAATATATATATTTTATTATTTATCCAAAACTATGATGAACTTTTTCCATTTAGAATGTAAGCATTCTTTGAAATTTACAATTTTAAATGTTTTAAAAATAACTACTTTGTCACATATATTTTATAAATTAAATATTAAACTTATATTGAATTGTTCTGCTGATTAAGAATAATCTGATATGAGAAGGTCTTAAACAATGCTTGTAATAAATAACATACTTCGGTCCATGGCATGTTTTTCATAAATTAAAACAATAAATATTCGATTTTTACTTAGAAATAAATTTAATCTAGGTTTTGCTTTCGAATTTTATAATAAAGCACAATTGTATTTCGCGAAATTCGATACATGAATAAATAGCAGTTTTAAAAATGTACATCGGTAGCAGGTGCTCCTCAGTGCTGAGACCTAACATCAGAGTAAGCTATGGCAAACCAGTCATAAAAAAAAAGATGCTATTGTAAATAGAATTGAAAAAAAAAGCATCGCCCAATTCGTAGGCAAAATAGGTTGTTTCGTTGTCAAACTGCTTTAAGTACGAAAACTTTCAATCGTTAAAAATTTCTCTTCCTACTTAAACAAATATAGGTTGTTAGCAAACTTATCATTTCCTAAAACGAAGGAAAAACTAATCAATGGCTACACAAGTTTTACTGTTTCGAACATAATGTCTGTTAGCTCAGTAAACATATTTCATTGTGTATCAACAGAAGCTATTCATTGCCATTCACTTTCAATACATTAACTGATATCTTTTTTTTCCATTGGATTATGTCCAAGAAAATTTAATAATATAAATACTTAGTACTGTGAATCGTCAATCTGATATGTTTTTTTCTTTTTTTTTTTTTTATTTTCAAAATTCTGAGAAATGTTTTCAAACTTTTCGACCTACACGCATTTCCCTCCTTCCCTCAAAGTGTATAAATTATGTAGCACCTGCCCCCGCAGGATTAAATATCACAATAACTTAGATATTTTATTCAGCCTATTTTATATTACTGATATATGAATAGCAATCTGCCAGTAGGCAAACGACCTTGGCCCACCATGGGGTTGTTATACCAATGAAGAAGAAGAAGAATACATGAAAATAGTAGGAATTTTTTACTCAAAATTAATGAATTTACGATTTAAAACTACATTAGAGACCATAATTTTTGTATTGAAATAAACGGTAAATACATAGGTGCTTTTCTTTTCAAAAAATTTGTAGAAAAATTAAAAGTGTTTGTACTTAACCTGTGACTTGATTGTAACGAAATAAAAAACACTACTCTAGTATATACTTGTTAGAAAGAAATCAATATTTTGTAACTTTTTAGATTTCAAATCAGGAAACAATCATTAATAATTTCTAAATTCATGACAATTAAAGCTACATTTATCGTATCTTTCAAAATATCTTTTACATAACTTTTTGTTAATTTTCTAACTGAAGTGATTTAATTTTATATATAAAAAATATATCGATTCCCAAAATTTTCAAACCACTCCTTTAAGGTTATTTTAAATTGTGAAAATTAAACCAGAAAATTGGGATTTCCTTTGATGAGTGTCTTCACTTTAATATACGAGTTATAACATATCTGAGTCCCCATTTGAGGCATATGACTGAAAAGCTCGCGATATGTGTAAATGACATCAATTCCCCAGGCTGCTAGATCTGTTTCACTACGATTTCAACTTGTCAAACGGAAATGATGATGCATTAAAGGTATTTTAAGCTAGTTGAAGATTCGTTTTAGTTTCTATGTTTAATATGCAGTTAGATTTCTGGAGGTTTTTATAGAACTTCGATATGTTAATAAGTATCATTCACTGAATAAGACTGAAATAAGAAGAAAAATATTTGGTTTATTTAAACATAATATTTAATGTTTATTTTCGTATGAAAATCCAAACTCGAAAACCTCAAAACAAATATTTGCAGTTTGTTCTAAGATTTTCAAAAGTTTCTTTTGATATTTGAAGGATTTTGTACATTTGTTTATATTTTATTCATTCCTTTCCTGTTCTAGTCAGCATGAGAAAAAAATTCATACATTTTCCTTCAAGTCAGATCTCAATAAATATGCAACAAATTTATTTTATTATTTTAGCATAAAAGAAATTATACACATTTACAATAAAAGATTTTAAAAAAATAATATCGCAATATGCCTGTGAACAATCTTTTAAAATGTTTAAATTTAATATTCTCCACTAAACAATACGCTAAAATAATAACATCCATTAAATGTTAGCTTCAACTTAAAGCATTTTTTATATAATAACTACAAGTAATTTCTTAAATTTTTGTTAATTTTTTTGTTTGCTGTTTAAATTCACAATAGTAATAAAAATCAATATTTTTTTATATTTACATTAATATAATTAAATTTTATACATAATATTTTTATCAATAGTAATTCTGGTTGCTAATAAACCTTGGTGGAAACAAGTGATTTTTAAAAAACAGTGAAACCGGAAACAAATGATTTTTCATTGACCAGTACATTGTTTCGTCTATATAAATAAAATAAACTGCTTATTATTTAAGTTTTCATACACCTGCTACATATCTAAACAATATTCTCTTTTATTCTTGTCTTCATAGGGTTTCAATAGCAAACAATGAGTTGGTACCAGCTGTCGAGACACAGTTTATTTTTCCCGTTATTATTGTCAAAATTTATTTCAGAATCTCTTTTTATTTCAAAAATAAGTTCACGCTTCATACTGGTTTACTACTCGGAATTCAATATTTCTGTGTCGTTCAACGCTGTATTTTTTGAACATTTGATTTCTTTTATAAAAGACTTAGCTTTGATATTTTTTCGACTGTCCCTTTGTTTAAAGAAAAAAATATATTTTACGCAGAAACTTAAATACTTTGTTTTCAGTAGGTTTTTTAGTTAAACTATTCTACGTCATTTATTCATATTATTTTGTATTCTTAAATTTTTAATGGTTAGAATTTTATATAATGAAATAGATCAATACATAGAAGAAAAAATAATCTAAATTAATTTTGTAAGTAGATAACTATATTCGATTTTACTTTGAATTGTTATATTTCTGTTTCCCTTCATAATTCAAAATATAGGGAAGCATTAAATTTAATTTTTAAGCAATTGCTTTTCGTAATTTATGAATAAATTAATATATTTTGAACTAAATATTTAAAGAATATATATTTTTTTCTAATTGAGAAGTGTGGATACTATAAGATAGTGTTTAATGCTTTCTTATCCAAATATTTCCAGAACTTAACTATAAAAACCTTAAAATGATGAATTTCCGATCATTTAATATTTTATAATACTTTATATCATTAATTATCATTAATTATCTTTTATCTATAATATACGATGGTTGGACTTTTAATAGTGGCAACTATTTATTTTTAACAATTGCTATATAAATGCGTGTTTCGAAAATTTTTTTATTGTCTTGTATACACCAATTTTGTGTACAACCCATGCCAGTGATATAGTAATCATTGGATATCTTAAACATTGTCCGTTATCTTGATAGCTCGAATGGAAAAATCGATGGTTTGATTACCATTAATATCTTGAATTGTTTTAATCTTTGATGAATGATCTTTAATTTTTTACATGCTTATGGAAGGCTTTAATATCATAATCTTATTAATTCTAATTTTCATTAAATTTTTATTTATAATTAATCTTAATTCAACTTTATTCAATTGTATAGTCATATTTATAAATGTTCAGTTCATGGATTGAAATATGATAATTCATAATGATTTTTAAACACAATCAACTGATCATGTTAAAAAAAATCACCATGACGGCCTTGTATTAGAGCTACCGAGACACCAAGCTAACAAACAGCTTTTTTTTTCATCGTTAAATGTAAGCATGATGCGAAAGAGAAAAATTTTATATTCTCTAAAAATGGATGCGTGTTACTAATTTTTGGTGGTGTTCACGACAGTAGCAGCCAAAATTAATAAAACCTCTTAGCAAATAGGTGTTTTGAAAGTTTAATTAAGTATAAATTCATTTTGGAAAAATCCTTGTTGAAAAGATAATTTTACATGAAATGCAATGATGTATAACACAGTGAAGAATTTTTTTTGCATAAAAAATAATAACTACAGTTATTATTTTATAAAGGCAGGAAGAAATTTAAATTGTTGATGTAAAAAGAGATGATTTGTTAAATTTAAAATTATTCAATAGGAAAATTTAATGAGGCCTGAAGCCAATCATGTTTTTGATGTCATATAATACATTTAATTGCGCATTAACTTGAGTAACTCTCATCTATTGTAGCCAAAATTGAGAGCAGTTTATTTCATTGTTTCGTTTAATTATCAATGTTTTAGGTATTTTTTATGGTAATTTCTTTAAATGATCCATGTAACTCATTTAAAATTACCAAGAAAAAGAATTAACTTATCACTTAGAAAATTGTGCAAAATAATAATGCCATGTGAAAAGGAAAACACATGAGAAGTAATTGAAAGAAAAAAATATTAGAAATATAACTAAGGAATGAATTTATCCATAATTATTATAAATAGACTCGGTAAATTTTAAATTAAACAAACAAAAACAAGAATAATAGAAACAATGAAAAATGTAAAAGAACTAAAAAAATTATACTTAGAACATAGAAGAAAATTAAAACGATTTTTGTAAAAGTATTGAAGTTAATGGCAGGACAGTTCGAGATAAATTTCTTGATATTGAGTTAAAGGACTAAATTCTAAAATAAAATCACTTTTATCTTTGAAACATAGAAAGAAAAATTATAATGAAATAAAAAGAAGTATAATTGATCTATGTGATTTGGACTGGCAAAACCAAAATATCCATAGCTGACATTGATGAAAATAAATATATTTGGAGTAGAATAAAAAAATTGCTATCTGAGTATATAACGTGTGAAGCATCTATTCATCATCTAGTTTAACATCTAGTTGTGAAGCATCTATTCAGTGTACTGTTGTAAAGATGCTATGGCAGCAACAAGTTTGGGAATAATTATTTTATCATTGACACTTTAAATAGGAAAAATGCATTGATGATGTACTAGAGTAAAAATTAATGCTATCTGAATTCTGAATTGAATTAATGCTATCTGTGAATATCTGAATTCTTAAATGATGAACTATAAACAAAATTAATATTATCAACACTTGAAATCTTTGGTGATAAGAATTATAAAACTCTAATAAATTATAAAACTCTTAATTATAAAACTCTTCTTCTTGTCAAATTTCAGTTCAGAGCAAAAAAATAGTTTGAAACATGGTTTGCTTAAAACAAAAAAGAGATACTGAGCTGATATATATATCAACACTTGAAATCTTTGGTGATAAGAATTATAAAACTCTAATAAATTATAAAACTCTTAATTATAAAACTCTTCTTCTTGTCAAATTTCAGTTCAGAGCAAAAAAATAGTTTGAAACATGGTTTGCTTAAAACAAAAAAGAGATACTGAGCTGATATATATATCAACACTTGAAATCTTTGGTGATAAGAATTATAAAACTCCAATAAATTATAAAACTCTTCTTCTTGTCAAATTTCAGTTCAGAGCAAAAAAATAGTTTGAAACATGGTTTGCTTAAAACAAAAAAGAGATACTGAGCTGATATATATATCAACACTTGAAATCTTTGGTGATAAGAATTATAAAACTCAATAAATTATAAAACTCTTAATTAAAACTCTTCTTCTTGTCAAATTTCAGTTCAGAGCAAAAAAATAGTTTGAAACATGGTTTGCTTAAAACAAAAAAGAGATACTGAGCTGATATATATATCAACACTTGAAATCTTTGGTGATAAGAATTATAAAATTCAATAAATTATAAAACTCTTCTTCTTGTCAAATTTCAGTTCAGAGCAAAAAAAAATAATTTGAAACATGGTTTGCTTAAAACAAAAAAGAGATACTGAGCTGATATATATATCAACACTTGAAATCTTTGGTGATAAGAATTATAAAACTCAATAAATTATAAAACTCTTCTTCTTGTCAAATTTCAGTTCAGAGCAAAAAAATAATTTGAAACATGGAAATCTTTTGCTTAAAAACAAAAAGAGATACTGAGCTGATATATATATCAACACTTGAAATCTTTGGTGATAAGAATTATAAAACTCCAATAAATTATAAAACTCTTCTTCTTGTCAAATTTCAGTTCAGAGCAAAAAAATAGTTTGAAACATGGTTTGCTTAAAACAAAAAAGAGATACGGAGCTGATCAGCTCATATCAGCAATCAGATCATATATTGACAGATAAATCTTTAGAGAGATTTTCTTCATTTGGTAAAAATCTTTAGAAGATTGTTTATCTAATTATGATAAAATCTTGTAACTCCAGATGAACTAAAATTATGAAGCCAGCATTAAACTACCATTACAACAAGAAGCTTCCAAGAAAGCATTAATGGAAATTGTAAAAAATAAAAAAATTATTGCTAATCATGACTTTTAGAATCCTAATTAATAATTTTAACATAAAAATTATAGCATTTACCTTAAAATTATACTTGTTCTTGTTATTCGATAACTAATTTTTTCTATACAAAAAGTTAACAGTTTAAAGCAAATACTTCTTTTTAAATGCTGTTAAAAATAATTAATTTTGAGAGTAATTTTTATGTTAAGTTTTGGCTTTTTAACATAGTAAATTTTATCCGTAAAATTTTTATAACTGCACAATAATTAAATTTAAGCAATATTTTTAATTCTTAAACACGCATATTTTCAAAATATGAAATTGTTTATAAATTGCATTGTATCCTGTGTTTAGTCCAATTCATTGTATAGAAATATTTAATTATGGTATGATTCTTAAACATATCAGTAGATGTTTAATTCCAAAAATGTGTATCTCAAAGGCTTGCATAAATATCGCCATTAGTGTGGTAATCATTAACAATCGTTGTATAATGATGATTGTGTTTGGTTTTGTTACTTGGTTTCAACTGTTATGTTCTTGTATATTAATTTTAATTCATTCATTTAATTTAAATTCATTCTATAAAAATATTTAATTTATAGTATGATTATTAAACCTATTAGTGGATGTTTAATTTCTAAAATGTATATCTCAAAGACTTCCATAAATATGGCAATTAGTGTGGCAATCATTAATAATCATAGTATAATGATGATTGTATTTGGTTTTGTTACTTGATTTCAACTATTATGTTTTATATTAATTTAACTCAACTATTATGTTTTATAATAATTTCATACGAGACTTTTCATGAGCTTGTTATAAAGTTGAATTCTAAGTGCTCCTGTTTTCCAGTTTTGTGCTCATCCAAACGTCCAACAACTTCTCGCTTCCATTTGGTATGAGGGCCTTCCAGGTTTCCGCAGGAAAAATATCCTTCTTCAGATGGCCGAAATTGCTCGTATAGGACTCATGTTCCCTGTCTTCTGCACGGCCTACATAATCGCTCCTAAGTCATATCTCGGCCGCACGCTACGAAAGCCGTTCATCAAGTTCATCTGCCACTCGGCTTCATATGTCACATTTCTCTGTAAGTACTTGTTTTCTCTGTATATGTTGTTTTGTTCCTTTTACTCACATTGTAGTAAAAATTGTTACTTAAATATTAATGTTACCTCATTGGCAACATCTTTACGTTGTCAAGTTACAAATCTGACAGCCACAATGAATTTATGTAAAACAAAAAAGATTCGAGATATATCTGCTAAATTAGAATAACACATATAAGTTGTAATAAATGAATAAATAAAGATGATTTTGATAATTTTTTCAATTATCATCTAGTAAAAGGACGACAGTTAAAATCTTAAAAAGAGAAGCAGATGAGAATGCTACATAAATAGTTAATAATAACTATTAACTCTAAATAACAAATTTGGACATGTTAGAGTAAAAGAGAGTAAATTCTCAAATATTCTCCCAAAATATAGTAGATCAAAAATAAAAGGAAAGTACATCTTAAGTACAGAAGTTAAGTAAAGAACAGTACATCTTTCTCTAAACTGATCTGTAAAGGTATTTTATTCAAGTAAAACTAAATAGTAGTGTGATGTGACTTTTATAGAATATACAGTGAAAATCTATAGTAAAAAAAAGATACTAAAATCATTTATCGAATTATTTTTTCATATATATCGAATTATATTTTTTTTTACCTAAATGTGACCATATTCGTTTACAGTATTTCCTTTAAAATTTTGAATAGTCTAAAATTTTTTTGGCTTATGCAGACTTTTGAATGAATAAAAAACATTGTCAATTAAAAATAATTTTTATTTATAATATAATAAGAAGAAGAATGTTCTTCATTCCACGAATATTTGAAATCTTCGATGAAATAACACTTCACAATGGCAGATTTTATTTAAATCGTCTTTTGGAGTTGAAAATTATCTCTAATCCAGATATTTAGAAATTTAACAAGCAATTTTAAAAGATGGATTGTACAATATTCATATTTGAATTGTAAATCATAATTTAATAATTTTAAATTATGATTTGTGCACATATGAATTGTACCATTTACACAAAAACTATACTTTTGTTATATTATTTCTTAAATTTCTATGTAAAAATTAACAGATTTTTATGTAAAGAACTTATTTTAAATGCGCTATACAGAGTATTTCATTTTGAGAATAGTTTTTAAGTTGTCCTTTTTTTATCAATGAAAATTATAAATTTATGTTAATTATTTATGATTCAAAAATAATTTTTAAAAAATGTATTCTCTTCAGTTCTTTTGATCCTGGCATCTCAAAGAATCGAAACCGTAGTCGTAGAATGGTTTGGAACTGATGAAATGCGTGCTCGCTTGCATACTGACGTCACCACCAAGCGTGGAGCACCCCCGAGCGTTGTCGAACTCATCATTCTAACTTGGGTTATGGGTATGTATACTTATGTACACTCATAGATATAGATAGATATAAAGAACCTTTATATTTATCTATCTCTCTCTCTATATATATATATACATAGATAGATAGATATATATATAGAGAGAGAGAAAGCAAGATATATATATAGAGATAGATAGATAGATAGATAGATAAATAGATATAAAGAATCCAACACATGAATATAAAAACTAAAAGAGAACAAGCAGGAAGTGAGTTAGTAATACGATTATTTATAGAGAGAGAGAGAGAAAGAAATATATATATATATATAGAGATAGATAGATAAATATATATAAAGAACCCAACACATGAATATAAAAACTAACGGAGAACAAGCAGGAAGTGAGTTTTGATTATTGTCCATGTCAAAACCGGATTTGCCACTATGGAAAGTATTCGTGTAGACGAAACTACCGGATTTGTTACACATAAATTCTATTATAAAACCATCGTAGCATTCACAGAAAAAAAAATCTGGAGTGCTTCACATTCACTATGATGTTTTTATTACACAATTTGGGTGTAGTAAATACCTGTACTAGCTTTTGGCGTATAAAATGCCCGTGTTTCTAATGCACTCTTTGTTAGTTCCCTTTTGGTTTTTATGTTCATGTGTTGTGTTTTCTTTCAATATATATATAAAAAAGAAAGATAAATAGAAAGATATATATATATTTAGTATTATTATTATTATTATTATCCATAGTCACCGGATTATACACAATCACCGTTATATGTTTTCGGTAATCGTGCACAATCATCAGATTAATCATATTTACCGTAATATATGTATATGTATATATATATAATGTTAACTGATATTACCCGTTGTTATCTAGATTCAATGAATCGGTGTATGTTAATTTTTTTAATTTAGTAAACTTAATTAAGAAAACAAAATCCGCAAGAAGTGTAAAGAAATAAAAAAAATTTGCTTAACTATCAGCATAAAATTTAATAGTCCAGATACCATAAGAAGACTAACTGAATTCTGGCTTTGCTATATTATATCATAATTTTAATACAGCAAAAATGCAAGATCATTTTAAAAGTATAAAATTAAAAAGCGAAAGTTAAAAATCTAGAAAATATAACCCACAAAATGAGCAATTATTATTTTTTTTATCTAATTTGCATTATATTAATCAAAAAACTAAAATAAATTTCTAAATAATAAAGGCATTAAATAAATTTTTATTTAAAGTAGAATATCCATGCATACTGTTAACTGATTTCCATATCTAATTGATGAAAGTCGTATCAAGAATGATTACATAAGCCACACAAAAAGATATTTAATTTACTTCATTACGAGAGAATAAAAAGTAAATTCAAATAAAAATAAATCAAAAAAAAAAATTAAGCCAGTATAATACAACGTTTAAAACGAATAAAAATATATCACAAAAAGAACACAATCACAAAAACTTCCCCTTTTAATTTCGAGGGAATTCTTTAAACAATTCTTAATCTCTTTCACTCAAATGTTTATGAATTATTTATTAATGAAGAAAATAAAGGAACGAAGAAAGTTATTAAATAAAAATTATGTATCGCATAGATGATTAAAAACGCATAAAGAGTTATGAAGTCGTTTCTTATTCAGGATTCTTTTGCAGACGTTTTTTTAAATTGAAGTGCAGTTTTATGTAACAATTAATTACTTTTATTTAATTAAAAATAAATAATAAATATTTTTTCATGGTTTTAGTCAGTGCAATTAATATATTTGGGTAAAAAAAATTAACTTCTTACTGATATAGTTTTTTTTTTATCTTTAAGAAATGCACACAAATCTCTTGTTGTTTTATATAAAGGTTTGTTATATATTGTTTTATATATTACTTAACTCTTGTACAGGATTACTGGATTAAAAAAAGCTATCATTTTCAGTCTCGAATTTTCATTTTTAATGTTGTCGTTGTTTGTGCAGCTGGATTGTAATGGGGTGTGGTTGAATAGAGACTTGAGACACAGGTTTTAGAACTCACAACTTTATTTACACTCGCACTAGTACCACATACACACCACAATTAAAGCATACAGCATGTAACACATTTGAAGACATCTAGTTAAAGATTCGTGGAAAGGATTCCACTTCTAAGCCAAAAATAAAAGATATTTCCCTCTCAGGATGGGAGATTGTAAACTAAACGTTTCTCAGCGGCAGCGCCGGTTACACTGTACTTCCTCTCGGGTGAGAGTCTCGATGCCTCCTAACAATTTCTTCTGAAAGCTACAGGGGGCGCTCTCGCAGTGCGTAGGAGGAAGCATGGTTACTCATTTAAAAAATTGGATATATTTCTTTAATGCATTATAAGTGAACCTTTCATTTCATATAGTGATTTTATCCAATCAAAAATTGTTTCCTATTTGCAAATAATACTTTGTTGACTGATATTTTCATCTGATTCATTCAAACGCATCGAAAGTACTATTCCAGCAAAGAAATTTGAAAAATAAAACTTTTTTGTAACCTTTATTAACCTTTCATTAACTGTTATCAAGTTATGTTGTCAGCTAAACTCTTTCATTAATTAAAAGAAACAAGTGATTTGTTCTGTGTTTTACTAATGCATTTCTGTATTACCATACCGATTAGATAGGTACAAAAGGGTCATTTCAGGTTTTGAGAATTTCCCAGAAATTTCAACAAAAGAATAAGTGCGAAATCAAACTCTAGTCTCCTTCCTATATGTACTCTCACTGATTAAGTATGAAACAGAGTACAGGAAATAAGTACTGTTTCAAAAAGACAGATTTCTTTCGAACAATTGAGTGCTTATATATTATTTAATTTATCGATACATTACTTTATATGAAAAGAATCAATAATTAATACATCTAAAGACAAATATTTTTTGTTTTCCTTCATAATTAATCGATTCTATAAATGTTATATCATCAATTAATTATGAAGTGATAATAATTATAATTAATATTAATTAATTATATTTTATCATTTATATTATTTTATAAGTGTTATAAAATAATTAAAAGCTCGATTTTATAAACTTTTATATTAAGAATGATTTATTTAAAATACAAAGAAAATGAAAAGACAGTTGACACATATTAAAGCACCCTCATAAGCTTGTTTACGCATTAATTCTTTTAACCTGCCAACCAATTACATTAGTCGATATAGCTTATATTATTATTTTTAAACGTGTTCCTCATTAAAAATGCGAGCACCAAGATTACAAAATTAACACCAGCATCCGAAAATTTATTCAAAATGATTTTCTGTCTCATTAAAACGGTATTAAAGTTCGATCTTCCTTAATTATATATGCATTAATCACTTCTATAATCATTCATTCGAAAATTCTTTACCTTATTAGTTCCTGAATCTCTTCCGGCTTTGATAATTCCTTTATCTGACGCATGTTTCAAATAACTTTGCAGAGAAATATTCGTATGGTTTTAAGTTTTATTGCATTTAATTTTTCCCCAATTAAAATCGAATTTCGTTTAATACTCAATTTGAGGATGATTATTCTCGCCAGAAATTCAGAAATCAATATTGCTTTGAAATAGTCTTTTGAAGAATCTCCTCTTTGGCATTTGAAGACTGCTTTACATAAGTCTTCAGTAAAAATTATTTATCTTTAATTACAATTTTTATTCCTTAACAATTATTTATATTTTTTTTTATGAGGACGATGGTATCCATCGGAGTCAAAAGTAAATTTCATTATGCCTTAATACTATTTTTCTAACAACTTATTTATTATTTATCGTTATCTTATGATGACGATGGTGTCCATCTAATTTTAGAGTCAGTTTATGCCTTAATGATGTTTTTTCTAACGATTTGCTTATTATTTATATCTTATGATGACGATGAGGTCCATCTAAGTCAAAAGTCAATTTCATTATGCCTTAAGGCTGATTTCTCTAATGACTTCTTATTATTTATCTTTTTCTTATAATGACGATGTTATCCATCTGAATCAAGAATCAGTTTCATTATGTCTTAATGCTGGTTTTTTAACGACTTACTTATTATTTATCTTTATCTTATGAGGACGACGGTGTCCATTTAAGTCAAGAATCAGTTTCCTTATGTCTAAATGCTGATTCTCCAACGACTTACTTATTATTTATCTTTATCTTATGATGACGACGGTGTCCATTTAAGTCAAGAATCAGTTTCATTATGTCTTAATGCTGTTGTTTTAACGACTTACTTATTATTTATCTTTATCTTATGATGATGATGGTGTCCATTTGAATCCAGAGTCAGTTTCATTATGCTTTAACAGAGGTTAGGCTTCTTAGTATCACGACAATTTGAAACAAATTCTTCAATGGGTATCAACTGGGCTATATTAATCTCGCCTGATCGAACCCATCAAAAATAATTTTATGGATTTTATAGAACTATGAGTTTACCACGGAAGAAATTTCTAGCCTACGGATTGTCCATACTAGGTATTCTATTTGGCAACGTTTGTCGTACTGCAAACCAATCTATTCAGTTCGGGAACAGTCTATTTCTTTGCCGAGAATGGACACGATAAATCTGTGGACAGAAATATCCCTCCGATGGGCTCCAGGAAAATAAAAGAAAGGTATGACTCTGACCTCCTCCTGTTAGGGATGTTGGTACGAAATTATGATGGTACAACTTCACATATATCATTCCCAAAACTGTACACATCTTAGCTCTAAACCCAGTGGTGTGTGGCTCAGTAATAGTGGTTCGGAAACTTAACGGTCTATCTAAAAAATCACCCCAAGCCCCTTTAATTATTAAATACCAGTTTTCAATTAAAATATATATTTATTTTTAACGATTATCTTATTTATTCACTTCAGTAGGTTTTTAAAAATAATAATGCACTGCAGCTGTAAATCCATAAATAATATATTTTGTGCTGTTTTAGTATAGATTAGATCTCATTAATAGATGAATTCAAAGATATACCCAAATCCAAGTTTCTCATGGATATGGATAGCAAATATGCTTTTCCTTTAGTATCCTAGAGGGCGAGAAAAGTTTTGACATATTGTCAATAAAATGCACCTATTTATTTATTTTTTCGAATTCAGTCTACATTCAGAGCACCTCCTGCTGTATTGAATTTTCGATTTTTCCACCATTTCTTCAGATAACTGTGTTACCTGTTTATTTTGTGCGACAGTGTATAAAAATCGTATTCGATATTGGTTGACATTAAAGTTTACGGAGAAACGAAACTAAATCGGCATGAAATAGACTAAAAATTACTCCTCCCAACATTTTTATTGCAACCCATTTATTCCTCCAACACTTTTATTGATCCCATTTATTCCTCCAGCATTTTTATTGACTATATATTTCGTTACTTAGCGAGATAAAATCAGAAGGATTTTAAGATCTAAATACGTTTAGGTCCTAACGACTTACGATCTATACGACTTACTTTATCATTCGATGCAAGAAAATGCTTTTGTAAACCGAACCAAACGCATATTCAGTCACGCACAAAATTATAATTTTATATCATTACTAAGCTACAAGAAAAGATTAATAAGTAACTAATATTTAAATTCATTAAGTCATTCATTTAGAAGAAGTTAGTTCGAAGTTAGACTTTGAAATTCGTAATATCAAAATTGAATAATTTTACCCTTTCAGAGCATACATTTTTCTACATGCATGGGATTGATTTGACATCACTTTCAAATGACATACTCAAAGCAATGAACTTAAATAAATAAATTAAGCTTTATCTAATCACTAGTTTGAATACTTTTATGTAGCCTATTACCTATTTTGAATATATCTAACTAATGAACTACCTTGAATACTTTTATCTAACGAATTAATTTGAATGCCTTTAAGTAACCTATTACTATCTTGAATACATCTAACTAATGAACTACCTTGAATACTTTTATCTAACGAACTAGTTTGAATACTTTTATCTAACGAACAAGTTTGAATACTTTTATCTAACGAACTAGTTTGAATATTTTTATCTAACGAACAAGTTTGAATACTTTTATCTAACGAACACATTTATCGAACGAACTAGTTTGAATACTTTTATGTAATCTATTAACTAGTTTGAATACATCTAACTAATGAACAACCTTGAATACTTTTGTCTAACGAACTAGCTTGAATAGTTTTATTTAACAAATAAACCAAATAAATTAGTCTTGCAGCCTCTACTATTAGCCGTCGTTTTCATCTATTGTTATCTATTGTTTCATCTATTGTTAAAAGACGTCTACGCGTATGTACTCGTAGAAATGTATTCTGACCCCAGCATCTTAAAAGGAAATAAGATTTTTTAAGGTATAAAATTGCATTCTTCTATTACTGGATCACTTCAAAAAGTATTGAAAGTGCCATCTACAGTTTTTAAAATTTTTTCCAGAAGCGTAAAAAGTGTTTATGTGTAAAATGATATACATACAGGAATATTGAAGCATAATATCAAACAAAGAAGATCTTCCGAAGCTTTATACATATATATTCAATTAATAATTTCTTAAAGGGTTTATTTGTGATCTTGAAGATGAAAGTTTTCTTGCGACAGATGACTTAAATGTCTTAAGAATGACATTTTCCAAAGATATATTTAGCTGGATCATAAAGTCAGTAAAATTAAATAAAAAGAAAGTCCTAAACTACCTTTCTTTGTTTTATAAAACGACTTCAGTACAAAAATCCAAAATATTTAAGATTAACCTACTTGCGACGTGAATATTTGTTCATTAATTTTAATTAAAGATTCTAAATTGCTTTAAAATTTCATGTCAGCGTGTAATTTTAATGTCAAAGTATATCTTTCAAAAACCATGGCACGTATAAACTGGTTCATAATTCATTTGCCTCGACGTTTGTTTAAAAATTAGTTCAAAGGACTGAAATTATTTATATTTCTTCCAATAATTAAATTAGATATCATCTATGATGTGATACAAATACTTTTTAAAAATAAATAATAATAATAATAAATTACTCGTGACATCTATTGAATTGTTTACATTTAAGATACGAAATATGTATTAAATAGAAGACATAAAAATGTCTTTCATTCATTTAAAAGGTAGCTTGAAGTGTGTGATATTCTTTTAAAATGTTTTAATTATTTGCGATAATAAAATTTTATTATATAAATGAAGAATTGATTAAAACCAAGATCTATCATCAATATAAATTTAAAAACTGTTTTAAAATGTACTGATATAGTCTGATTTTCTGAGAAATATAATGTTTTGTTTTCAATAAATTGAGTAGAAAAATTCTTTGGTGATAAAAGCCATCTTATTCCAATCGCTGGTCCATATCGTCTTCTACTTTTGCATCCTACGGGTACCTTAATCATTCCAGATGAAAATGGAAGTCAGAAAGGGTGTGGCTTAGATTGGAGAGGTCATATCCTGAGTCTTTGCAACTTATATCTAAATACTTAGATGTTGATTTTTTTTCCTTCATTCTTCGTGAATCTCAATTTCAAATTTAAAATAACAAACGTTTAGAGATAATACACGAAATCGTCTGCTTAGAGCTGAAATCAGTATGAAGATCTCGGTCGTAAATTGACGGCTTATTTAATCATTAATTTATTTGATTTTTATTCAAAATTTTAATAAATTAGTCTTATACATACCTTAAAATAATTAAAATTGCAAATATTTATGCAAACACTTAAGCTTAATTAATAAAACCTATTAAATTTAAAAAGTGTTCTAGTTATTAGGATAACGAATATTCTTTTTGCATTTTTGAAGGATAATTATCAGATTTATTAGCGATTCAATAATTATCAGCGATAATTATCATCAGATGAATCAGATCTGTAATTATCAGCGATTCAACTACTAACCACCTACGATAAATTAGTGGAACCTTTATAATAATATTAAGCGTAAAAGACAATGGCTTAGTTTTAATTCGAGGCATATCTAACAGCCTCGAAGTGATCTCATCCAAGAAGATTCTTTTGAATGTATGGTGGGATACGAAAGAAATTGTTCATTATGGGCTATTAAGGGGCATTCAAACATAACCATTGAAGTTTACTGTCAGCGGCTAAGACGCGAACACTTAAACTTAATTAATAACAACAATTAAATTGAAAAAGTGCCACAGAAGATTCTAGTTTTCTGGGTAACGAATATTCGTTTCTTTATCTTTGAAGAATAATTATCAGATATGATAATACCACCTGATTGATTTATTAGCGATCCAATAATTATCATCAGATTAATAATTATCAGCGATTCAACTTCTAAACATCTATAATAAATTAGTGGAACCCTTACAATAATATTAATATTTACTGTCAGCAGCTAAGACGTTTAAAAGCATCTTTGATGGAAAAATGCCTTTGATTAATAAGCAGAAAAGGAATATTTCTGCAGCATGATAATGCCAAACCTCACACTTCAAAATGAAAAAATCAATGAATCAATGAATGACATATAATTCCATAGGTCCGTACCATATAACTCATAGGAGGAAATCCAGAAAACTTTCATAATGGCTCAATGTCTATACAAGAACGCTGATTCGACGTTACATATAAGACCCACACATTCTTTGTCACAATCGTCATCAAGTATCCTTATTTTCGAAAGCATTGACTACAACACGCCGCTTGTGAGAATCAAATCCATAAATGATTCCTTGTTTTCTCCATTACATAGGACACGAGTAGATTATTACAGTATTAGTAGACATTATAAAAGAGTGGTATTCCATAAACAATACAACCTAGATAAAAAAATAAAAATAAAAATAAAAAAAAATTTTAATTATATTTGGAAGTTACTTTTTTACAGTTTGAATAAATTGAAACGCTTTCTTAAGCGTATGTTTCAATGCAGTATCTTTAATCCACTTTAAAGTTCCACATAAACTTGAAAGGATTAATGGTAACAGTTAAAAGAGATTCTAGAGTGCTGTAATGGTAATTGCACAGATTTACTCATTTCAGTTAAGAAAGAAATTTAGTTCACTTAAAATTCTTACAGCATAAATTTAAGTCTAGACGAGTAATGTTCAAGTGAAAAGTTTTTCTTAGTTAATGTATCACAGCAAAACGAGCTATGGCCAAGCTTAACCAAGGAGTATTTTTCTTTAATTCCGAAAAAGTCAGTTGAGAAAGTGGTGGATTTAGTGGTGTTGTTTTAAGGTATATGTTATGCATTTGTATGACACATAACAGAAAAAAAACTTAATAAAGATTTATATTTACCGGACCATGACAGGAACTTAGTTGTTCCTGCCAAAAATTCGTATTTTAAGATTCGATTTTCCAATTACATTTAATGAAAAGTTGTTGTTTTATATTTGATTTTCTGCCTAAAACGAATGTATTTGCTTTCATAGAATTGCATTAGCATTTACGCGATGTAAAACAGAAAAAAAAATGAAAATGACTTTCTTTAGATATTCTTTGAGTATTTCTATAATAGAATTCACAAATTTCTTTTTCATGGCAGAGCATTAACACTGGAGTTTTGATAATTTGAATAATAGATGTTGGTTCTTATTTCCCATAAATTCCATTCTAATAATTCCTATATGGTAATATATTTCTCATAACCATTAAGACAGGATATGTTTAGAATACTAACACTAATTAAAATTTTATCTATAAAAACCTCAATACCTTTTGAAATTTCTAATAATTCTAGTCATAAATTAATTAATTTATAATTAGTAGGCTAATATCAATATAAGATAAAATTTCAGTTTCACCATCCAAATTATCTTAAAATGAAAACTATTCATTCTTGTAACTATAAAAATAATTTCTTCAAAATGTATAGTTCCAGCGTCATTTTGTTGTGCTTACAAAAGCGAAATATTTTTTTTTAAAGTTTTCAGAATAATTTATGAATTAAATATTAGCTTCAACGTTGAATAAAGTTTATACTAAAATTCGTGATCTAAAACAAATGCGCCTACATGTAATCACGATTCATTTTAAAGACCATTCGAATAGCACACTTGGAGAAAGAAGCCTTGTCCGATTTTGCAGAACGCAGACATTTCATGTCTCCAGCCTATTTATGAATCGCTCTCTTATTTTACCTGATATTCCTTTTGATTGAGCTGAAAAGAGCAGAAGTATTATTCACTGTTCGAACGCTTATTTTACAGTATGAATCAATGTATCGACCAGTTCAACCTAGGTCAATTGCAAAGGGATTCAAGTACCTGTCTGTTTAGCTACTTGAATGAAACTCTTTTATGAGCTACTTTGTCAATTCTTTAGTCCTCTTTTGTGAAACGTAAACACTATTTATTTTAGCAAAACCAATAAATGAAATCTAAGCGAAATAAAGAGTGATTGATACAGAGACGGGAAGTAAATTAGCAAGAGCTTAATATGATTATGATTAATTCATATTGTACTTTTGATTCACTGAAAGATATTTATCTTTGTTGCATTTTTATCGAGTGATCCATATTAATAATACACTCCTTTTGATGATTTTTTTCTTTGCTATTTATTAGGAGTGACAAAAAAAGATCCTTACAACAAAAAACGAATAAAAAATCAATGGACAAGAAGACGTTGTTGTTCTTTTTTTTTAACGCAAATAACAAAAAAAAAAATTAATTCACGTAAAAATTGTTTCTTGCTCAGAATTTTTTCATGACAAAGTAATTTCTTTTTTACATTTTTATGAATAAACAATGATTAGAACAACGTAGCACGTTTATGAATCATGTAGTCCAAAAATTAATCTTTGATTACTTTTAAGAAATTATCAAAAACTTAACCTTGTAAAAAATATTTATATACATTAATAACCTTATTATCATTTTGAATAAGAATATTTTTTGTGTAATCTGCTTTATTATACCAAATTACTTTTCTGCATTCAATAATAATAAAAGCATTATTATTGGCACATTATTATTAACTACATTATAATTCATAATAATTACATGGGCTGTATATATATTCTGTTATATATATTGTATATTCTGTTAGTATTAATACAATTGCAAAAACAGTATTGGTTGAAATAATAATCTAAAACTTTAAACTATAATACAACAAATAAGATAAAACTGCAAACTTTTTTTTTTTGTAAAAATAAAAAGTTTTAGCTTGACTTTTTTTATTTTATATGTGTGTCATAAATCGACTTTAAATTTCTTGTTTTCAAGAAAATATTTCCTATATTTGTTTATCGATACTTAAAACTGCACATTATATTTAAAATTAAGTAATTTTTATACTTTGTGCGTCTTCATTGACGTTAATTGAAAAGGAAATACGTAATAATTTTTAATTAATGTAATATACTTTTTTAATTTTAATAATTTTTAATTAATTTAATGAATTTTTTAGCAATAATTTTGAATTAATTTAATGTACTTTTTTAATTTTAGCAATAATTTTTAATTAATTTAATGTATTTTTTTTAATTTTAGCAATAATTTTTAATTAATTTAATTTAAATTTGTAAATATTTTTTAATTTAATTAATAATTCAGAATTTGTCTGTTTATAATTTTCTTAAAGATTAAAAACTTAATATTGGAAAGATTAAACTATGCTTAATATTTAGTCATATTGATGTTTCTTGATTTATTTTAGATTACGATATTATTTATAAAATTCTCCTAAATAAACATCATTGCAATGTTGTTGTTTTTTACGTAATTACAATTCTTCTTTATTTTCTAGGTCTTATTTGGAGTGAAATAAAACAACTATGGGACAGTGGTCCGCTTCAATACATCAATGACATGTGGAACATCATCGATTTTATCACCAACTCACTTTACGTTGCAACTGTTGCATTACGAGTCATCGCATATTTCCAGGTACCATTCATGAGCCAGACATATGAAAGCGTTTTAAACTTTTGACTAGTTTATTTTAACAACCATCACTGAAATCTTTCTCAAACAAATTCTCAATTTATTGTAGACTTTGTCTGAGCTATCAATGTTCTGGGTAAATCGGAAAAAAAGTGGATAGTTTAGTTTCGAACCGTAAGGACAGATCATTTTTACGGAAAACACATATTTTAAATCTTTTATGTTGCTTGAGTTGATGGATAGAAAGACTTCATTCTCTTTCAGAAAACCCATCAAAAATGGTGCCTCTTTCCTGTGAATGTAAAATAAGTTTTATATTTACAGGGAATTTCAATGCGTATATATAATTTGTTTAAAATAAGGATATGATTTTAAATTTTACTTTATTGGTCACTGACAATGATACTTATTATGGTACCCTTAAAATGGTTTTAACTCAGCTGAAGGGAGGAAATTATACTACATATAACTTTGATGCCTTTAGTTTATAACAAGACTTAAAGATATTGCAGATTTTTCATTTTATTGTTGAAATAAAATACTCTTCAATTCAAAAGCTAACATTTTAAATTCCAATTATTAAATGAGAATACAAAGATCATCTTTGGTAAAGATGTTTCTTTTCAAAAAAGAAGGATCCATTCTGAAATTAATCGTATTTCAGAAAAAATGCTTAAAAATTAATCTATACAAGTACAAAATATCTATATTTTTTTCATTGACGATTATTTAATTATTCATTTATTTTCATTGTTTTTAAATTCCACCCTCAAGAACCAAATATTAAAAAAAACTTAAAATAAATTAAATTCACGAGATGACAATTTTATAATATAAATAATTATCAGCAATGTTTCACAAAAGTTTTCGTATAGAAACATCATTTATACAACTTATTAAATGAAAATTTTATTAAATAAAATAATTACATTTTTTTTTTATTTTGAAGCAATTTAATGTAAGTGTATTTTACATTTTGTACATTTTTTTTAATTACTTAGTATAAAATCGTTATAAATGTAACAACACGTAATGAAAGAATAAATACTACTCATAATGTTTTAACATAAGAACAATTAAGTTAAAAAAAATATTTAAACTACTTTTTCAACAATCTTTAATATTTAGTTGGATATTTTCAGGCTTTAAGAACACTTTTTAATTGTTTTAATATAGATTTAACTAATTTCTTAATAAATTTGAAGAATATTTTTTTTTTATTTATTTTTTTTTTTTTGCATTAAATTGTTAGTTGAGGAAATGTTATATTTTTGAAATCTAATTAAAAGTTCTTTGCAAATATGTTCTATTAGGTTCAAATCTATTAACAAACAATGCACTTAAATGAATTCTTTATTGCTCCAAATAAACCACAATTGAACATTAAGACAACATGCTTAGGATCGTTATCCATGAACTCAAAATCAATCTGCTGAATGAGAATCTCTGCTGAATTTTACTGAAAAATATCAGCATGTTTATATTTATCCATGGTGTCATCAACTTACCTACTCCAGCGAATAATGTGCTCTAACACACTATAATTTATCCACCGTAATGTCTCTTTCTAAACTTTTTCTTTCGAATTTTCTCCAAATATTCGTGTTCCAAATATATGGAATTTGTTTTCCTCGTCATCTAACATAACGCTGTTCCAATATTCTAAAGATCGTTTTTACAGATGAAATTCGAAGATTTTTATTCCTTTGAATAACAATGAACTTCTACTTCCCACTTATCCATTATATCCGTCTAATTCAACTACTGTTCAAACTTACTTACACATATTCCATAATATTTTTACCTTTTTGTTGTTTTTGTAGCCTAGGTAATCTTTATCTTTCTTTTATTTTTCGAATGACTATTTGTTTTATTACATGAGACTGCTTTGTTGGTCTTACTTGTTTTCATTTGCTGCTTGTTCTGCGGCGTTTTTATAACATTTTTTTCATGGAAAAACAGTCTAATCCTTTTAATTGTTTGAAAATATTTAAATAATATGAATTTAATAAAATAAATTATAGTATTTAAATTTTTCAATTGAACTTTAATAATCAATTTGCAAATTTCTAAATGCTGATCTAATCTGTTCATGGGGTTATTCTAAGGAATATGAATAAATAAAAATATTTAAAATCTGAATATTATAAACAGACATTTTTTTGTGCAAAAACTGTGTAAAAAACTATTTTTTAATTCGGATCAAACATTAATATGAAGTTGTCTACTTCACATTAATTTTTTATCAGAACTAACACGAGTCTAAATCGTATGAAAAAAATTTGTGAGATTTACTTCTGATTAAAAAAATTTTTTTTAAATGTTTTCAGAATGAGAAAAATATTCTATTTAATAGATGATACTAATTTAAATTTTTTTATTTTAAAATATTTTAAATTTGCCAAATATCTTTAATTTTCTTGGAATTATAACGAGACATACTCGAATAAGGGAAAACTCTTATGATGAACTTTATATAGTACATCTGAACTTCACCAAATGCGATATAGCATAAAGAATATTTGCATTTTGAAACATGGAATGAATTTTGTCCCTGTATTATTTAATTACAAACATGAAAAAAATCTTCTATAAAATCCATTTCAAAATCATATAAAACTTTAACTTTCGATCGTGATATGGTAAGAGTGATATTCCAGTTAAGTGTAATAATTACTTCCAGTTGTATTAAAAGATCAACGTTGACAAATATAAAATAGTTTAGGTTTGCATGAAAATCTATTTAGTTAAAAATATAAAATAATATTTTCAGAATGCGAAAAATATTCGATTTAATAGATGGTACTAATTTTAAGTTTTTTTTTTATTTTGAAAAGATTTTATATTTTTTAAAAACCTTTAATTTTCTTGGAATTATAACGTGACACTCACATAAAAAAATAAAACTTTATTTTTAAGAAGGAATCAATATATTTTTCATACTTCCATCCAATGTTTTCCTTGATTTACTAATTACAATTTCTAATATATTATTGTCTTCGACTAATTAAAATTAAAAAGATAATAATTAAAGACTGAATTTACCTTAATGAAACTAATTAAACCAATTTATTTTAATGCAGATTAAGATAAAACTTATTTTTAAATATAAAATTAATTAACATTACTAATCCTCTGTTTTTTTTAATCTCATTATAATAAAACAAAGCAACGTTAATTTCAAAAATTATAAGCACAAGAGAAAAAAATATTCTGTACAAAATATTTAAATTAAAGATATTTAATAAACTTTCCTTAATGTTCGAAAGGTATAAATACTCAAAAATGTTACTAATGGAAAACGGTTTGGAATATGGAAAATTATTGGACATCTGACTATTGGAGATTCACTTAGTTAAACATATTAGGTTTGAATGTTCCTCCTTTATCAGAAGTTACACGTCGTAATTGAGAAGTGAAATAGACGGTGTTTTTCCTTTTATTATTCACTGATACTGTTTCCCGTATTGATTTCTGGTAATTCAAGAGAAAAATAACTGCAAATTTTCTACTTTGCCATCAATAACATATGATTTTGATTATTCTACATTTTGGGGTAAACTGTTTCTAACACTTCTAAATTTTGAAAATCTTTTTCAAGAATTTATATTTTTTTATCAGATTTTTAACCATGCTAAACTATAATTTTAGAAATTTTTTTTTTTTTTTTTATTTCAAACTAAAACAGTTCAGTTTTTAAAATTCTAAAGAATGTTCTTATAATTCTAAAGAATATTCTTACAATTCTAAAGAATGTTCTTATAATTTTAAAGAATGTTCATACGATTCTAAAATATGTTCTTACAATTCTAAAATATATTCTTATAATTATAAAGTATGTTCTTTTAATTATAAAATATATCCTTATAATTCTAAAACATATTGTTTTAAACATAGATAGCTTTTCAATTACTTTTTGCACATTTAAATAATACAAAATATTATTTATCTCATCTGCAGGAGAAATCTTACAGTAATAATTGTATATAAGGTATTTTCAGGATATTATTAAAGGATTTTTTTATTTTTGATTTACTGTATTTGTACATTTTTTCTTCTTTTTGGCCTGCTTGTGTCTTTCAACTATTGATGAATATCGTAGCAACTATAATATATATCGTATTAACTATAACTCTTATTACTGATCCAGTTCAGTCATAGCTTTGTAGCACATGCTTTGTTTTAAAAAGTCCTTAATCCACTCTACTTTTGGGGGTTTGTTTTATAATTTCTTATACATTATGTTCCAGTAAGAGCTTAAGTTCATATATTTATTTCGTTTTGAATCGAGTCATAGAGCAAACAAAAGTAACATGGTTTATAATGTCTTTCCTATTGTTTTCCTGGAAGATTGGTTTCATACCTTGTATTTATAAATTTGTACGCGTTCTTCTTTTATCTACTTCAGTAGTGTTTGCTTTTTACCTTTTAATGGGTGTAGAGGGGTTTAACGTTAACATTTCGGCGATATATCTAAAGTGCACTCCGGACTTTAAATAAATCTTTTCCAGTTTTTTCTGATACTTAATTATGTATAACGAATACAATTTTATGATTTTGTTATACAAGCTGTCTGTATTTCTTTCATTTCTTCCGATGTCGATTTTCTTGTTTCTGTCTTGTGTTATATCATTTTCTGTAGTTTTCCTTTTAAATTGAGCTTGACATTAAAATTACCATGAGTATTAAAACATAAATAAGATAGCAAAATAAGACACAACAACAATTCTTAGATGCTTCATTATCTTGTTGTTATTATTTTATTAAATGAATGGTATTTATTTTTTACTTTAAGAAACTGATGTTTTTAATATACATTAATCCACTTTGCATTAGTATACAAACTATTCGATAAAACCATTCGCGTCACTGTGTGCTAGGCAGATGCAGACATTAGATTTAAAATGTATAACTTGCTACCATAGATCATTTCTATGAATTTTATGTTTGTATATTAATATATATGTGTGTGTGTGTGTATGTGTGTGTGTGTGTGTGCGCGCGCGCAAGGAGCACAACACATCAACACAAAAAAAGGATAACTGATTATGAGTGAACTAAAAGCACACCCTTTTTGCACCTCATGTACACCCATCATATGCAAATTGTGCAAATTTCAAATATGCAAATATGTGCCATGCAAATTGTATAACGAAACCATCATAGGATTCACGATCTAAAATCATGAAGTGCCTGACATTCAGACCTCTGGGACAAAGGAAAAAAAGGAAGCAATTGTTTAAGATCCGAAGTGCGCATAAACTGCAACAACAAAACTGAAAACCATTAGAAAAATACAAATAACGAAAGGCTGAACAGTAAGAACTGCATTGGCATATCAAAAAGAACACAAATATTTATACAAAATATACAAAATATATAGTTGCACAGGAAATTCGTAAAGCTCTAAAGAAATAGTAAAACCAAAAAGAAATACTTATAAAAACCAAAACGATATTAGTAATAATACCCTAAGGATAGCTGTGTCAAGAAATGTATTCCCTCGGAATATTATAAACCATGTTATTTCTATTCTCTAGATGATTGAATCCAAGTCAAAGTCATATCTAGCGATATATTACAATAACAGAGTAAACTGAAATATCTTTAAGCGGAAGGTTTTAATATTATTTGCTTTATAAATTCTATTTCAAATTCCATCAAAAAGGAAAAACAAGCAGGGTGAAGATAAGAACTCTATGAGTTATAAAGTAAGATTCATTTAAAACAAAATTTCAACTTACCCCTAAATCATTCCCGTTAAAAAGGCCAATTCAAAATTCGGAATTCGAAAATTTATTTGAGTGGTTTCAAGATCTGGTGTTATGCACAGAATCGAAATAATCGAAACAGTTCTATTAATAATCTTACGTCTAATATATAATTGTAATAGTATAAACTTTTATATTCTTTTTTAAGAGCCCATTTGAATGTGATAATTTTTAGAAGACTGGTGTGTATAAAACTGAAGCTTTTTCGTACCTCCAAACTTATTTCCAAAATTTCATTTAATGGTAGATCAAATAAAACATACATCTGCTATTCAAATATATCTGATTATGAGATGGCATGGAAATATTTTAAGAAAACTTTTTGTGACTTAGGATTTCCTGTAGTTAATTCATTCTCGTTGCAAAAGGATATTTAATAGTAAAATTCAGGGGAAAAAATCTGTCATCAAACAATATAATTTCATGTATGATCCAAGTCAAGAAAATAATTTTTTTTTCAATAACCATGCATTATCTTATCTTATTAAATGATTATTAACATTTTTATTGCTCTGGGTTGCAAAAAAGTAAATATTTTATTTTTAGCAAAACTATTTTCTAAAAATAAATATCGAACCAAACAAATTTAGTTTAGTGGCAAATCGCAACATTTACTTACCACGTCATATATAAGTTTAAATTAATTTTTCTATTTTGTTCAAGTTCTTATTTCTATGTGAAGAAAAATGTTACTAAGTTGTGGCTGATGGTTACATAAGTTGGCTACATAACTGGCTGATTATCACATAATTTGTAATAATCAGCCTAATGCTTATTAATGATGAACGTAAACTAAACTTATTTTTTTAGTATAATATTAAAAAGCATTAATCTGAATTTATTCAATGGAATTCTTTTAACTAACACCCACATTCCAATTATATATAATTTTAAAAATGTTCTAGTAAAGTTTTAAAACTAACTCAAACTTCGACTACAGCTCTTTAAATAATTATAATTTATAATTGAAATTAGTTTCGAAAATAGATTTTCTTTCAATTATCTAAATACTCTTTAATTTTTATTATTTCTTTAATAAAATAAGGAAATAAGGCTTATTATCAAGTATTTTAGATTTTAAATTTATGAGCAACTGAGAAATTCTTTAAATAATTAACTAAGTTGAAAATATAATTAAGCCTTTTGTTTAAGTTTTTTAATTTTATTTATTTTAATTTAATATTTAATTAAATTAATATTATTTGAAACATTTTTGAATTTTTATATTAATTTTAATTTTAGTCAGTGAATTTTATTTTTAAATAAATGTATACGCAAGTATAGAAAAAGCACAGCAGTTTCTTTAAGAGGAAAAATATTTCTTAAATCAATACCGAAAACAGTTACCTTTTTGATGCATAAAAAAAGTATCTATTGATGCAAAATTTAACAATGGATACATCTTTTAATTTTACACATCAAAAGGTTAAAAAAATTACAATATTTGTAGAATTCTATAATAAGCTTATAAAAAAATATTTGACTTGTAAATCACATTCGAGTCAATTTTCCTTTGTTTGCGTTTATCGTATTTTAAAAGGTTATTCAAAATTTCATTAATATAAACAAATCTTTTCTAAAGTTCTATACCTTTCAAACTTAAGTTAGGGGGGGAGGGCAGAATTGTTGGTTAACCAAAACAAAACAAAAAAAGGCACTGAGTGGTTGTCTGCGATCATGTTATTTTCTTTAATGCGAATTACGCCTAAGGCATGAAAATATTTTTTCACGGATGACAAAAGACTACAATAGAATTACAATTACTTTTAAGTGGCAGAAAGTTACAGCATTGTAAAATAAAAGACTTAATTATTGACTACACAAAAGCTTTCGAAAGAACGTTTTGTAGTTTCGTCTAAAGATAAGAAGAAAAAAAAATTTTTTTTTTTTTTTTTTTTTTTTTTTTTTGACGTGCATCAGGATAAAAAAAAATATTTTTTCTAAATACGTGCCTCGGAGCGTTGTTTTTTAACCCTTCGGTGTTTCGAATTTAAGGAAAGAAGAAGTGAGGTTTTTATTTTTTGCAAAAGCTTAGGGTCATTTTTTTTTTTTTTTTTATTACTTTTATCTAAACTTTTGAAGCTCATGTTACAAAATAGTTATACTGAAATTTAATTTTTTTTTTTTTTTTGTTGTTGTTGTTCTTCTTCTTCGAACGCATGATAAATCTTTATGGAATAATTATAATAAAAATAAACTGTTATTGGCAAGGATTTTAATGCCAAAATAAAAATCAAATTCGAACATTTTTTTTTCTTTGTCCTGTAGTAGTTTAATTAAAAAAACTTTCACTCATAGACATTTATTTTGAAAAAAAAGATTCTTGAGTATGTGTAGCTATGCATTACAATATTTTTAATGTGAATGCAACTGTATTTAAAAGCAGTTTTAAGAATTATAAGTATTGTTTTTTATGTAAATGCAAATTCATTGACTTTATACAGAACAGGTAATGTATTTTCCTTAAAAAATCGATGTTTACTTTCTGAACTGTTTGCACAAACTGTAAAACAAATGAACTACTTTTTTTGTCAAAAAACATATTTATCTCCTTCTTTAACTATTTGTATCACAAGTTGACTATAAAAAGAGAAAGTAAATAATTATTTCCTACAAATGGACGAAATATTGAACTGTTCGTACATGTTCCTACAAATCGACGAAGTGTTGCCAATCAGAAATTCAACCTCGAGAAGACTGAAATGTTGGCCAAAACATTTTAATGCTTCAAAAGATTTCATTCGATGAAGAAATAAATTGTTTATATTCTCAAACAAAAATAGCTCTAGTGCGAACTAGAAAATCTCGAAAGAGTTGGAATGTGACTGTAACATAAATAGTCACAATTAGTGAACATCCAACCATAATTGCTTAAATGCAAGCCATTCAGTCAGATTAAAGTTTTTTTCTAAAGGATTACAGTTTTTAATAAGTAATTACTATTTCAATATTTTTTCGAAAATACGTTATTCCGTTACAACTTAGTGACATAATTTAGTTCGTTTGCATTGACCTCGCATCTCTTCAAGTGCCCCAGTATGATCTTATTAGAGCTTTTGGTTAAAACTTAGTTAACTGCTTGCTTAATATTAGAAGTTAATATTTGACGACTTCCAAACTTAGCTAAAACGCTCTGCTCAATCTTTAAGCTAATTTTAACTTATTCAGATTCCTCCATCCCCATCCTAATACAATGTTGTCCATGGTATTAACTTAAAAACTGGATATTTTTAGATTATATTGTTCGATTGATAGAAATACTGTGTTTAGATTTAATAACCTTTGATTAATTTACTCTTAATAACTCTAGGTAATCGGTATTTATCCATATTCATGTTCTCATAGGCCTGAACCTCTTGATAGCAGAGTAGGCCTATGATGCACAAATGTTGAACATGCCCTCTACATATACATACATGATAAAAAAATTACTGAAAAAGGAACGGTAAAAACTACTTGAAAGGTATAAAAATCAAAAAGAGAATGGACAAGGGCAATTACAAGCAATTATGTAAGTTCCCAAAATTGCTTAAACTTTTACCCAAAATAAAGAGTATCACTAACATGGTGAATAAACTTGTCACTTTTCTTCTGTTTTTTAAGATAATTTCGGGGCCAAACTATTAGTATCATGTTACAATATCTACGAGTACAGGAGCCAGGACTCTACCGGGGCTGGAGAGATCCAATAGCCCATCAATCTTCCACAAAAAAGTTTCCCCACTTTTTTTATGTGTTCTTCAAATGCAGCGCCATCTAGTGCCATATTGCATCAACTTACAGAAGTATCTAAAGAAAGATAAATATTACCCCTTTACAACAATTATCAAAACAATTCAAGAAAAATAACTATAAAAACTAGTACAACTAATACAAAACCATATTGTCTTATTCCGAAGTACTGCGTTATTTTATAAAAGTAACGTAATAATCAAAATTATTGCAAGAAAATGCTTAAAAAAAAAAAGGGAATATGAGCGAAATATTAATACCAACGCCAGATTCATTAGTATAATTTAATATAAAGTACAAGTTACAAAAGTAATATAATTCTAAAAAGACAAGAAAAAAATTGGAGAACTGAAAAATTAAGAGACTTTACAAAAAATCAAAAATGATGATTTTCTATTGCAAATATTGGCCTTACCACCAAGGATTGAAAATTGCAAATGGGGATTGGGATAAACTAATCAATGTCAGCATAAAACAATTCTGAATAAAAAATAGTATACAAAGGAATAATAACAAGTATAAAACATTTTATTACATCTTTTTGATATCTCATTTTATCAATGAATTACATAATATAATATGCTATGAAATTATAGGATAATACATAAAAAAAAAAAACATAAACAGAAAAGGTAACAGTATTGTAGGGGTCAATAATATAAATAAAATTTCATAAACTAAAACATTTTTCCCGTTTGCATATATTGATTCAAAATTCATGTACTGTACCAACAAACATTTAAGAATTTATCGATATAAATTTCCCCTACAATATATTTTAATGTAAATGTTTTAAATATGTATGCTATCAATAAAATGGATCTACTAGTAAAGAAATCGATTAAATGAATTTTAGAATGGGAAAGCTTTTCTAAATGAATTAAATCCATAAAACACAACAAAAACATCCATAAAATCTTTATAGAGATAAGCATACAGCTTATTAACTAATTGATGATAAATATTAAATATTATTGCATTATACATTGCATATCATTGCATTAAATATCATAGTCATAAACAAATTAACGAGACATTTCAACAATTTTTAGTTTATTCCAGGCATAAGAAAATTATGTCTATAAATTTAATACATTTTAAAATTTTCAAAAATATTAATTTTAATAATTGCTTAACAAAGAAAAATTTAACAAAATATATCAGAAAAATTTTTAATCATGAAATACTGATAATTATACACAATCTGTGTAATTAAGTTTCTTTTGGTGGTCTGCAAAAATATTTTTTTTTCCAAAGTTTTAACAGAATATTAATTATTTTTTCTTGTTTTCCTACAAATAATTTAGTTAAATTTAAGTAAATTGCGCCAAATTTAATTAGAAAATAGTAATAACTTAAGAGCTTTAATTAACTTTAAATAACATTGCTTTAGAGAGCAAGAATATTTAATTAATAATAATAAGTACTACATTTAATTTTTATCTAGAGTATATTATTAATTAAGATTTTTATTTTCTCTGTATGGAATATTTAGTTAATTAATAATTTTGTCCCTTCATCCTAGAAATAAAGGGGAAAATATTAATAGCATTGTATTAATATTATCTGTCTAATATAATTTTCATATGTCTGCATTTAGTATCCATTTTCATGCACTTAGAATATATCCGAAAGAAAAAGTCACTACATTTTTCATATTTTGAAGCAATGTGCTAGATTGAAGCAATGTTGCTTTAAAATATTGCGCGTTTCATGCAATATTTTGCAACTAAAATATTACATGAAATCAATGGAATATATTGCATCAAAGTGAAATTATAATGAATTTCATTCATTATTTGTGACAAAATTTTTATTCCTGTTTTAAAATGAATAAATTTTCATTAAAAGTATGACTTTTTGAAATATAAGGATTCAATGAAGGAATTTATATGAATTAAAAATAATTATTTAAGCTGAAATCATTTACTAATCTAAGCTGGAAATCAATTAAATTGTCATGGAAGGGTCTATACCAATAAAAAATTGAATCAAATTTTCTTTACGCCATTTATGATGAAATCAGAAAAAAAATTAATAATAAAATAAATATTCTTTTTCAATGTGGAGACAGTTATGTATTTGGGCAATAAACTTCGAAGCATATGAGCCATTTTGCATAAAGAACATCCATGGGTCAATATTGTTACTTACCATCAACACAACTTAGGCCGAACACATGCATTTATGGCATCTGGGCTTTCGCACACTCTATCCTCGAACTTAAAGGAAGGACTTGCTGATCAACTGCTTTATCGTGCTCATCAAGAAGTAAAGTCCAGCAACTTTCAGCTTACTTGTCAGACCATTAGTTCTTTAACTATCAGGACCTGATGATGATGTTGTTGTCCATCTGAGTCAACAGTTTTTCAGTGTGCAAAAAGAGTTTCCATTGCTAATGTCCATCAGATTTTAGAATTTTTGTTACTGCTGCAATTTAGAGCAAGCACATCTAGGGGCAATATCTGGGGGATCATACCTTTATCGAGCCCAGCAAAAGTCTTTATGGACGACATATTTATTGTGCTCATCAATCGGCAATTTTTTTTTTGTTTGGCATCGCTCGTTGGATTTCAAACCAAGCTCTTCCGGTTTGAAAACGGATCATGCTATCCATCAAAGCCAATCAGATCCATCTGGTAGCCTCTCCTTAAAATAAATATATATATTTTTGAACACCGAGGGACCTACTATTCCCCCTTCTGTGTATTTCTGAATATAAGCCTAAATTGCATGTTTTTTTCAAAATATTTACCAAAGCTCAAAAAGCGTATATAAGTGCAAATGAAAAAAAATCCTGTAACTTTCATTATTTACGGTATTTTATTATTATTTCTAGTTTACATTTTGGTACTTTTCTGTTAGTCTGGCGCAAATTTCACCAACATCAGATTTTTCTTTTTTTCAACTACAAAACAAACCTGCAATATAAACAATTTCGAAAATAAAGAAACAAATCATTTTTGCAAAAAATTTTATTATAAAAATTAATTATTATGAATAATTTTGTAAAAATTATCAATTATTATTTTAAAAATTAATTTTATCAGTCATTTTTATGAAAGTTATTTTTTGATAAACTTAACGAATAAAAACGTTCTTTATTTAACGATTTATCATTGGAATCCTGCTAACGGAAAAGTACCTACGTTTTTTTGCAAGTTTAGCGGATCCGTGTATAAAGCCGACTCCCTCACTTTAGCTTTAAAAACAGTTCTAAAAATTATCGGCTTATACACGGAAATATATAGTTTATATAACACTAAAGCCCCGTTCAGACGAGAACGAATCCCATTCGCAAATCTATTAAAAATCAGATTTAAACCCCTAACAGAAAACCATGTGTCTAGACCTCGGTGTCGCAAGAGTCGGCTTTTTCTTCACATTAAAGTGACCCCATTTACGACCAGCTGTCACTCACAGCCAGAGATAACGTGGTTTGTTTTTTTGAGGTCAAACTGAGACATTCGGAACAATAACCGCTAGCTCCTTATTCGCTCTCGACTGGACGAGCCTTAACAACTCACCGGTGATCGATGAGAGACGGACATTACTCTCCAGGAGGAACTATTTAGGGGTAACTGCCCATAACATAATTTACGTTTCGTATGAGAGAAAACTCCCTCTCCCTCTCTAGGTAAAACATCTTGCACCTGTATTGATAACAAGATGCTTTACACACGTTATCACAATCGTCATCGAATCTCCTCCTTTTTGAAGCGGCCTGATGACCAATTGGCTAGTGCTTTGGCCGTTGCTACCACAGGCTACAGATTCAAATCCTGGCGGTGTCATAAATGTTTGTTAGTGGTTCGGAATCCATGTTATATTGTAGGACCCAGTCTAATTAGCCCAAAGTCTTAAATTATCTCTATTGGTGTAAAAAATGACCGTAGAGCGATTAACCAAACCAAACCTCCTTTTTGAAAATTTTGAGTGCAATAACGTCTTTAGTGGATTCATACTTGAATCCTTCTGTACTCTAGCTATGCACCTTACCGCCGGGCGACGAGTCTGGCAAATAATTAATTAAATTGACAGCAAAATATGTGTGCTTTTCACAGAAATACCACATCCAAACCTTCTTGGCGATATGTTTGCTACCATAGGGAAAAGTTTGCTACCATTATGAAAACCTTTAACAGAGTCTGTGCTCGTCGGTGAATAAGGAATGGGGTTTAGCCATTCCAAACTCGCCCACTCCCGAATATTTTTCCAAAGGCACGCAACTGCGCACGCAGCATTCAATGTTCTTCTTCACTAAGATCAAACATCCCTGAAACATTGAGTTCTCAATTCCTGGGCTTAGTTCTTTTTCGCTGACACTAAGCCATTTCCGGAATGACCCTTAAGCTGCCTTCCCTTCACCCAAATCCCTACACCCCAGAAAGAATCACGAAAAAGAGCTTTAAGCCCATTTCAATGTTTTTAGAACAGGATAGTTTGAGATCACTTTTACAGGATCATTTCATTCAAAAGCTATTTCTGCTGATATGAAAAAATATTATGGCACTGTTTAAAAAATGTCAAAAAACTACCTGGAGGAAGTACATTAGTTTCCATCAAAATAATAATTCATCTTCTGTCATGAAACATAACTTTTTCTAACACTATTTGTAAAAATTTATTTATTATTAATTTTTTTGCACTATTTATAGAATTAATTTGTTTATTATTAATTTTTTTACACTATTTATGGAATTAATTTATTTATTATTAATTTTTTTACACTATTTATAGAATTAGTCCAGTTAAGTCCTTTTATAAATTATGTTTGAAAAAACCGCTTTCCCATGTTAATGAACTTTTGCTACTTTGCAAGAGAATGCTGTTGAATTCTGCAATCACTGCTCTAAATGCTGTTTTGAGAATGCCGTTGAATTCTGCATTCACTGCTTTGAATGCTGTTGAATTCTGCAGTCACTGCTTTGAATGCTGTTTTTTAGAATGCCGTTGAATTCTGCAATCATTGCTTTGAATACTGTTGAATTCTGCAGTCACTGCTTTGAATGCTGTTTTTAGAATACTGTTGAATTCTGTAATCATTGCTTTGAATGCTGTTTTGAGAAAGCTGTTGAATTCTGCAATCACTACTTTGAGAATGCTCTTGAATTCTGCAATCACTACTTTGAGAATGCTCTTGAATTCTGCAATGACTGCTTTGAAAAACCTTTGACAGCTGGGTAATGTTTGTAACAGAAAATTTCATATCTAGAAATTAAGGTTGAAATTTTCTGGATTTTTATTTTCTACATACAAATACCAAGTAGATATTCTTGAAAATCTCCTCGCATCAGAACGCATTGCTTCATTCGCCCACTTCGCTACTCCCCCTCAAACCTTTCTTCCAGATAGCGTTGATACATAGAATTGAGGTTCAGTTTCATAACAGTCTGAAGTACTTAGCAGATTAAACAATTTCGAAAGTAACTCATTTTTGTAAAAATTATTATTTTAAAATTAATTATTATCAAATAATTTTATAAAAATTAACAATTATTATTATTATAAAAATTAATTGAAAAATATCTTCGGCAAAATATAGGTGTAATGTGTCAGCCCTGTGGTACACGGGAAGGGTAAGTACTGGAAAGTACTGAATCTGCTACATGCCTGCCGTTCTAATGCCATAAAATGAGATACCATTCTTCCTTTAAGACGATGACATCAAAATCCTCCTCCGTGGAGATTTGAGTTATAAAATCTAATTTAACTTAAGATTTTTTTAAATTTTTTAACAAAATTAATAATTAACCACATTTTATTTTTAATTACTAATTATATATGGCAGTATTGGTAAAGAATTTTTTTTCACTTCTGTGCTACTCTTTTTTACAGTATTCTTATGAAGGAGCCATTTCAATTATACATTAATAATCTACAATATCATATAATCCATATATCGCATAAAAATCAATATATAATATTATAATCAATAATGCATTAACTTATACATTAAATAATTAAATATTTGAAATTTACAAAATATTTCGAACAAACTGATATATATTGCAGAAATATTACACAAATTCTGATATTGAAGATATAACATGGAATTCAAATGAAAAGGAACAAATGCCTATGTGTATGTCAACATTGGAAAAATATTCAAATATTCACATGCACACAAGACGAAAACAAAAAGAAAACATACTAGAAAAAAAATAAAGACAAGGGTCTTTTTAAAAACACAATTAGTTTGTATAACAAAGTCATTTAGCATTTGCTACACATAAATTTTCATGTACTTACTAATTAGTCCCATCAAAAAAAACCACCATAGACATAAAACTGAAAGGGAATTTTTTCAAGTTTCGAATAGCTCATAAGATACAAAAACGAAATCCCCCATCTTTTCATACATCAATTAATTTCAGCCACAGCCATTCACTCTGTGATGCGCAAAAAAATGCATGTTCTAAAAGGTTCAATTTCAGTTTTTGGAAAGAAAATCTTAAGAATTCATTAAACAGCTAGGAACATGAAACCTTTTTTTCGCCTTAATTCAACGAAAATGCCTCCATTTTGCGCAAGATCGGTTATGATAGCGTTATGAAGGTCATATATTTTACTTTAAAGATGGGGAATAAAATTCGTTGCTATCATTTAGGGAAGATATCATTTTAACAGGAGACTCTAATGGCCATTAAGCTCTAATTCCTTTCTTAACTATTAGAAGATCAAGTTATGATCCATCTTGAAAGAAAAGCACTGTGATGACACTGGTTTTGATAACATACAACCAAAAAGAGTTTAAAAAAATGACTTACAAATGACCTTCATTATTTCTGGGATTACTTTTTTTTGTAATTCTGAATGATTTAAAATTTCACAAAACGTACCCCGACTTGTTGTAATTAATTTTTTTACACATCGATTCGTGGATTCAGTGTAGCAGGACTCCTATATATTGTAAATGCTGAGTAACGCTGAATCTGCAATGAGTTATAAAATGACATATAAATGACCTCCATTTTTTTTTTTTTTTTGATTACATTTTTTAATTCTGAATGATTTAAAATTTTAACAAAACGTACCCCGACCTACTGTGATTAATTTCTTACACATCGATCTGCAGAAGTGCAGCTGGAATAATGCATATAGTGAATCCTGAGTAACGCTGAATAAGCTACATCACTGCGTTCTAGTAACAGATAACTTATATTAAAGTTCAAGCATTCAAAGCATCAACAACATTGCCATTATTTTATTCAGAAAATATATATTTAATTAAATTACAAATAGTTTTATTTTTCATTTTCATTTCAATAATAGAATGCGTTATTTATAACACATTGTATTGCTTGTCAATTCAAGTAGAAGAAATTTATTTGGTCATTTTTCTTTATTCTTTCATTCAGTTTTGGTTTGGTTTGGCTTTTTTAAATTTAATATTGAAATTGAATTAAAAAAGAATTAATTTAATTTAGAATTTAATTTAATTTTTTAATATTGAATGTTACCCCGATAAAGATAGCCTTCATCTTTTAAAATACATTTCTAATATTACAATCAGCAGTCTTACCTAGACTGCATAGTGTATTAATAAATAATTTATGTAATTTTAAATTTTCATAAGTATGTCCTTCACAAAGCATCTTCTGGAGCTTCAATGTCTGGTTAAAAAGTTCCTTTCCCTTAAGTGACACAGGAGTTTTTGAATATCTTTAAAATATCTCGTGTCATTTAAAGCAAACCTTGTTATTTAACCAAAGGGAACCCTTTTTGTCATTTAATCAAATTTCTGCATGTTTTTATTTCAATAATATTTCTAGAATGTAACAGAACTTTTTATAGTAAAAATGTAATAAAAATTATATCGAAAGTTAGTGCCAGCAGAATGAAATACTTCGAATGATTAAATTATTCGAAAATCATATTTATTTTGAGCATGATTATCATATATCTCCTTAATTTGGTTCTAATAAATCCTGTTTTATGATGGCCATTATTCTGCATTGCCTAGACCTATAATCTCATGGCTGAATGATAACTTGCGTGTTAGCGTATTCAGGATCCAGGTTTAAATACGTCGGAGGCGCTTGTTGCAGTCACTGCTTTAAAATAAGTGGATACTCGATGACGATTGTGGCATTGTGGAAATCTCACACCGATAAACAAACGGGGCTGTGGATGTTTTCTTTGTTTGCATATTTTTTGCAACGACGCGCAAATGCAAGATATTAATATTCAAGGTCCTCCCTGAAGACAACATTTCCTCAGTCACCCATGGAATGATGTCGTTCTTAGAAGACATTATTGTAAGTATCATATAGTATTAGTACAGGGGTGTCCAACCCAAATGATCTTGCGGGCCACTTTGGAAATGCATCATAACTCCATGGGCGCATAAAAAATTATATATCCCCATATTAGATTTAGCCCCACTATAGACATTTTTTTGGAGTGAAAAATTGAAACTTAATGAGTTATTATTATTGTATTTACTATAATTCTTACATGTAAGCATAGATAATATAATAATAAGGATACTAAACGCACATTATAAAGAAATATATAACACTAAAAATGAAATAAAAAAATATATAAATATAAATGAAATAAAAAAATATATAAATATAAATGAAATAAAAAAAATATATAAATACAAATCAAATAAAAAAAAATATATAAATACAAAGGAAATAAAAAAAATATATAAATATAAATGAAATAAAAAAATTAAATCATTAAAAATTATTTATTTTACTAGCGCGGTATTTGTTTGTATACTCATCGTGAGTTCGCAGAATATAATTTAATTATACTGCGAACTCACATCTGTAAGCATTTAAAAAAAAAAATTTTTTTTTTTTTTTTTTTAATATTTACTTTTGTAAAAAATTTTTCTCATAATTTCGACAGTTAATTTTTGAACATATGGATGCAAAAATAATGTGTTTTTCAATGCATTGGTTTTCACTACTTTGGCCATTATAAAATTAATGTATTATAATATTATTATTATATTATTAATAAATATATGTGATAAATCTCACGGGCCGTGAAAATATTCAAGGCGGGCAGCGGGTTGGCCACCCCTGCATTAGTAGAACACGAACATACCGATGAAAAAAAAAAGGATCATGTTCTTAATGTTAGGAATAAGAACTAGGAATTTTATAATCTAAAAAAATAATAAAAAAAAATTATTTTTAAAAGGATCACAATAATTTAAGAAATTAATTCCTTTGTTTGAAAATCCATTTTGTATATACCATTTTTACTCGGAACTAAATAATCACTGATATTTTACCAAGCGTAATATTCCGAATTATGCAAAAAAATATAAAAAGAATGCTCTTATTTGCTTAGGAATTTGAATAATGAATTTTACAAACGTGTTGGTCAATTAAATAGTTCACAGACTCGCAGTTTCGCTTTTCTTAGCCTATGCGTAAATATTTCGCGTGACATATTAGAAATGAATGCATGGAAATGCTCCTTTATCGTTTTATCGACAAGAACATCCACAACTAATATGCTTTACATATTCCCCTTCCTTTTCTGAGGCTATCGGAATAACTTATAAAATTCTTAAGCCTTTGGGAGTCTGTGGCATGCTAGTCTGGTGGAGTGCACAGCGCCATCTCTTGGCGGTAACGGAAGTTAAAAATTTGTATTGATTATTTATAGTATTTTATTAATTTGTTTGTTAATAAAGGGTTTAAAAATATTTTTAGGATTCGTTTATTGTAAAAATTAATTTTATTAATCTTCTATTATTTTTGAGAAACAAAAATCTGTAATATGATTATATGCAATGCATGATTCTTTTACCTGAATAAAATATTTTTTTTTTATCGTAACCATGAATAACCATAATTCAAAAGAGAGATTTCATATTGTTTGTTCTAATTTGAATTTTGAATTATAAACTGAAACTTTTTATTTCAAAATTAATATATTTTAAATTAAGTGGTCAGATCAGCAATAAATTGAAAAATCATAGTAATCTCTCATGGAGGATATTTAAGCATTCTTCAATGTGTTATTTACTGTAATCCAAATTTTTAATTTATTATATCATTCTTGCAAGAGTTTGTGTAGTAGAAATATAAATAATTAAAAAAGCATTTTATCATCAGTTTTTGTTATTTGTAGCTGTTTTGGTTGTAAATTGCTGTTTATGTTATTTTGTTCTCTTATGAGATTCATAAATAATTTGCTGTTTGCTGTGCTAATCTCATAAGAGAACAAAATTCACTAGCACTCATTTTGTTAGTATTAATGTATTTTGTTTTTGAGAAATATGTATTCAGACTGAAATTTTTTTTATATTAATAATTTTCAGTCGTTGTGTACTTTATTTGATATTTTTTATAGAAAATGCTACACATACCCATCGACATTTGAATTAAATCGTCAATTACTGTAATAATATTTTGAAAGGTGAGTCATTCTAAATTTTAAGGTTTCAAATTTAGTCTAGAGAAACGAATTCTGTCGTAAGAGCGAAGTAAGTAGAAGATTCATTTATTATTCACGTAATGCAAGATTTTCTCTTTGGCCAATAAGGTAAGTTTTTAAACCGGGATCTTAACAAAAGTGTAAGTAATCAAGTGTAAGAGAAAAATGTCTTTGTTGACATTAAGAAAAACATTTTTAAAAAGTCAGATTTGTTTAAATATTGTATTGAAAAATACAATTTTTGTATTGTATTGTAATTTACAATACAATACAAAAAAAGTACTCAAAATACTCAAATTGTATTGTAAAAATTATAATCGAATATGTACATAATGATATCACAGAGCTTGAGGAAAGCTGTAATGATACTGTTAATTGAAATGAAAATGATCACAGTAATTAAAAAGGAAAGAATCTCATGATATGTTGAATCACGAAGAATGTTCTTGGTATCACCACAATTTGGAACAAACACCCCCGGAAATGGCATTTTGGGGATGACATCAATAGGAAGACCTTTTAGTCACCGGATTTATTATGTCCATCCCCTGCATAGACATGGAAGCGTTCGATTCTGTTTCGAACTGAGCATCTAAAGTTTCTAATTTAAAGAACATTGGCAATTAATTTACCTTAAGTATATAAAGTAATTTTAAATGAGTACATCTTAAGGAGGTTTGATAAATAATTGAGACTTCTTAAAATACTGATTCCTAAGGCTATGTATGTTGACTTGGAGTCATTTGCTTTTTTCAAAGTCAAGTAAAAATATTCTATTTGTTTATAAATTTTTTTTTTGTTATCCTGAATAATTCATAAATTTTTGTCATCATCCGAATGATCAAATTATCTTGCTGGATCACGTTTACAGCAGTTAGACAGTTGCAGTGCACATGTTAGATAGCTACAATTAAATTCTATATATGTCCCTTATTGGACTTAGAAGTTGAATAGTTCTTGCGATATAAGATTCCAAAATCTCAATAATTTCGTGTCCGACCGACAGATGTGTATAATAAATAACACTAGGTATCTGATGGGCTCAAGACCACATAGCTTTTATCATAAAAGATTGTCTTGATTCACATTTGAATTACTTAGGAGGAATTATTTTATCTAAATATTGGCCGCAGTCTTACAGGAAATATCACAAGAATAGTTAAGCTGTTATTTAAAACAGTGACGGTTAAAGGCAATGACGCAATGATGATTCATAATGGTGACGCAAGATTCAGATCCTTCTTCGGTTGGTTTGGTTCGCTGGGTTGCCAACGATTCAATTGGGGTTGGATTTCTTGATACCACCACATTATGGAACAACCACCTCCAGAAAAGGCATTTTGGGGTCACATTCTTCCAGAACCCAGCGGGAAAACTTTCCATTCTCCAACCTTTAATGTGTCCATTCCCGGCACATAGAAGTTTTCGGTTCGGTTTTGCTTTTCGATTTCGAACTGATATTTCCTATTTAAGAAACTGAACATTTGAATGCATTAACGACTAATAATCAGTGCCTTCTAATATATCTCTATCTTGTTCATATTTAATCATGATGTGCGTGGCGTAACTCAATTACAATTGGTTAAATGCAGCTAAATTTTCCATATTGATATTTTGATCTTGCTAATAGGCTAATTATATATTACAGATAATGTTCAATAAGAAATTTTTGTATCTTTGATTATATAGGATATCTTGTAGCCAAATATTTTTCAAAATGCGTGTATCTATAAATTATTTTAAAATTTGTCGTTGTTCAAATAGACATTGTTTTGTGTTAATTATACATTGTTTGTGTTCGTAATTATACATTGCTAAAACAAGTGATAAAAAAACCTTTAAGATTCTTAAAACACAACATGACATTGTACATTTCCTTATGAAAGCTTTATGAAAGATAATTCTAAACTGGGAGTTCTAAATATGTTATAAATATAGAGAGATTCGAAGATAATCAGTTTACAAGTTGTCTTCTCTGTGTATTTCGTTCTTGTAAGAATATTTTATGGGAAGAATCATATGTGCATGCATATAAATTCACTAAACAATGATGCCATTTTTAATGTTTTTACAATACAAGAACAATGCGCGATGTTACATTCCTTCATGTTTTATTTAAACTTTAGGATGAACCATTGCAATTGATTAGCGGCAATTACTAGTACTTACATAACAAGTGTTACCAGCATATACCATATATAATCATATTACCAGTACCATATATAACCGTATTATCAGTACCATATGTAACCAGTATATAGTACCATATTTGGAACGAACGCCCACTAGGGTGTCATTTGGGAGAATGAAGTTGAAATCCCTTCAAATATTATGGGTTGTCCAGCATAAATATTTAACGTGTCCATACCTAAGCGTAGACATGGAAACGATTAGATGGCATTTGGAATTCGAACTGATTTGCCTCAATTCAGAAGTATTGGCCTTTCAGAGCTTTATTCTTTATGCTTTCTCGTGGCTTTATTCCTTTTGCTTTATCAAAGCTTTAATACTTTCAATGCTTCATTTGTTTTACGATTTCAGGATAAATAAACGTCTGAATGGTTTAAAAACATATTAACATATTACTTCCCTTCGAGTATTAATTCCTTTAAAAATTATTTGGACTAAATTTTTGAAAAAATTATTACTGGAAACTATTTGGACACTTTCTTTGTTAGTATCTGAATTTTATCAAATTGCAGTTTATTCTTTAAATTTTTAACCGCAATAAACACATTTATTAATGTTTATTTTTAAGGTTGGAAAACCACACGTGAAAAATTAACGGACTGAACGAATTCAATTTAATGAAAGCTGCATATTGAATTATTTAAGATCCAAAATAACTCGGCAAGAAAATTGTTCTACCGGGTAGAAATGAGCTATTTTTAATTTGGAAACCAAACAATAGATGCGACTTCGTTTAAACAAAGCTTTGTTCTCTGATTATTTCCATTTGTCTGCATCAAAGGGCTTCCATCTTTCTTTCGTTCTTGTCATTGTGGTTAAAAAGAATAAGGCTCGCATATGGGAGAGCGTTAATTAAATTTGTAATCAAATTAAACAATGGATGGAAAATAAGAAGTGTTCTAAGAGTGGATTCTAAGTCAAATGCTGCATCAAGTAATTCCGCTAAGCTATTTGAAACCGAACCTTTGTTCTGATTCGTAGTCTAAATTGCTTTCTTAAAAAAATACCGTTTGAGGAAGTATTTGCTTTTATTCATCTTTTTCGTATTTCTCTTATTTATTGTAATATAAAACGAGTGCTAAGCAAGAGAGAGCTATGAAAACCTAAAATTTAAAAATTTCCATTACAAGATATGCAATATACCAGATATTTAATATTTTTTAATTACTTATGTTAAGTTACTTTCACATAAAGCTTATCATAACTTAAAGGCTATACCGTCATTTGAAGATGGGTCAAAGCTTCTTCAAAAGTTATGGACTCTATCTATCTCAACCTAAATAGCCACTCGAAATAATTGACTAATGTATACTCCCCCCATTTAGTGAACTAGTGGTAATGAGTGCACCTAGCGTGCAAGCGGAGGGGGGGGCTCAATTTCAAATCAGTTGACGATGTCCGATGCAATCACTGGTTCCAGACACGAAGAAACAAGATAATTGTAATGAGAATCTGTGTAAAGCATCTTCTATCTATAGTCAGATTACTGGGTCTGTTTTTTCCGGTTTTTTTCCGTATGTGGGGCAGTTACTCTTAAAAGTTCTCCTGGTTCTCCCCTTGTCACCTGTCTGTGTGATGTTCGTGGCTTACCTAAGTGGTACATGAGGAGCAACGATGTTCAATAAAAAATATGCACTCTGGCAGTAGGCTGTGTCATGTTGTGGTGTTTGTATATTGCTTTTCTGGGATTCCTTGTATATAACACAAACGTGTTTAGCTTCCCTTAGAAATATGTGTTCCCCTACTTATCTCTGGTGAATGTTGTGTTGAACCCATATGTATAGAGCTTATGATTAAATAATATATTTAATGATAAGCTAATAATAGAGTTAATTCGTATGCTTCGTTTTTTTTTTTTTTTTTTTTTTTTTTTTTTTTAACGACCTACTACTCTGCCTGCCCCGGATTTGCTTGTTTTATGGATGAAAACACGGAAAACTCCAGATAAGCAGCCTGACTGTTCTTAAGAATTTACATATGTTATCACAATCGTCATCGTAAATTATATATACACATACGTTGTATAAGTATTGAATCACATTTATTTACCAATAATAAATAATACTGATGTATTTCTACTAAACATTCTCTCGTGAAATTTATTAAATTATGAATAACAATACAAAAGATCACAATTTGAGTTCATTAAAATGGGAGCCTTCTTATCCTCTAGTTGTTTTACGGGAGTTAAATAGATTGTTTTGTAGATGAGACTCTGGTATTTTGCAGAAGCTAAAAAGTTTGTTTTACAGGGATTGTTCTGGTTGTTTTGCAGAGGCTAAATAGATTATTTTACAGAGGTAGTTTTGCAGAGGCTAAGTAGATTGTTTTACAGAGGAAGCTCTGGTTGCTTTACTGAGGCTAAGTAGATTGTTTTACAGAGGAAGCTCTGGTTACTTTGCTGAGGTTAAGTAGATTGTTTTACTGAGGATTATGTCTTTAGTAGGTTTAGAGGAGTATGTCTTTAGTTTTTTTATGTAGATTGATTTACAAAGGAGTTTGTCTTTTTGGTTGTTTTGCAGAGGTTAAAAGTTTTACAGAAGAGGCTCTGGTTGTTTTAATGAGGCTATGTAAATTGTTTTACAGAGGATGCTCTGGTTGTTTTAATGAGGCTAAGTAAATTGTTTTACAGAGGACACTCTGATTGTTTTGCAGAGACTTTCTTACCATGGAAACTAGAAAATTTCCATGAAATCAGCCCAAAGCTTGTTGCAAAAAATGACATTAGTCTACAATTTTAAACAATCCTAATTAAGAGCACCAGCTACTTATTCAGTGTTCTAGGAAATACGTGCTTGGAGAATTTTACAGGTTAATTTCTTTCAATTCCTCTGTCTTATGAAAATTAAAGACGCATGTAATTTTCTTAATAAGGTGTAATAATAATATATTTTTACTCAGTATATTTATTTCATAGTTAGGATTTAAGCACTTGAATTGAAGTATTTTAAACTATTTTAATGCGAAAATTTCATTAGTATTCTTATATCACAGTGAATAAAAAAATGAATTTCATAAATGAAAAATTCGTGATTTCATATTCAAAGAAAATATGTTCCAATTTCTTTTGTAAATCTTGAATTAGCCTTATAATAACTAAATTATACTGATTTCGTTTAGAATTTCGATTTATTTCAATGCACAATTTCAATTTAAAAAAAAGATTTCTTATCTTTTTAGTAAATAATTTATGTCCAGAAGTTTAACAAATTTCATCAACAAAATTAAATTAAATAAAGATATGGAATGAATTCTTATTGTATTAATATAAAAAATTTTAATTTGTTTTCTCTAACTTTTGTGCTTTTTTATGCATATATATTCGTATGGTTTTTTTTTTTTTTTTTTTTTTTTTTTTTTTTTTTTTTTCATTAAATAAAATTCAATTTTCAGAGTAATAATTTTTTTAAATTATTATAGCTAGTAATTTTAATATTAAAAATTATAAGTAAGATTTCTGTAGCAGAATGTAGCTACTATAAATTTCCTTTTCTGTAATTTTTAAACACAAAAATGTACATACACTTCAAGGAAAAGGGAAAATTAGCATAACTTATACGGTTGAAAATAATTTAAATTGTGTAGCTTGGCCTTGTAAATAAATGACTGCTTAAAATCTCTTAGGCATTGAAGCAATAACATTTTGTGTGCCTTTGTGAATTTAAAATAAGACATTGCCTAAATTCATAATTGCATTTGTTAATTTAAAACAATTCATGGAGCTACAAACATTTAAAGTAAACGAAAGTTTAGATGTAAATATTTTGACATATTTTAACCTTTCATACTCTTATTGTAATAATTAGAGTATGAAACGTTTTTTTAAGCGATTAGTATTAGTATGAAACAATTTTTTTTATATGCTCGTGAGTTATACAGTTTAGTTTTTTACTGTAGTACATCCAAATTCTAAAACATTTAATTATTTTTATTGGAAAGTTTTAAAAAATTTGAAAATCTCAATCAGAATTATGCGTTTATATGTGTAAATATAATTTATAATGTTTTATTGCTATTCCATGAATACTTTTTTCTCCGAGTATTTTTATTTAGAATTATACACTTGTGTATAAATGTCTCACATCATCAATCAGGCTATCTGGTGGGAGTTTTGCACTCATACGACACGCAAATATAGAACAGTTAACCCTAAAACTTCTCTTGGACGACTATATCCGTTTATTATTGCCCATCGGTGGGCTGTTCATGGTATTCATAAGAAGAACATGAAGCCTACCTAGCTACAACAAATATATATGTGTGTGGGAGGGGTGGTATGTGTATGTGTGTATATGTGTGTATGTGTGTGTAAATGTAAATATTGAGAAAATTTAGGAACACAAGGAATGTCGTTAAATCATGAAATCATTAGATATCATATTTTTATTAAATATGCTTAGAACCATATTATAAACATTATTGTGAAAGGAAATAAAAAAAATGGATATATTATACAAGGTCGTTGAAGCCAACTGTTAGATATCGCAAACGAAAAACTGATTAGTATTCTAAATAAGATATGATGGTAAAACTGGTAATAAGATATGGCGTAATATTATGATAATAATATTATAATATCCAATTAGCGTAATAATAAAATATGGCAAAACTGGTTGGTATTCAAAATAATATATGATAGTAAAACTGGTAATAAGATATGGCGTAATATTATACGCTCCAATTAGGGTAATAATAAAATATGGTGAAATTGGTTATTATTCTAAATAAGATATGATGGTAAAACCGGTAATAATATATTTTGTAATATTACGATAATAATATTATACACATATCCAATTAGGGTAATAATAAAATATGGCGAAACTGGTTAGTATTCTAATTAACGTTAAAATGTTCAGTAGTTCTTTCTATAATTATTTCTTAAGCATTGGTGATACAGTTTTAAGATAAATTCTATACATCACTTTCTGAAATATTAATCATTTTAAAATTTAATTAACTCCAATCTTTCAGAATGTCATTCTGTAATGATTTTGAAGAAGCATAAGTATGTATCTATTAATTTTTAAGTGATATATTTTTCATATTACCTGGTGGTGAAACGGAAGAGAGAAAAATTAAGATATGACTTTAAATTAATAAAAACGTTCAATAACAATATAATATGTTAAATTATAAGTAATCAAAAACTTTCTGATACCTCCTAAGTACATCCGGTCCTATAACCCTCACCTAAAATCTATGGCTGTCAAAAATGGTCATTTACAAATTAACCTGCAGTCATATTAGGTTAACTCTTATTCTAAAATTATCTTACTTATGCTCACTTGATCGTGAATAGACTTTTCGAATGTTTACACTAATATCATATGTTGAATTTTTCATGGAGATTTCTGTTGAACCCTCTTAAGAAATTGGACTTTCTGAAGATTTTTGGGTTGCATAGATAGATCAGAAAGATTTAATAAAAATTCCAAACCTTTAATTAGAATGCAGACTAATTTAAAGTATTTTTTAAACAGGATTAAGATTCATGTAAGAACTTAACAAATAATTTAGAAGAAAGGGATAGAACTAAAAAAACATAAAAAGTGAGAAATGTTTATATATCTTGCTATTCTTAATAGAATTTTCTACTCATCTTCAGTATTTGAAAAACTATCATGCACTGTAAAAAATTTAGTGATCACTTTTGATTTTCAATTTATCATACTTTTCGTGATAATGTTTCTTTTAAAATATTCAACTGTATACATTAAAAAAATCTAACTTTAATTTTTTTTCTTTTTTATAATTAATACAAAAGAAAAAATGTATTTGAAATGGGTTTTACAATTGGTTTTTTTATACCTCTTCGCTTTTCTTTTCAATAGATTTCTTCCCTTTCGTATTAAAAATTATATTATTATTATTATTATTATACTTCGATAATAATAATATAATTTTTATTTCCTTGATGATTTTCATAGCGTTTTTTGCAACCTCTCAGTTAATGTATTTCTACTCAAGAATGTGAAACAGGGTATGTTTTCATTCGATGGTATTTATGAAATGTACGTTTTCATTCGATGGTATTTATGAAATTTTCGTTTTGTTTAAATAACAAGTTTTCTCTAAACGGGTTTCAGAGATTCCCTTTCGTACGCTAGCTTAAGGTACGTTTACATTGCTCTTTCAAAGTTTATGTTTCTAATGTCTGAGATATGCGTCGAAAATTTACGGTAATAATTATTTTTATACATTTTTAACTATGTGCATTTTTCTGTGATAGTCATTACGATCTTTAGAGAACGATGAATTTAGTATACCTGCTTAAGGTGATGCTTATTACATTTTTTTTCATTTATATAAAGATTCAACTTCACTACATACAATGGAAAACGGTAATAATAATTAATTAATAGTACTCAAATTGCAATCCATGTCTATATTCCTCTCCATTAAACCAATGCAGCACTCTTCTGAATAAATACTAGATGTAAATGTATTTATCATTCCTCAACAAATAATAAAAAAAGAATTGAAGTGGCTTTAAGCGTTCTAATATAAAAGTGGCTGGAATACAACATTATTATTTTTATTACTAAATTAAATCAATAAAATTACATTATAGAAATCAAAAAATTAAATGTAAATTATTATGACATAATTCGACAACCGATTGTATGGAGAGGTAAACATCTATTTTAAAAGCGGAAACAGACACATCGATTATTTAGTAGGGGTGCTAGTCAGACATACTTAGCGCACAACAATTCTGAAAAAAAAAAGATTTAATTATCAGTGTGGATTTCTTTTTCATCTAATTTTTCTTTTAATATTATGTAATTTAAATTTTTTGGGATTAAAAGTAAAATCATTTTTATTGTAATTAAAATATATACATTTTTCCCTTATAACCGTACTGTGTTTGAATTTCTCCAACTTGGCCTTTTGCCAATTTTCTATACAATTTGTGATTGAATTATACATGTCTTATTCAATGATTTTTTATAATTTGTACAAACGTGTATGTTTTATATACATTAATGTATTATAAACCCTATTTTAAAACACAATATGCGTTGGAAAACTGTGATATTTTTAGGCAATATTGAATTTCTTCTTGAAGTTGTTTTTGAGGTTGCTTTATTCTTCCAGGTGCAAAAAGAGATAGCAGCGGATACCGGAACGGCTTATCTTCCGCGCGAAAAATGGGATGCGTGGGATCCTATCCTCATTGCCGAGGGACTCTTTGCAACAGCTAATATTTTCAGGTAAGCCCACATGGAAATGAATCACCCTCTCATACACCATTGAATATTTTATTTAAGTTAACTCGGGGAGCCATTCTCTTTTTAGGAAATAGAAACTCTTTAGCCTATCAATCTTGAATTAAAAATCTTTTCAGATCCTAATTTTTCAAAAGAGAACTGGAAAAAAAATGTGCAAACAAACTCATTTATATATTCTATATGGTTTATTTATGGAATGGATCTCAGTTTCATTACCTTATTTTTTACCTTTTTACAAGTATGAAACGATTGATGATATGAAAGTATGAAACGATTGATGATATGAAAGTATGAAACGATTGATTCTGCTTTGCTGTGAGTGGAAAGAAATTAAGAAATCTGTTTAAAACAGGCGGTTAAAAGTATGATAAATAAAAAATAACATACTTATCTTCGGAAGGTACATTTTAAGTTTTGATTCTGTCAGATTTAAATACACTTATTCTTAATAAGCTGATTATTTTTTACGTTAAGCAGATAAATGGATTTTTTCTAAATTCAGAGTTCAAAAACATATTTCGTCAAATAATTTCAAAATGTAATTTCTCAAATTTACCATTTAAATCATAAAATTTCTAAATTTATCTAGTGTTATATACATCTACAATTTTCGTCCTTTTTCAAACATTTATCTCTAGAACTAATATTTTAGAATCAAGATTGAACCATACAATTAACGCATCACATGATAAGTCTCCGGTCTGACACATATTTGGCAACACTGTTGACAGATCCATATGATTTCTGGAGAGTAGCATCCTTCAAACGATACATGTCAAAATTTCATGACATTCTGATACTTAGTTTACAGGTTACAGTTATTTTATTGATCCCAGTTTTGTAAATAATGGATAAAAAAGAATGCCGTGTGTTATTGACTTTGCTTTGTTAATTATTTAATACTACAAAATGCTTCCCATCTTTACAAGATAGTTAGAATTCTTAAAAATATTTAAATTTCAAGACAGTAAAATTGATATTTTAGAAGAATCTTGCATTTTAATGGAAGAATTATTTTTTTAATAAACGTTTAACATCTTAATAATACAACGATATAACAACAAAATAATATAAGTTATTTGCATCAAATGCAATTGGGAACAGTTCTTGAGAAAATATAGTTAATGAAGAAGACTTTAATTTTTAAGAAAAAAAATAATAGTAAATTGTTTCCTTTATAGTTTAAAACAAATTGAAAATCTCCCAAAAACTTTTTTTAGCTTCAAATCACGGCATTTTAAAAAAAAAAATCGAAAATCATCAAAGTTAAAATTTAAGACTGATATTTTGCTTAATAATAAAGCATAACATTTTTAGATTTTACAATATTTTTTTTAATCAATCAATGTTCAATGTTCAATGTTCAAAATTAATTCCTCATTTATGTGACTTTTACTACATAAATGCATATTATTTCCATTGTCCGCTAAAACATGCTTCTTAAATTATCAACTATTTGCAAGTAACAGTTTTAAAAATATATCTGCGAATATATTGTTTATTATAAAAAAAAACCCACATAGATGACCTCATTCTTATTTTAGTGTAAGCTTAAGTGTTTTAAATATTTAGAAACAACATCGTTACTCATGAATAGGTAGAAATATATATTTATTTAAGGCAACCAATGACCAAGAGTTGTATACTGTAATTTCTCGTTAAATAGCTTTCAAGAAAGTTCCTTACACGAATTATTCACCAAGGCTTTTAATAAAAAAAGAAGGAAAGTCGCCATTCATATCTAAAAGGCCATCTAATTCATTTTTACGACTTTGTGTCCACATGCAATTGGAATTGAACATTAAGACTCGCCACCAATATGGGACTTTTTGGAAGCCATTCAAGCAATTCTTTTGAAGGTGTTTTATAATTTCTACTGAAATAATATTTTTCTTCGAAATTACCAATACGTATCTTTAGCACGCACTCTTCGAAACAAACAAACTAAATAACTGATCAACCGTAATCGAGGTCTTATTCCTGGAGCGAAAAGCTAAAATGTCTATGGATGATGTTTCGTAGAAATTGGATCGTTTCTCCCTCACCGGAGATTTGGGAGAGGATGGATTTGTGGTGCACGTGGCCATTACAAGATGATGGAAACAGAGAAAAGAATAAAAAATAAAAAAATAAAAAGATAATGTCCAAAAAGCTTGTGGCAGAAATAGAACGCATAGGAGGGAGGGAAAGAACAACTTTTGGTGGAGTATCCATTGGAGAATACCAATCGTGCAGAATAAACCAGGTCGCGAGATGGAAAATAAAAAAAACATTTGGAAAGGGGTTCACTCAGTTGTCATAACCACGAAATGTTTATACCAAATGTCAAGAGTTCCATTACATTTCAAGGTTACTGGTTCAAGACGGTGAATACATTTGATACAGAAATATATAAGGAAAATGTATCCTTATTCGTTTTCAATGATGATGTTGGAATATTTTTTTCCTCTAAAATACTTTTTTCAGTACTTCATTATCTGTTGATAATAAATATTCCTCTACAATGAAGTTCATATATAATAATATAATATCATAACAAGTTTAATAGTGTACAGATAGAACTTTGCCCTAAATGAATTGTAAATACTCTAATCTTATGTTATAACTCGCATTTCGAGAAAAAAAATAAGTAGCACTATATAATCGACGACTTTATCTAGTTTTTAATTATGGTTAAATTTTTAACAATCGTAAGAGACAAAGAAGTATCATGATATAACCTACGACATTATCTAGTTTTTAATGTTAGTTAAATTTTTTAACTGTCGTCATTCGGAATTATAAAATGGGATTTGAAACTACAAGATATAATTTAAAGGAACAAACTTACAAATAGAGATTTATTCTTCCCTAATATGCATTAATTACGTTAACATTGAAAGCAAAATTGAAAAGTCCTGTGAATGGGACTTTTCTTTCTATATGATATATATAATGTGATTATAAAAGATTTACAAAGCCACGTTTTTACAAAGAATAAAATATCATTGCTGACATATATGGTGAATAATCTGTTTTCATTGTTGAGGAATTTTATGGAAAATAAATATACTTACATAAGTTTGTCCATGGAGAGATTAAATAAATAAGAATATGTCCAGGACTGGATTTCTTAGATTTGCCTCTAAGCAAGTGGGAAAATTCGAGATGGTTTTTATATTTAAGACACTATTGTATGTTGTACAAGTATAAATATTCCTAATTATGAGAGGTGGTAATTTTTTCTTCAGAATTTAGTTTAAAAATTATAAGGTTTATACTTTTTCTTACTTAAATTACTGAACCTTCAAATCACGCTGATTCGATGAGTAGGAAAATAATATATCCTAACGCTCATTTCAATGCTATTTCAATTTGTTGGAATACTATTTCAATTTGTTGGTACTCCAATGAATTTTTTGCAAACATTTAAAAGTAAATTTATGAGAAATTTTAAGTAATTAAATATTAAGTAATTTAAATATGTATGTATTAGGTAATTTTAAGTATTTATAAGTAATTAAAGTAATTTTATAATTTATTTAACAATAAACTACTATTTAATGATGTATTTCTATGAAGTGCAAAAAAAAAATAACAACTGTCATTTTCAAGAAAGTTACCACAAAGAAAATCTTTTAATTCAAGTTCGCACTATATCAAAATTGCTTCAAAAAATGAAACAGAACTAACAGCTTTTCCATTCAATTAAAATTTCGCTAATACGAGTAGTTCCGAGAAATAATTTTTAAGTATTCCACTTGTTATTCAGCCCCTCGTAAAATCCTTAAAATAAAAGCGGGGCAATTATCTTGAAACACACTTAACATCGATTTGAGTACCTATCGACATAAAATTCATTAAAGTGATCATAAAAACGATTGTTCTTTCAATCTCAGAAGCAACGAAGATTCATTTGTTTTGTTATTAACTGCATCAATTAAAGCTGAGTTCATAATTGATACGGCTCTTAATTAGGAGAATAAGTAGTTGTAAAGGTGAACACCCAAGGTGTCCTGAATGTTTATTTTTAATTCAATAAAGTAGAAATCGATCCAACTAAATTCCAATCTTTGCCGTGTAAAAATTAAGACAGCAATTAAAAAGCATAAATTTAATATCTGGGGCACTACTTTAAATGTCCTTCTAAATTACTAAAAATTATTAATAAGTTAAAATTTTAAATTTTTTGTTATTTGATTAAACAAGATCCCAATTTGATTTCTAGATCATTTTTAAAGCTATTTACTATAACAGAACAGGTCTTCGTTAAAAGGGCAATATGTTATTCATAAATTCGAAAAAATTTATGTTTATTGCGATGTAAAAACGTGATAGTATCTTAAAATAAAAACTGGAAATTAATTAAAAATATTAAAATAAAGTTTTTAAGATTGAAGCATCTAATTGGTTAAATTAACAAAAGTATGCCAAAAAACTTCTGCGTAAAATTCTTCATTAATCTTAAATAACCATTATTAGAAACATCATTAATTAGCTTACAAAACTAAGAATATCTACAAATATTTACGACGACACAATTCAAAATCTAGCAAATATGTATAAAATTCGTTATTAAAAAAAAAGAAAAAATTAAAGAAAGATAAAAAAAAATCTTTAAGCAATTTTTTCGTTCGTGCTGAGTTATTCGTTTTGAGTTGTTCGTTTTGATTAGTTATTCGTTCTGAGTTATTCGTTTTGTGTAGTTATTCGTTCTGAGCATACCTTTTATATCTTAAAAATCTATTAAAAAGACAAAATGAAGCAAATATAAATAATATGAATGTAAACCATGTTAGAGCTAGTGTTGAATCATTTTTTTATTCGAAGCAAATGCAAAATTAATAAAAATATACTAATTTTTTCTTTTTCAGTTCGCTGAAACTGGTGTATATTTTTTCCGTGAATCCCCATCTAGGACCTCTCCAAATATGCCTTGGCCGAATGGTTATCGACATTGTCAAGTTCTTTTTCGTTTACACCTTAGTGCTGTTCGCCTTTGCTTGTGGCATGAACCAGTTGCTGTGGTACTATGCCGACATGGAACGACAAGTATGTTTCTCGGGAAAAAACGGTCAGGATACGAAGCCTGACCATTCTGCATGTTTGACGTGGAGGCGGTTCTCTAAGTAAGTGTCTCTTTGTATTGTACTGTGGTAAGATTTTATTATAGTTTTGTTTAAAATAAAGAAGCCTGTGAAAAATGATGGCATATGTCTTCCTTCGCCCCTATTATAGCCTCTATCAGTCAAAATAAGAGTTACAGTAGGTGATTTTTTTAACATGGAGAACAATCCAGCGTTATTTTTAGGATCATGTGCTCTGGCTCCTTTCTTGGACGGGTCTTTTTAAAAACAGATCTCTCTCAGGTTGTCTTCTAGAAACAACCTTTGAAGCTCGGGAAGTATGAATATTATGAAAGCTGAGAAACTGTTACATTCCTGCAATGCCTGTTGTACGGAAGAAATATCGATCTTCATTAACAGTTATGACTTCGGACAACCTTGGGACCAGATTTTTTCTCAACGTATTATATATCCTTGAACTATTTTCATTAGTTGAACTCGAAGCTGGTTACGTTTAAGTCTCTAGTGAGACTGTCCTGGTTCTAGTCTCCCTATAATTTGCCACCTCATTCCATCATCCAAACATTCGTGGTCACTCCTTTTAACTATTTACTTTTTGAATCTCGCTGATTATTACAAAAAAAAATAACAGGAAATTCGACAGGTTGACGAAAAGCGCAGAAATTGCTATGTTTACTTATAAAATTTGTTCCTCTATATACACTGCCCACACACATGTATACGCTTATATATTATCACTAGAGATTTGCATCTTTGTTTGGAAGCATTAGTTTTACCTTTCATTCAATATTTTTCAAAAATCAAAAAATATACAAGTATCTTATTTTTGAACACCAAAGTATATCACTAACGGTTCTCCGTGGTATCTGGAATTTTCAGAAATTCAACGAATGGAATGACCTCAAAGTAAAAGCACAACAAATGTCTGCATATTTTTATTAATTTCTCCTGTAATTTGTAAAAGTATATTTTATTTAAACTACTAGAAGATATGACCCGATAGATAGAATCCACCGGTGCCCGACTACATAAAATGAAACATTATTAGTTTTGGTAAACGTTATTAGAAAAAGATATCAGTGAAAAATTCAAAGTAACTTTTATCAAATTCTAAAGTAAAATTATTTTGAATAACTATTTATGTATAAAAACTTTTTGAAACAAAGATAAGGCATATTAAAAAATAACACAATCACATAAACATCAAATTTTTACCGTTTCAATTTCAAGAAAATTTTTAAAGACAAATAACAAATTATACACAAAGCAATCACTGTACCAGATTGCTCTATGCTCAAAATAAACTTTTTGTTTAATTAAAAAATAGTGACAATTTTTTCGAGACTTTCGACTGCCCACCAGATAAAAGAATAGTGAATTCAGTGAAAAAAATTAAGACGCTAAGTAGTATAGTAGTAAGTTATTCTTAAGCACACACACATACATATATATACGTTTTTATGTGTATAGATATAGAAAGCAATATATAAAATATTTTTGAAAAATCATTCATCAATTAAAATATAATTGCCAAAGACATATATATTACTTAAAACTAAATCATTGACATCAAAATGTACAATAATCAATTAACGTAAATAGCTTATTTAACTTTAATAACTCATAACTGAGTAGTTAATATATTTTTGTATTCAATAATTCATTGATACAATTGTATGCTAACGAGTTGCTTTTTCAGTTTGTTCGAATCTTCGCAAACGCTCTTTTGGGCAAGTTTCGGTCTTATAGATTTGGACAATTTCGAACTAACGGGGATTCAGAGCTACACCAGATTCTGGGGACTGCTGATGTTCGGATCCTACTGTGTCATCAATGTCGTCGTCCTTCTTAATCTTCTCATCGCGATGATGAATCACTCCTACCAAATTATCTCGGTAGGTATTCAATAAAGTCATGGGGAGAATTTAAACTGCTAATCTAATTTTTATGACAAAGCAATTTCGGTGAACAAAATTGTTAAATCATTTCCATTAATAAAGTAAATCTTCATGATATATTTGGATGGAATAGTCAAAATATTTAAATGCCTGTTCATCACAGTCCGAAGTTTTTCAGAGGCAGCAAAATGGATGTATTATATTTAAAATAAAACTTAAAAAATATCTTAAATCCTTCATTTAGTATTTTTATAAGACAATTATCCGAAAACGTTAAAAAAAGTTACTCATTAATGTTATAATCCCATTGAAATAAGTATGCTGATATATATATAGCAGCATATTTATTTTAATGGGATTATAATAACATCAATGTGTTTAACATTTTTACATTTTTTAACTTTTTCTGATTTATATATATATTAAAAATAATGTTATTAATTAATTTATAAAGAGTAAATATTAATCCTTTATCTGTAAAATACTGATTAATATATTAATTTATATTTTATATGATATTTTAATATCAACTTTTTTCTTTAAATAATATAATATTTTTTTATTAGAAAAAAAAAAATATATGTTATTATTTAAAGAAAAATGCTAATATTAAAGTAAAATAAAATGAAATATAAACGAAGTCAAAATAAGAAATTAATTACTTATTTATAATTCTGTAAATAATGAATGACTGTATCTAGAGAAGCAACATCCATTCTTATTATTAAAATCTTTTTATTTATTATTTATTTATTTGTTTATTTCATTAGACATTGTGAATTTGTAGGTTTTATTTAATATACAGTTATATAAGATGCAGCCTGACAGAGTGCATCAATAACAACAGTATTTCAGTTTTTCATTTGATGTAAAATTTATTATTAGTATTGCTCATTTCGGTCTATAAATTTTTTATCCCTTTCCTATAATAAAATTTTTTAACCTCAAATTTACTCTACAGAACAAGTAACAATTAAAATAATTAAGTTCTTGCTAATTCTCAGTTAGTTATAATTTTTAAATGGCTCCCAACCAAATCAAAATTATTGTTTATTCTTAAAATATTAACATTATTTTCTAATCCTAGTAATAGCCATGAAAATTTAAAATAGCTTTCTGTAGTAAACATACATGCCAATTTTCATGAAAACACTTTTTATCAAAAATATGATCATTCTGAGAATTTTCAGTCGTAATATATTTTTTAGTTCTTATAATTTGAAATTATTTTATGCAAAGTTTTCGAACTTACAAAAAATAACGTTTGTTTTTAAACAGTATTAAAAATTTTGTCAAGTAATTTACATTTTTACTAACAGTTAAAGTAGGTCAAAAAACGTTATATCATATAGAATGAATTATAAATCAGTTCTTTAAAGTTTGGAGTTGAGTTTAAAAATGTATAGCTATAGCATTTGCTGAGTTATTAAGAAAAATATGAGTAGTTGAGGATATTGCTGAATTTATTATTATTATTGTTGTCGTTATTATTTGTTATTATCATCATTTAATGAAAACAATAATTACAATGATACATATTTCTAAATTCCTGAGGAGACATTGAATGGAGCTTTCTTATTATTATAGAAAAAAAAGCACAAAAAAAAATGAGATTCCCGGTTCTAGACAGCTTAAGTTTTAAAAAAAATTATTTCTAAAACCTCAACAAGATAACTATAATATCGAAGAAACAATTTCACAGTTTCCTTTTTCGTTGCATAACTTTTTCCCAACTCTTCAAAATTTTCATCACAGCTCTGATTTTTATTCTTTTGAATTTGATATATATGGAAGATAATTAATTTTTTCACTATTCAAATTGAAGAATTGAATGAGGCTTGGATTTTATCGTAATAAAACTATTAATTATATTGCTAAACTTAATCACTGTTTTATTCAAAAAATTAAATGAAAGGATTAATAATTTATATTTACTATATAAAAATATTTTTTATTATATGCCCGTCTCCGACCTCTCGGTCATTAGTCGACGAGCAGCCCAATACAGTAAAGAACGACAAAAACAATAGAGAGTTTTTGCATACCGTACGTTAGTTACCGTAGGACGTCCGTTAGCTTTTTCTCCCTAGCGCGCATGCTCATAGGAAACTGAGCATGCGCGCTAGGGAGAAAAAGCTAACGGACGTCCTACGGTAACTAACGTACGGTATGCAAAAACTAGGCATTGACAGTAGCACAAAAAGGTATGCAGTTAAGAACAGTAGGGCATATGATGAGGTGCTCTCCAGTCATGGGCACGCCATAATCGCAAAGCGGGCAAATATCTGTAACAGCCAGTCCTATTCTGTACAGGTGACTCTGTAAGTAGTCATGGTCCGTGACAAGTCTAAAACAGGCCACGCCGACCACTCTAGGCAAGGAGTTGAGAATTCTTGTTGACTTATTCAATAGGGAATTCCCTTTACTTCAAAACTATATTATATCAAAACCTGTAATATTATATTAAAACCGTAAAAATTATATTAAAAGCGTATTCATGAATGCCGTATTGTAGGAAAGTTGGCTTTAACATAATTATTAAATACTGTAGTATATACGTTTGTCACAGGCTTATACTTTTGTAAAACACTTATACACTTTACATTGTTATAGGAACACGCTGATGTCGAATGGAAATTTGCCAGAACCAAATTGTGGTTAAGTTATTTTGAAGACGGGGCGACGGTTCCGCCACCTTTTAACATCATTCCTACGCCTAAAAGCGCTATGTATCTCTTTCGATGGCTTAAAAGAAAGTTCTGTGCCACCAGAACAGTGAAAAAGAAAGATCTGAAGACGATAAGAGTGAGTATTTATGTTGTAATCCATGGAATCTATTGATTTCCTAATAAACAACAAATATTTTTTCTTTCTTAAGTTCATTGTTATCATTCATTTATTGTCTTCATGACCATAACTGAATGTTTAACCTACTTCAGGAACTAGAGAAGAAAAAAATGACTTAACTTTTTTATGACAATTTATTCATTTTATATTGATAGGAATTTAAAAAAATGGTTAATTAATTAAAATGCATAGAAAATCATTACATTCACATTTGTGGCCGCTGAACATGAATGGTAATTTATAAAGGAAATGATTTCAGACATTGAAGGTATAAATTATTCATTATTATTCTGGGCATTAATTATTAAAACTAAATATGTTTAATATATCTGGTATTATATTTTTATCAAATATTAACTATTTGTTCAAATAATCCAACAACACTGACAGTCGAAATACTACTTTATTATTTTTTCATATTCCTAACTGTCCATTGTAAATACCATTATCAGTGCAAACCAACCATGATATCTGTATTTGTTGTTGGTGAGAAATTCTGTAGTGAATAATTTATTATCAAATTTGAATTTTTGTTCTTTTTTTTTATTAATTATAATTATAAAAAAATTAATGTTCACATATGTGGACAAACGTGTTAAGAGGCTCATTAATGTGTTGTTGATAAACGGAAATAGTTCGAAAGCTAGATCTTTTGACCACATGCTCACCAGTACTTTTTAGAACTTTCTTAGCTAAAATTTTTAAAATTTCCTAGTACTGAGCATACATCTTAATGTTCATTATGTACATAAAACAGGCTGGAGAATCGGGAAAAAAAAATCCGAAAAGGTGGGCCTGAAGATAGTTATGAACAGTCTCCTGTCCTGGAATTTTGGGGATAAATGAACAGTTATCGCAGAATAAACACAATGGCTTTCAGTCCTTAAATGCTACAAACGATACTTTTTAGTTGTTTTTTTCGTGGATGCCATTTTAATATACAGAATTTGATCTTGAAGAATTGAAGGTCATAATAATTTAAGAGTTTTTCTGAAGTCGTTTTTGTATGTGGTGTTCAATAATCGGCGTTGATAATCGGTTAATTTATACTGAACTATATAAAAAAAGAACTTCGCATTTTCAAACAAATATAAAAATAGATGTTTAAGCTGGTACAACTTGTAATTAAAATTCTCGAAATTTTTAACTAGTGTTAATCATAAAGCTAATATCTTATATTAAATATTTTTACTTGTGTCGTAATTTCTTCCACTTAACAATAGCGTGAATGTAGGAAGTAATTATAAATTCTAATACTTTTGATTGCACAAAACTGAATATTTTAATACATATTGTATAATACGAATGGACAATATCTTTTTTATAATCTGGAATAATTTATTCAAATTTTAAAACTTTAAACTACTTATTATTTCCAATATATAAAAGAAATTATAAAATTATTTAGAAAGTAGTAACCAGTTTCGTAGATAACCATTTTCTGCAATTGAATATTTTAAGCTATATTCATAATATATATATATACCATTTGAATAATCTATTTATTTTCCCTTCCATCCAACTCCTCAACAAAGTTATTGATAGTGAGTATTTATTTCTTCCCATGAACTTCATTGATGCATGAAATACAATTGCAAATCACTCCTAAATGTGAAGCACATTATTCAATAAGCGCACTTTAGTGCTTTAGAAAGCTCTAAGCTTTGCACTTTTAATAATTCTGGTAACACAAAGCTTCGGGGCTTGCCAATGAAAATTACTTTAACCTTCTATATTAACATTTTACTTAGGGTCATTTTGTATATTTAACTTAGGATCACTTTGTATATTTTACTTAGTGTCACTTTGTATATTTTACTTAGGGTCACTTTGTATATTTTACTTATGGTCACTTCATATATGTAGCACATTATAAACAATACAAAAATCTGCCTTTTTCAGTCATCATTTCATTCATGCCTCAACTTAAAGTCTGTTAGTTCCATGCATATTGTTTATTTTTACTTTTAACTTATGTGAAGTTATCGTGGATTTACAAATAATAATAATTATAATAATAATAAGATAATTCTGTCTGTTAAGTGAAATATTATATGAGGATTAGAACATTAATAATGGTGACTCAGCTATGACTATGTCATGTGACATAATCAAATAATGCTACTCGTACAATACGATAATTAGATGCATTTTTTAAAAAATGCACCCTCTTGAGCACATGTACTTTAGTGCATTTTATCCAAATTCAAAATGAGTTTTCTTGAAGATAATGCAAAATAATATTATAGATATTTATCAAATTATATTTTCAGGCATATTATTATAAAATGCATTTGATTTTAATATTAGGAAACATGTATTAATAATACACAAAGAATGACTAAAAAAAATTAATTATTTCATGCTTTTTACATTAAATATTACTTCAATGATTGTTTCCAGTGTGTGTACTATTTCTTTAACATTGTTCATGGAAAATATGAATGTCCAATAGAATACACATAGGAACCTCTTAATTACATAAACTTTCCTTTCTCTCATTATGAAAATTTATTGACGAAAGGAACATAACGTTCAATCACCGATTGTGTGGAAAGGTAAACATCCGGTTTAAAGGCGAAAATGAAAGAACTGATTACTTATTAGGGGTGCTAGTCAGATATACGTGGTGCAAAACAATTTTGGAAAAAAAAGTTCATTAGATATTGTGAATTTTTTTTTTTTTTTTTTTTCGTCTAATTTTTCTTTTAATATTATGTAAATTAAAATTTTGATTTTTGAAAATAAAAGTTATTCAAAAATACCTTCTTTCCCTATTAACCACTTTTTATAAATCCGTCTGACTTGGCCTTTAGCCAATTTGCCATCCAATCAGTGGCTAAACTTTAGCTTCTTGTTAGTAGGTAGTTTACTGTAATATACTCATGATGTTTTCGAAACAAGATTAGTTAAGTGTAATCACAATGAATTCTACAAATTGATGCATCATTTAGTCATCAAGAGGCTTTTAATGAATTCAAAATTTAAAAATTAAGCATTCAAAACAGTTCTGATAGTATCTAGGTCAGTGAGATTCGTCTACAAGACTAATGACTACATAAAAGATTGAAAACCTTTGTAGCATGTATCTATTTTACATCAATTGTAGTAAATAGTTTTTGGCACAACTTGGCCAAAGTTGGCCCTTGTGCCATTAGGCACCAATAAACAACCAACCTACATCAGTTGTAAATAGTTAATTGACCCCATTGAAGTTCTAATCCTCATAAATTCTATGTGTACTATTGTGTTGTATTCATTTTATCGTATTTTTTTTCTGTAATCTCTCACTTTAACAGGTTTCAACTAATTAAAAATTATGAATAAATATTGAACAAAGATTTTTAAAATTATGAATAAAAATATTTTTTTGTCTATTATTATTTTTTAATGTTTATATGCAATTTATTCAATTTAAAAGAAAAACATTTTTGACAGACATAGTTAGAAATAATTAATTATGTTCTGAGGACATGTTTGTATAATTTAAAATTATGATTAACTTTATTCAATTATTTAATATAGAGTATTAAAAAACTGTGGCAATAAGTACAGAAAATTAATTGTTTCAAATTAATTAGTGATTCAAAATGGTAATTGTTTACATATCTCATTAATTAAATTTAATTCATTTTTCCAATTTATTTTCAACATTTTTAATTCACTTTTCCAATAATTTAATTCTGTTATTTATTAGAAAAAGTTTAATGTTTAGTTATTAGGTCACATATTATGGTCATCACAGAATATCTTTCAAAATTCTGGATTTAAAAACATTGAGAAATAACTGAAGGGAATATATATATATATTTTGAAAATATTTAAACTTATAACTAAAATTACTTTCATATTTTCTAAATCATTACAATTATATAATTTGATCCATTTAAATAAACTCAGGTTAGCTTCGTAAAATAGTACATTGGCAATAACCTCAGAAGAAATTAATCTAAAAAATATATGTTCAATGTTGCATAGTTGTTGTTGTCACTTATTACGATAAAAAATAAAAAGGCTGTAAAAATAATTAATAAAATCTTTAATATCTTTATTTGGTTAATAAATTTACCTTAATAAGTTGGTTAATATTTTCAGTATATCCATGCATAAAGAAAAATTTTTAATCTTGAGCTTCATAAATATCCATAAGGAATTCTTAGTTTTTCGTTTTTAATACCAAAAAATTATTTTTAACTTATAAGTTAAAGTTACTAAAGTATTAAGGGAATAAGATACGCACGTGAAATTTTAATAGTCTTGTTCTTTAAAATCAAACATTTTATTTATTAGTTAAAAGTTGATATTAATAGTTGTTACAAAATGTAAATTTAGAATCTGAAAGAATAAAACAGGTCTATTCTATAACAAGAAAAAGAAAATCCCAGAAGATTTCAAAATTCCTTTCATAATCATTTTTTATATATAAATATTTTTTGACTTACAAAAATTTCTGTGAAAGGATGGTCCCCCCGAAATGATCTAAAATGTTGTCAAATGTAAAATCACTGTATTTTATTGATTTTTTTCTACCTGTAGCAATAGTTTACAGATTATGTTAATTTGTATAAATTGACGATTCAAAACTTCAGTTAATGATAAAATAAATAATGCATTGTAAAATTTGTGTTGAGCTTAAAATTAGATTAAATATATTTTAGTATTTTTTCTATGTTCAACAATTTTTGAAGCAAATATATTGTATGTCAATATTATTTCTATGAAATTTGAATAAAATATTAAGCAAAATTAATCCATTTAGCATAATAGAAAAAGTGTTAGCTCTAGTGCATAATTTGCTTTTATGTTTAAAGTAGTTATTTAACTAATCGTTTCCTAATCATTTAATTGTTTTTAAATTCTGTTGCAGAGAAAAGCCAAGCAAGCAAGTGAAAGAGATCTGAGATACAAAGTAAAATTATTTTTCTATTATTTAAAATTATTTTTTGATAGTCTACTGTGCTGTTAAAATCCATTAAAAGTTTTTATGTAAGCAAATCAAACCATATATCATGTATTGACAAATTAAAACATTTCTGCATTTTGAAGATTTCAAACGGGTCGTTTTCACATCAAGTTCACTACATTACTATTATAAAGAATCTAACAATATTAATGTTGTATGTTGAATTCATTTTAGTGTGAAATGAATATTTTTTGTTTAAATATTAAAGCTCTTTGTTGTCTTAGACAAATATTTATAAATTAATATCTTATAAAATGTTAATTTATATTTTTTAGACTATTTTCTTTTCGCGAAATTATCTAGAATAAATCCGAGAGTAAAATCACATTATTTTAGTGATGCATTGTAGCAGTAGCAGATTTCCTCAAAAAAACGGCATAACTTTCTTACTAAACTAATATTAAAAAATAAATAAAACCAGAAGCATTAGAATGGAACGATATGGTATCCATTATTATCCATGTGGGTTGAAGAGTTATAGCAGAAGTCAGTTCCCCTTAGTCTAATGGAGATATTTTATTTATTTTTTTAAAACCAGTTATCAATTTTTGTACATATTTAGTTTCTTGATTAGTTTGGAAAATTGATGGAAACAATAATCGTGATTATGCGAGATATTGCCATATGTTAATTAAATTTGATAACTTGAAAAAAAGTCTGTTCGAAATCATGGAACTTGAAAACCAAAACGTATACATTTTTTAAATAGACATTTGGACAGAATTTACTTCCCCAACTGCTATGTTCTATGTTTCACTATTTCCCTCGGTTAAATAATTTATACAACAGGAATTTTAAAATTTATTTTAGTAAGAGCATATACTTGAAAATCACTGCTTAATGAGAAAATTTTCTTTTATGTAAGAAGTTATAGAAAAGTACTCAGCTATTGAGAAATCAAACTGAAACATAATTTACCACTTTCATCTATAACTTATTATTTTTTTATTTTGCATTATCACATATAATCATGTCTCTGTGTGTTCGTTACGTTTTAACAGTGTAACAATTTTAACTAATAAGTTAAAACTGTTACACTGTTGAAACTGTAAAATGTAAAACTTAAAACTGTTAAAACAGTGTAACAGTTTTATTTAATAAACCTGTCGAGTACTAGCTATACGCTTTGCATAAAATAAAGTTCATACAAAGCTATATTGCAACTATTTTATTGCATAAATGTAAAGTAATATTTTTAAAAAACAAGTGGGATAGTTTTTTTAAATTAAATTTTTAATTTCTCTTTCATTTCAATAGAAGAATATGCTTTTATTTTTAAAACATTATGTTAATCATTTAAGAAAATATTCAGTTTATTTTTTTTTTTCTTTATTTTGAAACCTTTTTCGCTTTTAATATTGCTTTAAGAGGAATAATATTGAATTTTTAATATAAATTTCTCGAATTAACACATTAAAGACGATATGCGGTATAAAGCATATTCCCGGCTTTTTTTATAAGTATTTAATAAAAAAATTTTTAAAAAAGATTCTAAAAAATAAAAATATTTAAAAAATAATGATATTTACGTTTACAAAAAATGGTTAATATACTCCGTAATGGGTGGCATCTCATCAAATGGTATGAATTTCTGTCATTAAAGTGTTAAGATTAAAGAATGTAATAGAATATTAAATAATTACTATGAAACTTCACATACCATTGTCCAGGCATTCAGTGTGATATTAAAAGTAAGAATACGAACAAGATACAGAGACAGTAGTTGTAATAGCATGTACGAAATGTATTCATTCTACAAAAGAAACACTGACAGTCTCTTCCTGTTGTAGAAGATCATGCGGAATCTGGTGCGCCGGTATGTCACCAAGGAACAGAGAAATGCTGACAACCAGGGAGTTACAGAAGATGATGTGAACGAAATCAAGCAAGACATTTCAGCGTTCCGATTCGAATTGATTGAAATTATGAAGAACAGTGGATTCAATACTGCAAGTGCAAATGACCAAATGCAAGGCGGACTTGCAAAAGGTACAACTCTAAAAAATGAGAAAATTGAAAACACTCATCAGTCTTTAATTTCCATAGCAGTAATATTTAATCCTGTTGCATTGTAAAAATACCTTAAGTTTTTTTGTAGTGCCGTAGGAACTCATTTAGCTTTTGTCCACATAGAGTAGTAATAAAATATAGCATATCTCCCTATTCTAAAGGAACAGAAAGTTGGGGCAAAAATGTACTGTCCTTTTCGTACCAGAGTTGACACTGTGTCGTCGCATTTATTTAGAAAATGTAAACAAGTTACGAATCGATTCTGAAATTCAGAGAAATATATAAAATTCTTTTTCTGAAGTCCTACATTAATTTAACTAAAGATAAATAGATGCAAAAAATATTATTTTGTTTATAACTCTGATAATTTTGTATGAAATATAATAAAACATTGTAAAAAGTTCATATAAATAAATATTTTTTTTTTTTTTTTTTTTTTTTTTCATTTTGGAGGGAAAATATTACACAAGAAAATTTATTAATCGAATAAAAATGTCAAATATTTAAACAAATTATATTTACATTTATTTACAGCTAAAAAAAATGAAACATTTCTTTTGAAAATCGTTTTATTACAATAGACCTTTTTCTTCCTTCTCACCAACAGCAAAGAGTAATTATAGCCAGCAATAAAAATTGTTGCCAAGAATATACAAACTATCACTGCATATGTTAATCTACCAAGGAAACGTCCCGTGAGGATTATGTTTGTCCCAAACTGGCAATCCCGGTGCACTCTCTATTATATAATTACTCTATGGTTGTCCATTTTTAATTGTTTGGAGGACGACAATGCGGCAAAAAAGTGGCCTGTAATTCACCAGCGAGTATCGAACCCTCGTTTTCCTGCCCGCTATTTAGTGTGTAGGACATAATATATAATATGATCAGTTAATAATTTTACAGGAATCATTTAAAAAAGTGTTTTTTTATTAAATATTACTTGTAACCATCAATAATTTTCGTTTCATTCCCACTTAATTTCACTTAGCAAAATTTTTCTAATTAAATTATTTTCAATTAAAAATTTTAAGTTATCTTATAGAAAAAAAATCAAAATATCAACTAATTAATATTTCCTTCAATTCAATTTTAAAAAGACAAAAAAATCGTTATAAAATTTTCTAAAAAATTTTAATTTAAAGCAAGTATTATTTTAACAAAAGTCGTTCAAAAACTTCTTTCAATATTTTAGCAATAAATATAGCTCTACTTAGTCATAATTAGTTATTATATTTTTCAGACGGCATAATTGTTAATAAAATTATTTATATAATTATTACGTATTTATTATTAACAATTTAAATTACTCTGTAATTTATTAATTGATCTATTCGTTTCCAACTTTTGCTCCTTTTTATAGTAATCATTGTAAAAAGGTTCAATCAATAAATGAAACCGTACCAAACTAGGATACGACATTTGACTTATTTTAAAATATTTCTTTAACTCTGGAAATTGGCATTTTATAATAAAATTTGGTGTACATAAGAAAAAATAAAAACGACTTAAAGTATTTAATATTTTAACAATTTAAATATAATATTTAATATTTTAACAATTGAAATACAATATTTAATATTTTAACAATTGAAATATACTATTTAATTTTAATAATTGAAATATAATAATTATTATATTTCAATTGTTAAAATTAATTCATTATATCGTACTTGTCAACTTTTCAAAAATTTTATGTCTGAATTTTTAGTTTATCCTCCACTAAGCGAAGTAATTTTTAAAAAAATATTATACATATCCAAAGGATTTGTACATGAAACAAGGTGGGGTTTTTTTTTTTTTTTTTTTTTTTTTTTTTTTAAAACCGATGAAAGCCCATCAATTAACGGAAAACGAGTAAAAGTTGGTATGTATGATATGTACTTATTAATATCAAACATGTTACACGACTTTTTAAACCTTTGTATTCTTTTAGGTACAGGTGGGAAGAAAGGTCGCCAAAAAGAGCGCCGTTTAATGAAAGGGTTCGACATTGGAGTAGTTAAACAACCACTAAGTAAAGCGAATCAAAAATCTGATATCGAGGCTTCAACAAAATCACCAAGGACACGGTGGTTAAAATTAGCAAATTTAGCTAATGGTAAGAAACAAGTAAAACGACCACAAGGTGCATGGCCATATAGTGAACGTAATTCACGTAGTTCAAAGGGCAAAAATACTGATAGTTTGAGAAGTAGAAGCATGGAATCGATTAGTTCAGAAGTAACATCAGAAGCTGAAGCTACGCACAACGATACTACCTCTAGTGAATCATCGATAAGCCTGGGTGCTTCTACGAATGGTGCACATAATATAGGAAGCGCTGAAGGAGTTACAATTTTGATTAGCGATGATGAATTAATGAGATGTGATCGCGGCACAAATACCGATACACCAGCTTTGAAATGGTCCAAATTAACGAGCAAATTGGGCATGCTTACCTTACCTTCTCGCTTCCGAAATGCTTTCCACGATACAACTCCTGATAAGCCAGGAATATCTAGCCAAGTAGACCATCCACAGCAGACAAGGATGCATCACGGGGAAGTAGTTAAAAAGGTCAAAGCTCGACGAACAGTAAGCGCTCCTCCACCAACTGCAAATCCCAAGCATCACCAACTAGTAATGAGATCTCAAGTAAACGCACCATATGCCTCAATTCCATCTGTGAGTGTTTCAGTGCAAAATAGTGGCAGCGCCCTCAACCCCCTTTCGAGAAATATCGATAGCGTAGAAGAAACACCACCAACAGGAAACTCATCTCTGAATTCGCCGTCTTCCCCTAAAACGCCTAAGTTGAGATTGCAAGAACGTTATCCGGTGCCTACTGTCCACATTGAAGAGGAAGTGGTAGTCGAGAGAACTGCTATTATGGTGGGAACTTCCAGGAGGGAAAGCGTTACCACACCAAAAGATTCTGATGCTTCGCACAGCACTACACCAGATAACATAACAACGGCGATAATAACAAATCCACCTCCGAACGAGAGCGTTGCAGCTAGTCAGCCAGTGAGCCCTCATAAACCCAGTAACGGAACGCTGGGTTTGATATCAACAGTTTATGGCATTGAACCTGTTAACAAGGAGATGAGAACTGGATGGATATAACTCACTTTCTCTTGGAGCGATGCCAAATCAATTATTTTTATAAAACACTTTAGCACGTGGAATATTCCCAACCAAAACAAATTATCCCACAACCTTGAAACTGGCTAATATTTGCTTTAGTGTCTTTATTTTTAATTTAATAGATTTAATTTTTTTTTAAAAGTTTATACATATAATCCAAAATGTTTTCAAGCGATTGATTAGTTAAATGCAATGCCTTTTTCAAAAAAATTACCTCTATTATTTGTATAATAGTATTTCTTATCTTATTTCAAAAGCATGCTTTACATGAATTGCGTTCTTATCAAAAAGCTTTTAAAGTTAATTTTAACATAACTAACGATTTTCAGAATATAGATCTTTATTTAAAAGCATCCTATTTATAACATCTAATTTGAAAGCATATAAATATTGGCCAGTTTCATTGAAATTCTTAAGTTTCTCCAGGATCAACCCAACAAAGCATTAAGCAGAACGTCCAATATACAACATAAAAATTCATGAGGTATTGGCTAACACATGTATTCAAATAACCATAGCTGGATTTCTATTACATAATACGAATTAAAAACGAAATAATTTAGATTCTGAAACATTAGCCAGAAGGTTCAGTTTTCATTTTTTTTACAAGAACATTTAATTGCCTCAACTGGATCCATATAACAAAAGCCCTCCTCGATGAGCTGAGAATAGCTGCAATAACATTTTAGTTTTCTACAGTAAAACGGCTTTGATTGTGTATGAAAGATTTTTACCGATCACATATTCGAGTTCATATCCCACTCATAAAAGCAGAGACGTGAGAAAAACCACCAAATGTTTGAAGACTTTAGAATTCTAGAGTAGAAGTAAATTTTACAGAACCATGATCAGCATCTGTATTTATTGATAGAAGCTTTGAAATGAAATGCCTGTACAGTGAGAAGACTTTCATGGGGCATTGTTTGTGTAGTCACATCTGTTTTGTCACAAAGAACGATTTCTTAAACGAATCAACTGCTTTCTTTTAATTTCATTTCCTTTTTATTATACATTTTTCTGAAATAAACACAAATGTACCAACACAATGTTAAATCCACTTCTGTGAAGAAAATATGTATAACGCTTTAGTGACATGAAATATAAAGCTATTAACCAAAATAAAAGTTCATAAAAAAATTACCTATGTCATCTACGTCTTGTTAAAAGATAAGGAGGATATTGCTTACAAATTGGGAGTTCAACAGCAGCAATTCCTTATTTACAACACAAAAAAAATTTATTCTGCACCTTTGAAACTGTACGATTAACATGTAGAGTAGTTTAGATCAATCTAGATAAAGAAAGAATGCATAATCTTTCTCTATATAAGGAATATCTGTATATTCAAAGATGTTTAAAATCATTCTTGAATTGATATCGCAACTGTAAATAATGTAACATAACCTATAATTGCTAAACCAGCATTTTCCACAAAAAAATAATGAATTCCCCAGCACACAGATTATCATGTTTTATTTCCAAATTATAAACAAGCTGTTATAAAACAGCTGTGACCTTAACTGTTTAAATTAAGTCGTATACAAGAAAAACAGTTTTAAAACAATTAAATAATTCATATATTTTAAATTTCAAAACATGTTAATTTGCGTTGTAAAAATAAATTATGGAAAACCTAGTAATACACTAGAGTAAATAAAAAGGTTTCGAAAAGATTTTTCCAACTTTTAAATATGTATTTTATAGGAAAAAAAAATTGCAAGAGATACTAGAATTTGTAACTGGAAAATGAAATCTTTTAAAAAAAATAGCCTATCTACGTAAAATTCCCTTTACCAAAATGAGGCTGTTGAAATCTTTGTGTGCATTGAAATTTAACACTTCTTCCTCCATGTCATATTTGCTCATTTTTACACTTATTTTTGCTTTCGATTATACCAAAATGTTAGTTTTTCAATATTTCAAAGACAGAAGAATTATAGAATCATTTGGACACGCTATTTTAGACAAACTAAATAAATCTTCATTCAAAAAAATCTGAGAAATTTTGAAATTTTGAAATTCACTTTCGAAAATAAAGTTGATGATTATATACAATTAATTAATCCAAACTTACAATAAATAAAACTACATTACTTATTTAGTTTACTATAAAGTATCTTTCGTTAAAATTTTCAGGAATGAAATGTGATAAAATTTAAGTACAAAATACCCTGTCTCTTTTATACATCTTAAGGCAAATGCAATACAGGTCGATTTTTTAAAAAAGAAAGTCAATTTTATCAAAAACCATACTTTTTTTTCCAGTGACGGCATTTAACCTGAATTAAGCGGATATCTGATTTAATCACAATGAATACAGAATGATAAAATTGAATTTCTGCTTTTTGAAAATTATTTATTTAATCAGCTTAAGGAAATAAACAAAACAGGGGCTTAGCCATCTAGTTTACATTAATATACAATTATTAATATCACCATATTTATATTACAATGTGATCATCATTTTTAACTAAAAGTTTTAGAAGGAAATAGATGTGTAAAAGGAACTTAAATTATTTCAAACAGAATTTGTAACAGAATTTAATTTCATTTCAGGAAAACAATAGCAACATTTCGTTATTTTTTCCCTGAAACCATCCCATCTTCTATACATTCAGAATCGAAAAGGAACAATGATAAAATAGCAAATACAATCTTGATGTCCGCTGTAAACTATTTATAAAAGGGATTATTAGAGAATTGGAAAAATATAGACTAAGCATAAATTTTAACATACCCAAGAGAGGAAACTATATATATATCAGTCAAAATAAGAAGAAAATTTTTTCATACAATATCCAATCATTTAGTAAAATAAATTTTGAAATTTATTATAACATAATATTACCTTTATGTATTAAGACAACATAGAAATATTTATAATAATCAACAAAGTTTTTGTACTAACTTATTTGTGTTATTTAATATCCATAACAATATTTATACGAAAACTAATTTATAATTAGTAGCTTTAATTATAACAAAAATATAACAATTGCAGAAATTTTCTGATGTACCTGATACAACATTAAATTCTTGAAATATCTGTCTCTAGAAAATATTTGTATAGAAAGATAAAAAAAATACATGATAACATATTTATATTCACCAATATCATTGTTTCAAAAGAACATCGAATCATTATAGCGTTATTCATGCAAATTTGAAATGCCTCATTTCATATTTAGTGTTACTCACCTTTTTTCTATATTTTTAATATTATTAATTTCAATTAATTTTATTAATTTTCATTTTTTTATAGATGTTACAAAAATTTGAGAACATTTTCGCATTTTTGGAACAAGTCAACAACACTTAAAAATCACGAAGATAAATTTATAAAATGTTATTAAAATTTAGCTGAATTTTATGAATATTTATTTTTTATTTAGAAGGCATTATATATGAAATTAATTGTAGAATTTATACCTTAAAATTTAAGAATAAATAAATTAAGTGCCTTTTTTTTTTTTTTAATTTTATTCTTAAAAATTCATTTGTTTTCTTTTCAAAAAGCAGTATATATGATATGCAAATGAACTGTCATAAATGTCAAAGTAATTAATGTCACTGAAGCTTGGTGTACAAAAAATAAAGATCAAGTTATATCAAGTCTCCCTCTTTATATTTTCTACTTCATAAATCAATATAAATTACTCTGAAACAGTTTATTATACTTGATAAGGTGAGACATTTTCAGAGCTGAGGGTTGAAATTTATTAAAATTTTAGGACGAAAATAAACTAAATAACAATTAACTACACAGAATGCAAACAAAATAACAATGCTTTTCAATTCCTTTTTATATTACTTAACAGGAAAGATGTTTTTCAGCTGTGATATCATTGTTTAAATTATAAAACACTGATTAAATCTCTTTTATAATAAATACACGGGAAATAAGGGGGGTTTTATTAGTAATCAGTAGCAAGGTTTTAATTTAAGATGCTATTAATAATTAGCTTATCAGATCTTATTTATTAGCCGCTGGGGTATTGTCTTCCTTCTATCATACAATTGTAGGTAATTTTGAGTTTACCTAGAGATCAGCTGTACAACTATAATTTTTATTAGTAATCAGTAACAAGACCTTAAGCTAATCATTAATAACATCTTAAATTATCAGATCTTATTTATTAGCTGCTGGGATATTGCTACTGATTGCTTAATTAAGATATTGCTACTGATTGCTAATAAAACAATAATTTTTATTAGTAATTAGTAACAAGACCTTAATTTAAGATGCTATTAATGAGTTTATCAGATCTTATTTATCAACCAATGGGATATTGTCTTCCCTCATCATACATTTGTTGGTCGTTTGGGGTTTACGTAGAGATCAACTGTACAACTATAGTTTTTATTAGTAATCAGTAGCAAGATCTTAATTTAAGATGCTATTAATGATTATCTTATCATATCTTATTTATTAACCAATGGGATATTATCTTCCTTCATCATATATTTGTAGGTCATTTTGGGTTTACTTAGAGATCAACTGTACAACTATAATTTGACCTCGGATTCTAAGCAGCCAAATTAGTCTGATTCAAATAGAATGGCAGAATAGGGAGAAAGGTATTTCCGGTGAGGTTTTAATTACAATAAAAATTATTTTCATTTCTAAAAAATAAAATTTTAAACTATATAATATTAAATGAAACAGATAAAAACAATTTTACGATAACTATTGAACTTTTTTTTTCCCCCAAAATCATTATGCGACGTTTATGCCTGACTAGCATCCCTAACAAATAACAGACTCGTCCATTTCCGCTTTTAAACCGGATGTTTGACTTTCCACACAATCAGGGGTCGAACTATAAGTGCAAAAGCATGGATGAATTATTAAATTATGTCCTGAAGGTTTTAATGTAGACCCAAGTTTTTACTTTCTATCACAATTTAGATCTATATAAATTAAAATATTTTGTAAAATAAAACTTAAATTATTTCAAATGCAGTTTTTTTTAATTATGTTTCTTACCATACATTCAACTCTTAACTCGTTAATTATTATAAAATAACTATCAAAATTGTGTGTATATCATCAAGTGTTGTACGTACCATATATCGTTATAGTGTAAATTAACCACTTCAGGGACTATTTTTTTTATAGTGAGAAAAAATGACTCAATTTTTTTTTCACTTTTTTACGATTTATTCATTTTGAATTGATAAGGATTCAAAAGAAAAAAAAAAAAATATGAAATATGGGGAAAATGCACAAAAAACCATTACGTCCGCATTTGTTGCCACTGAGCGTTAATAGTAATTTATAAACGGAATGATTTCATACATTCCAGGCATAAATTAATTATTGTTTCAGGCATCATATTTAAACTAAATATTATTAATATATCTGGTATTATTTTTGTCAAATATTAACGATTTGTTCAAATAATCATTAAACACCGTTACCAGTGCAGCCAAACCGTAAGATTTTTTTTTCTTTTGAGAGATTCAATGGTGGGTAATTTGTTATCAAACTTTTTTTTTTAATAATGGCACTAACTATAATTATAAAAAAAAAAAACTAAATGTCCATAAGAGTGGCCAAGGGTGTCGAGAGGTTAATTATTATAAAATAACTATCAAAATTGGGTGTATATTTCATGAAAGTTAAGGAACGAACACGTATTATTATCATGAAAGTTAAGGAACGAAAGACTAATTCCGTAAAAGGAAAACGATTTATGAAAAATATTTACGAAAATGAAATATTAAGTTTCCATAACATCTTATCAAAAAAAGGGCTAATGAAATTCTATGCAATATTTTAGAAGGATAAAATTTACACAGTTATTCAGAAATATTCATACTCTAATGTTACTTATATTGGTATAAATATAATATCTGTTTACAGATGCATCCACATTTGAATGCAGGATAGGGGAACGTCGCTTTTGAACGCATTTTCCGGTGATTTAGAAAACTAACCTTTAACCTTTTCGAAAATCAAGAGGGCCCACAGTCGTCTTTCGAAGTTGTAAATTTTTTATGCATGAATAAAATTACGGTATTTAGAGCACAAAGCAAACGTTATCGTATACTTTTCTTTTACTGCCCATACTGAAGCAAGCGTACGCAAGAAAGCGTACGCGAGCGACGCTTCAGCTTCCTTCACACAAAGGCGTAAAGGCTCGTTCACACCGAGGCGTGAGGCGTTGAAGCGTTGACCAATCACTAGCCTCACAGCGTTCTCCTGAAACCGGTTGAAACCCACCGCTGCGAGTTGACCAACTTTCAACTCTCAAATGCTTGCCGCGTCATGTGACTAGGATTGAGCCAATAGTAGATCTGTCATCTAGTAGAAGTAACTGGAACTTCACTAGGCGTAAAGCGATTTCTGAAGTTTCGGTTTGAACGGTTCGAAAAGATTTTCTTCCCTGCCGAGTGACGCGTCGCCGCCTCACGCTTCGGTGGGAAAGAGCCTTAATGCAGCGAAGCATCAAGCGACAGAGAAGAAAATTTGTTCGAACGGTTCATACGGAAAGGACAGAAATGGCTTTAAGCGTATTGAAGTTCCAGTTACTCATACGATTATTGGCTCAATCCAAGTCAAATAACGCGTCAAGCGTTTGGCCGTCTTCAAGCGATCGTATATCATATTGAGGCCTGTGATTGGTCATATTGAGGCTTGTGATTGGTCAACGCTTTACGTTTCGCCACGTTACGGCTTTGTGTGAAGTAGGACTTTAAAGCTCATGCGTTCAAATGTGGATGGGGCTTTAGAACTTTAAGTCTCATAGTAAATCAAGAATACAGTGCACTTGAAATAATGCCCACAATAACTACATTTTCGCTTATATTAAAAATATCATATCAGAATTTACAGAAATTCATTCTTTAAAGACAATAACTATGTCTGCTTACAGATTTAAAAATATCATTACTGTTATGGTCTCCAAATAAAAACAAGTATATTTCAGTGAAATGTAAACACCAACTCTTTTATTCAAAAACCAATTTTATTCTACAGATATCACATTTCTTACTCGTCAAAGCTCACACAGACAAGGAAGTTATAATTTCTCTGGCGCCTGTTTACATTTCCATTTTATTTATAATAAATTACTCTTGTGATGCCATTTATATTCATGAGGCAACGGTTACTATTATATATATAAAAGATAGCATGTTGTGTTTGTTAACTTTTTTTTTTTTAAAGCTAAAATTTGGTTGTTTCTATTTTAATCTATTTTCAAATGCATTGGAACAATCTGAAAAAAATAATAATAATTTAGAAATTTTCAAGGATAGCACTCATCATCTCAGATTTTAATAAAAATTGTTGCGTTTATAAGAATTTTGAGGCTGAATTCCAAAATTTAAAATATATATTATTTATGAATATGAAAAAATGAAATATTTATTTATATTTTCTCAAATATTAATTCATTAATTAAATTTAACTAATTATTTTTAGTTTTATTATTTATTTATTTGTTCAAAAGCTAATTGTTTAGTATGCTACCAAAAGATGGCAGCACAAGGAAAAATCATTTTTTTTTTTTCCAATTCCTACTATTAGTTCACACTCTCCCTATATATATTTATATATCTTGTTAAACTTGCAGTGGATGACACTTGATGTTAATACAGTTTTTTCAAATATTAATTCATTAATTAAATTTAATTAATTAATTTTAGTTTCATATGGGAGAAAAAAATTTCCCTTATATAAGATATTTAGCATTATATAAATTTAAGAATAAATAAAAAGTAAAAGAAAAGAAATCCAATTCAATTGTTAGGAATTATCTTGAAAGGGTAAATTCTGTTAACCTTTCTGTTTATTCTTTTGATCGTAACATTTATACATTCACTTGAAACTAGATTATATTTCCTACGAAAAATTTTGTAAAAATGCTCCTGAGGAAAAAAAAAAGTATTATTCCATAAAGTAGCCTTTTTAACCAGTCTTAGAAAGTAAGAAATATTTATAAATACTTTATATATTAATTAAATATATTAACTCATTTTGTCAGCATCATTTTACTCTAAAATTATTTAGCTGTTTCTTCATGTTCAAATGATTTTGAGATGTGGCGCTGATATCGATAGGTGTTTTCGTCAGTTGCTAACTCTGTTGTTGATGAAGATCCTATTAACATATTATGGAAATGATGAATTTAGTGTGATGATTGTCATATTTCTTAATTATGTAGTCAATTGATCAATATGGAAACTAAATAAAGTATCTGTTCATGTCGAGAATAATTTTTGAGAGCTGAATTTTCTGGTCAGTATCAGTCGTCTAGACAAGAAAAGAGCAGCAATGATTTTAAATATATTTTTCATATATCTTTTACAGAACTTGTCTATAATTTTTATTTAATTGAAAATATATATCATAGAGATAATGATTTAAATAACAATTTTAGGGGCTCATTATATTTAAACACTTAATTTTTATGTATTTAATTACACACGTTATTTAATGTAATCGGAACTGAACAAGTTCCAATATTTATTGAAAGGTAGAAAGCATTACCTTGTTGCATTACCTAATTAAGACCATTAAGAAAGCATTGCGGTTCGTTTTTCAGTAGCTATAATTTATTTCTTCAAATTTAATTTTGATAATGGCAACAGTGTTCATAAGTATCAGGAAATGTAAAAAGTTTTATTACTGAATACATATTTGATAAAAATGTTTATGTTGCTACTTTTTTTCCATATAAACAACTTGGAACTATTTATGATATTTATCTGAAAGTAATATGAAATTCATTTTCAGAAATCATTAATTTTTTATAAAACTGTGATTCAACATCTCTAATCATTAAAGAATGAAATCAAAATCTCTTGAAAATTATTCAGAATACTGGTTTTTAAAATACAAATTTTTATTGTTTAGAATAAATAAATTTTAAAATATGTTATAAATATGTTGTATTGCAAATATGTTAAAAATATGTTATAAAAAAAAAAAATCCTTCAGCCAGGGCATTAGATGAACAGTGAAATGCATAAATTTGTTTTTTCACATGTATGTCAAATATAAAGACTTAGCTATAATTTATTTTTTCAATTTCATTTTGATAATGGCAACAGTGTTCATAACACTGGAAATGTAAACAGTTTTATTACTGAATACATACACTCATGTCCATAAATTAAGGATAATTCAGAATCATACAGAAATTGAACTCTAAAATAAAAATTTCACCTGTAGAATTATCACACACATCTTGAAGAAGAATATGCAAATTACAGGAAACCACCAGATGGCGCGGATAGTACGTCACAATGACGAGAGTGTAAGAGAGGGGTATATAAGGAATGGTGGCAAAGAAGTAAAATTGTTCACAAGCGCTTTAAAAGCCTTTCAGTGCAATAACCACATAGTTATGGCACAAAGGAAGCATTTGGATGTTTTTTTACGTGGTAGAATCATCGGACGACTGGAATGTGGACGTACCCAGCTGGAAGTATCCGAGGAACTTGGACTCGCCCAGAGTGTCATCTCCAGGCTTTGGCAACGATTCCAAGATGATGGTAATGTGAGTAGACGTTACAGCACAGGTCGCCCCCGAGTTACAACGCCGAATGAGGACCGGTATTTAGCGGTTACTGCCAAAAGAAACAGACGGAGCACAGCATCAGACCTGCCTCGTCAGCTCTCTTCAGCTACCGGTACGACAGTTTCAAGGCAGACCGTGTACAGACGCTTAGGGCACATTGGTCTATATGCTCGTAGGCCTGTCAGATGTGTTCCACTTACTGCAACTCACTGTCGCCTGCGATTAACCTGGAGTAGAGAGCATGCATTGTGGACACCGCAACAGTGGTCTGGTGTGATGTTTTACGACGAGTCCAGGTTTAGTTTGCAGTCTGATTCTCGCCGGACTTTCATATGGAGAGTGCCAGGTACCCGTTACCACCAAGAACACCATTGAACGACACCGTTACGGTGGTGCAGGATGGCTCGTTTGGGGAGGAATTATTCTTGGTTCCAGAACTGACCTGCATGTTCAGAGTGTAACGATGACAGGCCACATCTATCGGGATGTCATTCTGGAACAACATGTACGTTTGTTTCGGGGCGCCATGGGTGCTGAATTTCTGTTTATGGATGACAACGCCCGTCCTCACCGTGCAAACATTGTAGTCGAATGCCTTCAATTGGAGGATATCACCCGTATGGATTAGCCAGCATGCTCACCGGACTTGAATCCAATAGAGCATATGTGGGATATGCTTGGCCGACGAATTGCACCCCGTCAACCCCCTCCCACCTGTCAACCGGAACTTCGGAGGGTATTGCTTGATGAGTGGTGTAATATTCCCCAAGATTAGATTGATAATTTGATACTCAGCATGCCTAGGCGTTGTAAGGCCTGTTGTCCGATAGACATACTCCATATTAACCATCATACTAACCATGTTATATTGTTTTTTGTAAATAGGTTCTTTTTTGAAATTTGCTCCAGGGAGTAAAAATCGCAATTTTTATTAATTATGTCAAACATATAGCATCTTTTTTGCTCTTTACCTTTTGTTTAATAAATAGACTTTACAAATAAGTCAAATTTGTTTTGCTTCTGTCTCTTTCTTTGCCTGAACTTCATTATCTTTAATTTATGGACATGAGTGTATTTGATAAAAATGTTTATGTTGCTACTTTTTTCCATATAAACAACTTGGAACTATTTATGATATTTATCGGAAAGTAATATGAAATTCATTTTCAGAAATAATTAATTTTTTATAAAACTGTGATTCAACATCTCTAATCATTAAAGAATGAAATCAAAATCTCTTGAAAATTATCCAGAATACTGGTTTTTAAAATACAAATTTTTATTGTTTAGAATAAATAAATTTTATTGTATTGATGTTATAAAACAAAAAAACAATCCTTCAGCCAAGGCATTAGATGAACTATTTATGATATTTATTTGAAAGTAATAAGAAATTTATTTTCAGAAATAATTTATTTTTTATAAAACTGTGATTCAACATCTCTAATCATTAAAGAATGTCAGCCAGGGCATTGGATGAACAGTGAAATGCATAAATTTGTTTTTTCACAAGTATGTCAAATATAAAGACTTTTAAAATATGTAAAGGTCTCAAAAGATAATTAATTTGCCAGCAAACATTCTCTAAAAGACTTGAATAACAACAAATTTAGTCTTAAAGAGAATAATATCAACTAGAATATATCAACTACCTTGCAATATCTAAAAACATATAATGCACACAATATGACAAGTTATGAAGAAGTTTCTACATGTTAAGAAAATATTTGTACACATTATATATAACAAAGCAATCCTATCTAAGCCAAACTACTAAAAAATTAATAGTAAATCCAAAAACTCTTATTGCATTTAAAATATAATGATCCTTCCTTTTTTCACCCCTCATGGGTTCTAAGTGTTTCAACAGACAGAAGTAAAAATATATATTTCTTGTTATTATTGTTTTTATAGACCAATATCTTGGTACAATTTAAATTATGCAGTAATTTAATATACCAAATTATATATATATATATATATGTTCTTGATTATATGTGTCTGATCTTGTAGTCTTTGTACTGCATGTTCTAAAAATCTATATATATTTCATATATATAGATAACTTAACCTCATATTTATTTTATTCATAGAAATTTTTAAAAAAATATATATTCAGCATCAAATTATATTTTTAGAGACTGGTATTTGATTTTTTTTTTTTTTTTTTTTTTTTTTTTTTTTTTTTAACAATATAGATGGTTTCCAAATTTCTATTTTCACAGAGACTTTAAGTTAGATAAACAGGGAAAATCTAACTTGAACTGACTTTTAGCAAGGATGTCCTCATTCACCCCTTTTCAGATAAAAAATTACTCAGTGCCACTTTCCCTAAAAATGCACAATCTTTAAGCAAACAAACATAAAGATATAGTAAATAAAAGATGCAATTTTAAGGTCAGTTTTATTTGTTATAAAATTATTAAAATCCTCACATTACTCACAAAAAAAATATAATGGATATCATAAATAAATATTATGAATAACACTAAAAATAATCCTAATAAGGAGGAATCTTATGAACCCTATCAATTAACTGAACCCCAGCTAAATTTTTGTCAGCTGTATCTTTAAATCACTGCAATTCACTATTTGCTATCACTTTCTTTTGTTAACAAATTTGTGATAGCATTAAAGCTATGTTTCCATATTAATAAAGAAAGTGCAATCCAAAATTTTTGTATTAAAAGTAATCCCTATCAAAACTGTAACTGTCTGCTTCCGTATCTAGAAATGTTTGTAGCTGACTTTTAATCAATGATAAATATTTTATAATTTGTTGTATATTCTTTGTGATTTTACCATCCACTTTCTTTTATTTAAACCTCCAAATGCATCCGACGCTATATTACTACAATATCTAAAGCCATCTTATGCACTAACTGTTGAGTGCTTATGGAATAAAATGGAATGGTAATGAATGACATTGGCAACGAATCATTGTTCCCATTTATTTTCCTACTTGACCTAGTTATATGGTTTTGTAAGCCATTTTGTAAATATTTAAAAAGAATGAGAAGTGGTCGATGGCATTTGTTGTTTCCTATTAGGATTGATTGTGAAATGAATGTAGGGAGCTTTGTTCATAGATGACAACGCTGAAGACAACATCAACAACATATATTTAAACGAAATAGCACAGCACAAACACATTAGACGTTTTTTCTTTCGCCATTTTTTTCTTTGAACACAACCGTTTCAGCTTTCTTTTCTCGTATATCTGTTGCCTCTCCTGAACCGAGAAACTTACCTCTCATTGAGTTTGATCGTAACGCGACAGCATTTGTGTGATCGAAATTTGGCAAGTGTTTTTCAATATTGTTAGGTGGTTCCAGTATGACAGAAAATTGTTGTTTCTGGATATTTTGCAGATTACAGTTTTCAAAGAATCAATCTCTAATGTGTCTACCACCTTTACCTCAACAGGTAGTTTTTCCAAGCATTTTTCTTATAGTGAATTGGTTTCATGACCGAACGCAGTGAACTCAGAGAATATGTGTAAAGGTTGATGTTTATTTCATATGTTTTCAATTACTCTGCAATTTAAAATGTATTGAAATATTTGTTTAATATTTTCATTGTTTTTTGTCTTATGATTGGCAATGATTTTACGACCTTAATATTCAGAGAATAAATGTATCTAAGTAATCTTCTGTACAGTATTTTAAATTATTAACATAAAGGTTAAACCAATAAAGTTATAGAAATAAGGTTATGAAACATTACATGCTACATGCTACAATGAGATACATACTCTAATGAGGAGCTCGTTTTTAAAAATGTATTTTATAAAGCAGTTTCCTCTTAACTCTAAAACAATATGGGTATCATGATTTCCATATACCAGATTTATAATAGATAAACGGAAATCATCTGTATTCCAATATAGCTACCAAGAATATAATCAATAAGTCACACTACACTTAGAATAAGATAAATATATGCATAATACTTAATTCATAAAAATGTGATAAAAAAAATTAATAAATGGTAAGCTATAATGAAACGGTGGTTGGTTTACAACACAAAACCTTAAGATTTTCATAATTAACAACAATCGATCTACGTTTCTAAAATTATAATACATTTTATTATAATTATTTAGATAATCATTTTACAAATGAATAATTTAAAAACTACTTACCAATACCTGGAGTAAATAACTAATGGAGAAAGAAAAAGTAACTCAGGTCCTGACAACATAGCGAAGGCTGCAAGAAAATCAACTACTTCCCTAAAATCCTCTGAGGAAAATTCCCTTTCCCTAAAGATTACTCAGGACCGATTTCTGACTTCGTAGAGCGAAGACGTGTTTTCGCCTCGCTCTCGACTTCGTTACATGTTCCCACTTCGTTACTTGCAACAACTTTCTCCCTCTCTGATTTTATGGCTTTCAGTCAAAACTAAGAGGTCCGAGTTTAGTTACTTAATTGTTATTAATTATTATTTTTATATTTTAAACACTTAATTATAATTTTAAACTCGGAACGTTATCGCGCAATCAAAACGGAGAAAGCTTCGTCTTCTCCAACCAACACCCTGATATCATTAACGGATGAAGACCCAGGACTAGGACTAATGATGAACACTGACATCGAATCACACCTCCACACGAGCACACCTCCACGCGAGCAGGGTTGTCCAAATGATGCCCCCACAACCCATAAATCGACTACTGAACACGACATTCTGGACATGGACATCAACAAAACCGACTCCGATACAAACAAGAATTCTTGATAGCAAACCGAATGTGATTTCTAAAGATCATTGAATATGGCCAGGAGCTGATCAGAATTTACATGGCACGTAGAGCTTTGTGTTACGATGCCCAGTGCGCAAATGTGGCCCAACTTACTACCGCGGCCAAACAAATAGTAAATGAACAAAAGACCCTCTGTGAATCACTCGGAGTTTTACTGTATAGGTATCCTTCCGCCAAAGATATCAACGATGCTGAGGCTCGGCTTAAACCTAAGGAGCTCAAAGCACAAAAAGAGCTCACCAAAAAAATTAACAGTGAAACCCCCAAACCTACAGAAGAGCCCACCACCTCCAAAACGCAGACGAAAAGGCCTGCAGACGATGATGCATTTAACCCCCCACACACACACACAAACACCTACAAAAGAAGGCAATGAGATCTCCGCAGGACCCTACACCCATCGCAACAGCAAATCCCTTTGCGCCGGTTGGAAATGTAAACACAATTCCGGAACTAAACACCAATGCACCGAGGGCAACCAGACCTCCACCAATTTTCTTCCAGCCGACTAACAGCTGGGCTGTGACTCTTTCTATGCTAAGAAAGGAAGTGCCCAACATCCAGGCAAAATATACAGGCCAGTTTATGAAAGTACAGGTCGGAAATGATGATGACTTCAGGAAATTGACTAAGTATACCGACCAAACAGGCCTCGACTACAAAAGCTATAAGCTTAAGCAGTAAAGGCCTGTAAAGATAGTAATACGAGGACTACCAGCGAACACTGACACAAAGGAAATTGAGGACCAGCTCTCCCATGCCGGGTTTGCTGCCCACAAAATATCTCGCCTATCCAAGTTTCGCCCAAAGGAACAAATGCCGCTGTTTTATGTGCAGATCAAACAGAACGGAAATATCGAGGCAGTCTACAGAACTACTGAGTTGCTTGGAGCCATGGTAACTGTTGAGGCCTACAGAGAACGCCCCGGCCCCAGCCCATGCTGGAATTGCCAGGGTTTTTTTCATTCTTCGGAAGTCTGTAGGCTTCAGAAAAAGTGTGTTAAATGCGCTGGTCCTCATAACCCAAAAGACTGCGACAGGTCACTTGAAGAACCAGCCACGTGTGCAAACTGTGGAGGTGCACATGCGGCAACTGGAGGAGCTGCCCACGTTTTCCGGAAACGGCTAAAAACAAATGGCTAAAAAGGCCCTGCCGAAGCAACCTCAGATGCTCTCCAGAACTGTCAGCAATCAGCTATCATATGCTGCATTGACCTCCGGCAAGCACCATCAGGTGCAACCCCAGCTAAGTGCCCTACAGACAAATTTCCCGGTACTACCAACGCAAAATGCAACTTCTGCACACCCAAATTAAGTAAGTGTCAATACACCTCATCAAGGCGACTTACACCCATCTTCAGTGACGGCAACTCAAACTGATCAACTAATACCACCGTTCCCGTTGCAAGTAACTGCAATACAGAAACAATTGCCGGGATTCCATCAAACAATCTCACCGCCTGCCAAACCTACAAATGTTGCACAGCCCTGTAACAACAATTTAGATTGCGCTGACATAATGGCAGATTTGATTAAACTTGTGAACACCGGACTGGCCCCTACAATTCTGGTAGAAGCCTTTTACCACAGCATACCAGAACTAAAAAAAAAAAACAGACAGCCATCTCCGGGCCTACATCATCTTTAAAAATTACACTATGATGACATCCCACATAAATTTATGTTCCCGGTGAACTTGCAGCTTCTCAGAGTTGGAGCCTGGAATGCAAATGGACTGCATCCCAAAATCAATGAGGTAAGAAAATTTGTATCAGAGCAAAATCATGATGTTTTTCTGGTCCAGGAAACGCTTTTACGCCCTAGTTTGACCCCACTGATCTCTAATTTCCGGCTCTATCGATTTGATAGAACCTATCCTAATTATAATCGTTTAAGCGGAGGTACTTGTATCTATATTAAAAGTTCAATCTCTCATCATAATGTTGATGTTGTAAATTTAAATCTGTCTTAGTCTATTGCAGTTCAGGTTAATTTAATTAACAGCCCACCAATCATTATTGTTTCTATTTATGTACCCCCTCATCGTCCATGTGGTTTTCCGGTGGAGGATCTAGATAAATTTTTTAGACTTGGACCTAATGTGTCTAAATAATCTAAAGCTCCTCACTTCAGTTGGAACCTCGGTAGGAAGGAAATCGTTACGGTTCTGAACTGTATCGTTATATTTGCAACCAACGAGGAATGAGAGTTGTTGCCCCCCACCAACCGACTAGATATGACATTCATCATCGTCGAGGAAATGTCTTAAACATGGCGATCTTTAAATACATCCCCTTTAATTATAAAATTGAGGTAGAATCGGATATAGATTCCGATCACCTCCCCGTTATCATTTCCCTTGATACCAACTTAATAGTAATTGGAAAGTCTTCAGTCATATCCTCATTAAAAAACCTCTTCCCAAATTAATTTTAAACATAGATGATAATGCCGACAATTTAATTAGAGAAATAGAAAATACTATTCTAACTTCAAATAAAGAAGCCTCTAAACCTAAATTTAAACCTCCACCGGGTAGGTTTCCAGCCAACACAAAAACAGCGATAAAAACCAGAAATCGGCTCCGGAGGGCTTGGCAAAGAACGAGAAACCAACAAGTCTCCGAAATTCATACAATAGTAAAAGAAATGAAATCAGAATTCTGATAAGAAACTATTTACAGCAACGATGGGAACATTCCATTGAGGCGCTATCGCCTGCAGACAAGACTATTTTTAGACGCACGCCCCTTTTACGCAAACCTTACACAAATATTCTCCCTCTACTTTGTTCAAATGGTCATTCGGCGTATGCCCCGAAGGAGAAATTGGAACTCTTGGCAGACAGCCTTCAACTGCAATTTGAGACCCACCACGGCATTGAAGATTCTTCCGACTCACCAACACTGAAGTAAAGACTTTCCTCTCACAAAATTTCTCTAAACCGATAGACATAGTTAGCCCGAGGGAAGTCTGTGATTATATCAAGAAAACTGCAACCAACAAAGCTCCTGGATTGGACTCTATTTCTAATCGCATGTTAAAATCTCTCCCCTATTCTTATATTTTAATTATCACTTATCTCATTAATTTCTTGACGTGCTATTTTCCTAAGAGTTGGAAAACTGCCATAATCATTCCCATTCCTAAACCGGGATGTAATTTAGCCTATCCTCAAAATTACCGTCCAATCTCACTGATCAGCAGTATGAGCAAAATATTCGGATATTCGATTCTTAAAAGCCTGGATCAGCACTGCATTAATAATGATATACTTATTCCGGAACAATTTGGATTCCGGAACCAACTCAGTACAAATCATCAGCTCTTACGTGTTCATGAGCTGATCCGTGAAGGCTTTAATAATAGAAAATCTACAGGAATATTATTTCTGGACGTAGCCAAAGCCTTTGACAAAATTTGGCATAATGGCTTAATATCCAAGCTCATGCAACTTGACTTTTCGGATCATTTAATTCATCTTTTGCACTCCTATCTCTATGCTCGTAAATTCCGAGTTAGATTTCAAAATGCTATCTCTCGTCGCCTTCCAATCAGGAGCAGCGTTCCACAGCGCTCACTTCTAGGGCCACGCTTATTTTTAATCTCTGTAAACGATATCCCTAGACCGACAAAATGTCAGCTAGCGATATTTGCAGATGACACAGCGATTATTAGTCAGCACAAAACACCAAACTCCGTCGTTGCTCAGTTGAATAATTATATCACTCAATTAGAAAGTTGACTGACCACATGGAAAATAAAGGTTAATCCTAATAAAAGTGCGGGCCTCCTCTTTACTTTGAAGCATAATATTGATAACTTAAATGATGTCACCATTTTTGGCCAGCCCGTCTCCTGGGTTACTGAATATAAGTACCTAGGATTGGTTTTAGACTCAAAATTGAACTTTCATTCCCATATCTCTAAAGTAGTTGCAAAAGCATCTGCTGCGAGTAAAAAACTTAAAAGCCTAATTTCTCGTAAGAGTAGGCTAGCGATCAGACATAAGCTACTGCTCTATAAGTTGATTCTTCGACCAATTCTCACCTATGGCCTGGGCTTCCACTTCATTGAAAAATCTCCAAAAGTTGCAAGGTTTCCAGAACAGACAGGTAGCCAGTATAGTTAATGCTCCGTGGTTTGTTAGACGAAAACAAATACATAAAGATCTGGATCTTAAGCCGATAATGGATTACATATTCAAAATTTCAAAAAAATTTCATGATAAATGCCCTCAGATTCTCAATGAAGCTATTCGTACAATTTCTGTTTACGATCCTGGTCTCAGTAGCTCTAGAAAAAGACCTAGAGCTATCTACGATGCGACGTTTGAGTCCTTCCCAAGTCTAAAAAGGATTCGTGGAACTCAAAATGACCAAAATAGCTAAATTGGAAATCTGAGGTGTCTATTTGGCTCCTTAAATTTTCATTTTATTGCTACGATGTGCAAAACTAACACAAATACTGGCTATCGTAATTTTTTTCCCCCAAATGTTATCTAAAATTCTTAAGAAGTTAATGTTTTCATTTCCAGAGTATCTATTTTAATTTCTAGATTTAACTTTTTTATTTTTTATTTCTATTTTTGATGAATTCACTGACCGTCTGTGGGGAAACGTGTTACGGACTCCTAATTGTACCTGAGTAATTAACTTACTTCTTTCTTTTTATTATTTAACTTATTAGTGTAGACTTTTCTTTTTTTTATCTAAATTAAAGATGTAATTTCAATAATGTAAATTTAGCTATATTAATGATTATGTGGAGGTTTCCGGGGTATATTTACCCCATAGGTACTCCGAAACAGATAGATACTTCCGTTTCCGAAAAAGACAACGATCTCCCTCTGGTGGTCATTCCTTTCTTTAACATAGCGTCTCTTTTGTCGGTGTGTGTTTGACGTGCTTTAATCTCTCTCTTAAAAAATCAAGAATCATGGTAAGAATTTAATTTTTTAAGGTGACTAAAAGAATTTTACGAACATTGTAAATGAAAATAATGAAAAAGTTCACACATGATCATGAAAAGCCAATGACAGATTTAGGCTTGGGCCCGGGCCTACGCCGGCAAAAATTCGAAATCGATTTTTTTTTTTTTTTTATCAACTGTAAGACCGAATTTTAATGCTTCTTTTCTTGCTTTGACAACCTCAAGATGTCAATATTTAAAGGGTAGAATTATTTTTTAAAATAATTAATCGTGTAAGTAGTAAAATTTAAAATATCTAACAAATAGGTACTAAAAAAATTTTCGTTAAGTATAGCATTTATCTTTTGACGTTAGATTTTTCATTAATTTTTAAAAAAAAAATCTAAATGTAGCGTTTGTTTGCTCATCATTATAACACAAAATATTAATCCATCATATTTAATTATACATTTGTCCTGTTACTCAAAAATTTTATAATTTTTTTTTAATCTCGCATAAAAATTTTATAGTTTACATAATGTGAGACGTTTCTCAAAGATTACCATGATCAATTTAAAAAGGTTGTACTAGAACTTCGAAAATTATAAAGAAATAGGCCCCAAAACACAAATTAAATTAGTCAATTTATCTGATTAATAAAAGAAATTGATAACTATTTTTAATAACATTGCAAAGAATAATTTGAAATAGAATTCAAAATTAAATTTTTTATTAGGTAGACTGTGAAAAAAATTCTTCTAAAGCAATGAGTCATATAATAAAAGGACATAAATTTTTGTATTTAATCAAAGTGTCGATAAAAGCTGAATAGTATTTCATTTATTTTGTTAACATCTTTTCTCTAAGCATCAATGTTAACATCTTTGAGGTCTTTATTTTGAAAAATGTTTCAGTTTAACTTTATTTTTTTTCTTTGAGTATTGAGTCACAATGCTTTTATTCTTTGTTCAGTCTTTTCAATGTTCTTAGAGAGTAAAGATCTTATTTTATAATAAATTTTATAATTTTTTTTTTTTTTTTTGCAATGTTTTTTTTTTTCCCCCCAGGTTCAGATGTTCTTATGATAATTTAGTTATGAATTTTATTCATAATTATTTTTAAAAAATGATGAATTGATATCAATTGTCCTATTTGATAAATAATGGTACTTTTTTTAAATCTGGCAGTAGTGGGCAGTAATTAACTTCATTCTTATAAAATTGATCTTGTTTTCAAAGCATAGTGATAACTAAATATGTTTCTCAACATGTAATATATGGATTATTATTTAATACAATTGTATAACTTATGGTGAAATGTTATATTTTTTTTAGCTATTTGTATAGAATTTGGCTTCATGAATTCAAACATATTATTGATATGTAAATATCATGTATTTTTAATTAAAATTTAATAGCTGTTTAAACGATTACGATTTTTCGGTTTTGTAATTATTTAAAATAATTTAGTTAATTTGTTTTTATTATTATGCATATGTTTTTCATGTGCATTGTCTCGGCTTGATTAATAGAAAGAAATTTTATTAAATCATTGCCAATAATTGAACATTAACCTTTCAGTACCTGCAAATTAAATCATCAAATTTATGTCTTATCTCATTTTCAAAGCTCTTTTTATGAAATCCTGATTTTTTTTTTTTTTTTTTTTTTATTGTATGAATTTATTATAAATGAATTTGTGTTTTCTTTAGATGCCTGGTATTCTTAATCCCCGGCCATTTTTAAATACATTGTTGGGCAAGAATGTTGCAGTATCATTGAAGTGGGGGATGAAATATTTTGGAAAACTTGTACAGGTTGATAAATACATGAACCTTGCAGTTAGTATTATTTTTTATATAAATTTAAAATTGTTAATGCTTCTTACAGGAGTATATAAAACTGACTCTATTATTAAAATAGTAATTGTTATTTTAATGTTTCCTTTGTTTTTAATTTTTGTTTCTGAGAAATTCATAAAAGTACGGAGAGGACATTAATGTATACAATCATAAAATAATTTTCATTATTGAGAAAATGTGTTTAAAATATGTCAAATATATGTTAATAAAGCAACTTTAAATGATAATGCAAATAGTATTTTAAATATGAGAAAAAAAATTTTTTTTTTATTCTTATTAAATAAAATAAATATTCAATGCTTTTTATTGGAAGGTATATCTTATTACTTCTCAAGAACTATACTAATGCTCTATATGCATATGTAGTTTTGCACATTAAAACGGTGAAATACAAAAATAATATCAAATTTTAATTAATATATAGTTTTTGAATATATAAATAAAAGAAATATTATTTTTATGCAATATATTAAATTCTAAATGTGAAAAATTATGAAGCTTGTTAAAAGCTTTATTTATATTACTATATTCATAATTTATTAGCATTGATACATGTGTAAATTAAAATGTTGATACAAGTTAAAGCATGGTGATTATACAACTGATACTTTTTAATTTTTAATAAAATATATTTTCCTCAATTTGTTCCCTGAAAGGATTGAATATTATTCATTAATTCTATAGGTATAAATTTTACTTTTCTAGCTTGAAGATGTTACAGAAATAGTGGATGGTACCAGGTCAAACAACTTTATGAAAACTGCATTAGTACGGTGTAACAATATACTGTACATTCATGAATGCACTAAAGAAATGGAGGAGCAGGAATGCAACTCAGGAGAAGCTCAAGTCACAGAAATGTAAATTGATGTAGGTTGGTTATTATTTTTTAATTTTACTCTTTTTATACTAAAGCTTTTCAATGCCTTTTAGCCAACATTTGATCAGAAATTAATTTTTGTGTTTGTTTTATCATGTAAGAAACTTCTGTCCAGAGATAAGAATTTTACTAAGTTTATGTTATAAACTTGTTGTTTTGAAGTTTGAATGAATGGTTAAAATATCTTGATGTTTTTGGTTGAATTATTTTTTAGATATACTTTTATATGTTCATTTTGCATACAAATGTTTAAGATGTTTGTTTTAATGTTTTATTTTGAATATACCATTAATTACCTACTTATGTAACATTCATGAAAAATAAGTAAATGTTAATTTCTTGCAGGATTTTCATAATTCAAAACTGTTTCTTTTACCTCGATACTGATAATTTTTGTATTTAAAAATTTTAATGTAAATTGGTGATAGGAAACACCTGGTTACAAATTTTGCTTTCTTTTCCTATAATACAGTCGAACTTCAAGGGAGACGCAAAATAATTCGAGTTATAGAATTTTGGATTTTGTAAGGAAATATTCAACTTGTAGAGATTTAGATTCTTTCTAACTTATTTTGAGTTAGAGAGGTAAAATAAATAAAAATTCAAGTTACAGAGGTAATAAACATGTTTATTTGTAACTCAAAGGTTATATTATGTATTAAAAAAGTCAGTTATTATTTATTCATTTATTTTGCTTTAGACAATTCGATCGTTCTCTATCTAAGCTGTAAAGAGCAGAAAATTCTTTTTCTTCCGAGTTGCTATTTCATAGAATTGGTTATTCTATTTACTATATACTCATACATTGTTTTCTAAGAAACAATGACGTGCATTGTCGGCAAATCCTTGAAGTCGGTAACTTATTTTTCTTCGAGCTATAGAGGTAATTAGTTTGAAATGATCGAGTTGTAAAAAAGATTGTAAAATCAAACATTGCTAACATCAAACATTTTTCTGTCAGAAGTTTTGTTATAATCAAATTCCAAAGGTAATGAATTTTATTATAAGAAATATATAAAGAAGAGAATAAATAGGTAATAAAGTATACAGTTCTAAGTGAAAAGAAGTAAATGATAAAAAAAAATATTTGAATTGCCAATGAAAAAAATTAGCTATACTTTTTTTTTTTTTTTTTTTTTTTTGAGTTATAGAGGGAAAATATATTTAAAAAAATGGCTTGTGGGGATTGACTAATTATTTTGACTTATAGAGGTTTGAAATTTCGAGTTGTGGAGGTTTTCGACTTAGAGGTTCTACTATATATTAATAATTTTTTTCTCCTTCTAGTTGAGATATTTTTTTTTTTTTTTTAATATTATGGCGAATAAAATCCATGTACAACAAGAATTATGAATTGCCTTTTCAGTGTCTATACATTATATCTTATAAAAAGAGATAATATGTGATGTCTCAATAGAGTAACGTAAGAACTAAGAAACATGTTTTTAAGTTTTAAGAAAAAATCAAATCAATACTATTTTAGCAAATAGTAATAGCAGTATTTTACCAATATGATAATATAATAATAATCTTCCATATAGATTTCATTCATTGCCACATTATTGAATATTCATTTTACATTAAAAGAAAAATAGATTAATACTAAAAATGATGCAGCAATTCTTTGGGAATGGGTTTGAAAAAGGATCAGTCTTTCTGCAGCATAACTTAGGGATTATCTGTGATTAAAATGTAACATTCATTTAAAATTGTTGTTTTTTAGTTATGACATTTCAACCTTTAATATGAAATGCTATAGAACATCTTAAAGATGATTAATTTATATTTGTGTTTAATACAGGAATTCATTAAGCCAAGTCTTTATGTAGATTTTAAGTTAAACAGTCCAATATTCAAAAATGTGTTATAATTAGTTTAAAAATAAATCATAATCGCATTTTCTTTCTATATTTGTATAAATGATGTTTTTTGACAACTGGAATTCTTAATGCTGTACTTTCTCTTTCTGTGGCAACTTTAATTGGTAATAGATGGCTATTTATTTTAATTGTACTTTTAAGCAGTATTTATTCACATTTATGTTGAGTACAAGAACTTTGGTGCAACTAGTTTAACTATAATAAAATATGGCCATGTGCTTATTAATATTACTTTTTAAGGAAACTTAAGTTTCCTGATATATTATTCAAATAATGATAATATGAAAATAAATTGCTTCTTTATATGTAGATTTAATATATTTATATTAAATTTAAGTAAAGAAATATTGATTATGACAATTAGTAATTTCAGATATATATGCATATGAAAAATATATTATAATCTGATAAACAGCTGTTTTATTATAGCTTTAAACTGTCTGATAGTTAATTACTTGTGTTAAATTAAATCAGATACTCCATCCTTATTTTAAGTGATGTCCATACTTAAGCAATCATGGAAAATGTTTTTCTGTTCATAAGATTAATTATTTCAAAGTGTTAGTAAGACCAATCACCCATCATTTGGTATCTCTCTTCACAGTTGTGTCATGTTTAAAAATCAAATGAAAACTATTATAGTAAATACTAATACTAATATTTTCCCTATACAATCATAATCTTGTATATATATTTTTTTAATTAACTGCTACATTATTGAAAGATTGTCTAGTTACTTTTTTGCATCGAAAGGAGGGGAAATTATATATAAAAAGGAAAATTCTGTCAATGTAATGTAATTCTTCTCTGAATGGTTTTCTTAATTAGAAAAAGTATCAATCTCAAACATGGCAACAGCTATGGATTATCTGAAAGTTTTTTGCATTAACACTGCTTTTGTTTTCACTTGCAAGAGTATGCATTTAAAAACAATTTATTTTTTCTCCCCTCCCTTTTTTTTTTTTTTTTTTATTATTATTATTATTATTATTTTTTTTTTTTTTTTTCGAATTCATGAATGATCTACATTGACAATAGTAACTTTTCTTAGCAACCCATTCCTCTACTATGGCTGTGTTTAATCGATATAGAGGGATATTTGCTGTTGTATTTTTTAAACAGAATTAATTCTTTTATAAGAATTTTGGTGTAACTAGTTGTTTTTGCAATAAAATATAGTTATGTTTTGTTATTTTTTTGACATAATGCTTTTTCTATTACATTATAATTTGAAAACAAGCTGTTTTAAATAAAATTTTAAATAAATATAAGTGCATGAGTTTTACATAAAATTGCCTTGATGGTTTATCCTTTCTATTAAATAAGTTATAAATTGCATACCTCATCATATTCGTGTTTATTGGTTATATGCAAACACTATTCTTTCTGGTAAATACTGTTATTTGCATTTATTTTTGCCATGAATTTTTATTAAAAATTTTTTTTTTCTTTTCTAGGAAAGTGATCTAAAATATTTTCTGCCAGTTTTGTTTAATCATCATGTATAGTTTCACTTTTAATCATCTGGTATAGTTTGCTTCATTTTCTACTTATGTTGAAAACAATATATATATGTATATTTCAATTTCTTTCATTGTATAATTAATATACAGTTATATCATGATTTTCAAATTTATTCAGTCTAAATTTTAAAGAACAAAATCAAAAAAGAAATTTGGCATCATTTTATATATAACCTTTTTTATTATGTGCAATTTCATTATTCTGTGTACTGTGACCTCTTCTGTTATGCTTTCCAAGTGATACCTTGCTATTTCCTAAATCATAACAAACCTAGTTTGAGAACCACCATTCGAAGTAATATATATTTGATAATTCTTTTCAGTACTGGTTGAGTTTTTTTTTCTTTTTGTTGACACTCTTCTAAAAGTGTTATGCCCTTTATGAGTAATTATTTGTGGAACTGAAAGCTACAATGTAACTTGTGAGCCATCTGTTCATTATTTTAATTCAATTTATCACTTTGATGTGATATTTTCAAAGCTCTTTTATTGCTGAATTAAATTTTATTATAATTTTCTTCAATGCAATTCATGTTTTTCTAAAAAGCATGGTTCAATGTTTTTAATTAAAATCATTTTTACCATTTATATGTATTAATTTTAAAGAAAAAAAAATGTCACTTTATTTTTTTATTTTGAAAATTTTCCTTTTTAAAACTTATTTGAATAATAATGCTAGAATTAGGGATTGCAATACCGGTATTCACAAGTTTAAATACCGTTTTTTCGGTATTTACTAGAAATTTAGAATTCTTATTCAAAATTCTTACCTGTGAAATATCTATCTTTGATATTTTTTAAATTGGTGAGTTTGGTATTCACATTGTATTTGCATATCATACTTTAGAGTTCAAAATATTTTTCAGATTTATTATATATATACTCATAAATAATAACCCATAATAATGAATAAGAATAACTTTAAAGAACATAAAAAATCAATTGATAATACTTCGGTTTGGTTTCATTATTTATATGATGAAAAGAATATGGTGGCAAAATGTAAAAAATGTTCCAGAGTTATTAGTGAATGGAGAAGTATCACTGACTGAATAGTGATATTTACACTTTTTTGTGATTTAAATAAATAAGATGTTTCTTTATATACTGTTGTAATTTATAAGTTACAAATTTGTTTGTGATATTTGCATTCTCTAATAAAACTGGTAAATAAAAGAAAAAAACACCTGTGTTTTCTTTCTTTTTCTAAAATTTCTACTGCCAATATTAAAACCGGTATCCCGGTATTAAACTTTTGGTCCGATATTACAATCCCTAGCTGATAGTAAAATAAAAATATTTTTTTATATGATGTATGTTAAATGATTGATTTAAAATTTCTTCAGTATATTATAATGCAATATGTATGAGAGAATAATTGACAATATATTTTAAAAAGCTGAGTATTCAAATGTATGATCTTTCATGTTGTTAAATACATAAGTAATTACTATGAAAAATATAATAAAATAGCAAAATTATATGAATTCAAATTAAATTTGCACCCAAATAGTATGTGATCATATTTATAATATTAATGAAGATGGGCTTTTGAAAATACATTTTAATAAAAGTAATTTTTTTTTTTTTTTTTTTTAATTCTGTTTGCAGATGTTATTGTGTTCCAAACATTCGATGCAATGTATTCAGAAATCTATCTTTTTACATTTCTGAAAAATCTATTAAATATTTGAAGTACAACAAATTTTATATTGTAATTTTTGCTTGGAAAGAGTGAGGGAGGTTTCAAGTATAATTTCAGAGAAATAGTACTAACAATCAGCTCTGTGAATTTTTAAAGCAACTACATTGGTTTATGTATTTCTCCTTGATATGTGTAGTGTATTTCTAAAATAAAATTAAATCATTAAAAGCTTAATTGTCTTTTTCTCTGTTTTTTTCTATTTTCATTAACCTATCCTTTTTGGAAATTTGTTAAAGTCAAATAGACTATTATAACATCAAGAAACCTTTTGAAATAAGCTGTTGGCAATAAATTTCATTGGCTGGTGCTGCATTTGGTGATGTAAGGTTATCAAGCAAAATATGAGCCATGTTTTTTTTCCCCTTTCATTTCAGTAGAGAAAGAAAGAAGTACAATTTTCATCCTGCTTGTATAATGATGTAATAAGGTTATCACTCTTAATAACTAATTAAATATTAAAATGCTGTAAATTGTTAATAACATTTGATGCATAATTTCAAAAATAGATTATTGGTGCTAATTTTGAAAAATATATTTATATTTTAGTTAATTATGCAAAAAACTATTTCAATGCATAGCCACTTTGCTTTTGTTTCTGTTACTTTATCTTATACCTAATTAAAAATCAAATTACACATTTTTTAACTTTATTGACTATGTTTACTTTTTTTATGAGGTTTAGATATTGTTCTATAATAAAGAACAGTTTAAAACGATTATTTGGTTTGGCAAGTTTAAGAATAAATAAATAATAACGTTTATTTTCATACAGGTTCATTACATTTTTGATATTTTCATTTAATAATAAGAATGATTAATTAGGACTTATTAAGACAGGAGCCAGTTTATTATACTGTACAAAGGAACTTCCTTACTGGTAGCATTGCCATAGAATTACCATGTAATGAAACAAAATAGTATTACTTAATATTATACATTATTTGCATACATTTCTTTTCTTGGAACACAGTATAGCATGGTTTTACAAAATGCCTATAGTCTAATGTGATATCATAAAATTTTTAAAAGAGAATTAGTTGAATCAGTTAAATTATGATTCAGAAGCATTATTATGTCTTCAGGAGTCTTGAAATTAATAATTCAAAGCAGTTTCATCTGGTAATAAACTTCTACATTTGCACTGCCAACTCTGCTTGAGATATCCTATGATTTCCACCACATTTTAATCTAGATAGAGGCTTTTATCAAAAGAGATGAAATATATATATGTTTTAAACTTTTAATTATCAATGGTAAATAAATAACAGCTACATTTTTAATTTCTAATCCTTATATGAAGGTGCATAACATTAAATTAAAAACCAACGTAACCTTCAATAAGGATTGGGGCCTATTTAAAAAGTAACAATGCTGCATACACATCTTAAATCGATTTAGATGCATTTGAACTGTTCTGGTCAAAGAAAAATTCCGGAAATGCTGTTATTCATCATAAATCGTATTTTTAGTATTTGGTACTATTATTCATTGAAAAATAATCATTAGTAATTTTCAAGGAAATTGGTTTTAGTATATTTTAAAATGTGGGCAGAGAATTTTCAAAATGAAGTTAACTTAATTCATTGATAACAGAGATTTTAATAAATAACAAAACTATAAATGAAAGTAAAAAACATTTTAAGAATGAACGATCATATAATAATTTTTTCATAAATTGCATTTATTATCATCATAAAAAAAGTACTTATAGATTTTTAAATTGATATCGCTACGACTATCGTTTTTCTTTCTATCGGTGGTTCAGTTTTTCTTGCATTAGCCGCAGCTTTCTAGTGGTTCGAGAAGTATTGATCAATCCATACAAACATTTATGGAATCTTCATTTATTTACAAGCAATATTTACAAAGATATACAGGGTTGATGGTAACAGTACAAAGGCAAAAGCTCAACTGAAAGAAAAAAAGTTATTTTTAGAATAAAACAACTCGTTTCCACAGTAACAGCTGGTCTCCACGGCAACAGCGCAATTCTGAATCGGTTCCGAACGATTTCTATAAAACTACCACGTGACGCTGCGTGCGTGAACTAAAGCATAAGAATTCCAACATCCTCCTCACCTGGACTCTTTTAAGAGTTCATACATAATACATTGCACAATAATATCCAATTCAATTACCTAATTTAACAAATTCAAATAATACAATAATTATCAAAGTAGAAAACTGGAAAAAAAAAAAATAAATAAACGTTAGACATATTTTGTGAATTACTATTCACCATAAATTCTTTCTGTTACAAATATAAATTAAACTTCTATATTAAAAGTCAATTCAATGAAATAAACTACCAGCAATTACACAATAATAGTAGTATATAACTAAAGCATGTCGTAAAACTTTAAAGACAACCATGCATTTAAAAAATACACATTCAATTAAGCATATAAATTTCATGGAAAATTATTCAGTAGAATATTCAATAATTATAATAACTCTTGAGTAATGCAAAGGTAAATTAAGATAAATAAAAGAAACATTAAAATAAAAATATTCCAACAATCCACAAATTCGTAGAAATGCATTTATGAAATTTCCAACTCAAAAGGATACAGTACCTGTACAAATTTTCGGAAAAGTCCCTTTGCGGTTTTCATCACACACGCACGAATGAGGTTATCTCTTCCTTCAATGACTTCCATAATTATTCCTAGGTCCCATAACAATTTGGATTTCTGAATTCCATGTATTAATACAACATTTTCAAGTTCTTGAGTTTTTCCGGAAATTTGAAATGATGTGCAGAGTTTAGACTAAGTACATACTGTTCTTTCCACTTAATCCATAACTGTTTTAACAGATTTGTTTGATATCGTTTTCTTCTCAGAAGAGTCTCCTTTGTTAAAGTCTTATTTACCAAATCAGCAAAGTGTAATGGATAGCTGAATTCAGTCTTTCCAAAATGAAGGAAATGAGCGGGTGTCAGAGGTTCGGTTTCACCTAAATCATTTGTAGTGTACGTTAGAGGACGCATGTTTATAACAGCTTCAATTTCTGTAAGGATAGTTGACACTTCTTCAAATGTGAGAAGTGCACGTCCTAGAATTTTCCGTAAAGGATCTTTCACACATTTCACTAATCGTTCGTTGAAACCTCCCCACCATGGGGCATGTTCTATGATGAATTTCCACGTTACACCTTGACTAGAAATGAAATCTTGCAATTCTTGCTCTTTTACTATTTTAGCAAAATGCTGCAATTCCCTTTCAGCTGCCTTAAAACTTTTTGCATTGTCAGAATAGATAGTCTGACAAACTCCACGTCTTGATAAGAATCGACGCAAAGCCAATAAGAAGGATTTTGTTGTCATGCTCATCACTAATTCTAAGTGTACAGCTCTAGTTACTGCACACGTAAACAAAACAACGTATGATTTTTCTGTACGGTTCTTATCAGCTCTAATTATAATTGGACCAGCAAAATCCAATCCCACAATGCAGAAAGGTGGTGATTGTGATATTCTATCTTTCGGCAGTTGTCTATTGGTCAGATGGTTTTGCATAGTATTTCTTGCAAGTTAAACATTTACTAATTATTCTTTTGATGAATTGCCGTCCTTGAGGAATCCAAAATCGTTTCCGAAGTTGTGCAAGTGTTAAAGATACTCCACTATGCAACAATTTTAAGTGCTCTTGCATAACCAATAGTTCCGAAAATCTATCGTTTTTTGGTAGTAAAATTGGGTTAGTCTCGTTGAGAGAAAATTCACCTTGATGAAGTCTACTATCAATACGTAATAAATTAATATCATCTAAATAAGGACACAAGTTATAAATTTTTGAAGTTTTCTTAATTTGTCGGTTTCCTTTTAAAGATTGTATTTCTTCCTCATAACTTCTTAACTGTACTTCCTTTATCAAAAAAAATTTGGATTCTTTAATTTCTTCTGCAGATAAATTTCCTACACGTTTATCTGGATTTCTTAGATTGTAAATAAATCTTTTTATCCAGGATATTATTCGGATAATCTTTAATAAAGAACTGAATCTGTTAGCATCTATGAGTAATTCTCGTGAATCTAAGGTGCAGAGATTTTGAGGCACTACGTTTCCTTTACGTTCTTCTTTTAATAAACTTTCATCTACAGTGACCTTTATCTCCTTTTCCTTAGGCCATACTTCATAATTCTTAATCAGCCAAGATGGACCAAACCACCATAATTCATCGTTTTCCAGATCCTTTATTGTGATTCCTCTAGTCAGACGATCAGCAGGATTGTCTCGCCCTCTACAATGCCTCCAATCCTTTGGATTGGTCAAGTTTTGTATTTCTACAATTCTGTTACTTACAAAGGGTTTCCAAGTACGGAAAGAGCTTTTAACCCAATGTAGTACAATATTGGAATCTGTCCATAAATATATTTGTGTATCTAATTTCAGCACTGACAGGACTCGATTAATAAGTCTGGCTTCAACCACGGCAACCATGAGTCCTAATCTAGGCAATGTCATGCGTTTTATAGGAGCCAATCGACTTTTAGAAGTCACAAAGGCTGTCCTTACTTTCTCATCTTTGGTGAATCTTAGAAATATAACAGAGCCAAACGCCTTTTCACTCGCATCACAAAAGCAATGTATTTCAATGCTGTCGTAATTGCCCTGAAAATCACGGAAATAGCATCTGGGAACCTTAATCGTATTTAAATATTGTAACTGTTCACACCAATTATCCCATTTTTTTTTTCTAAGTCCTCTGGTAATTTTTGATCCCAGTCTATACCTTGTTCCCATAGAGATTGAAAAATAATTTTTATAGTTACTATAAACGGGGAAAGAAATCCAATGGGATCGAAAATTCTCCCTACTGCTTGTATTATAGTTCTCTTAGTTTTCTCTTGACAATTAACGAATTCACAAAGCTTTTGATTATCTATTCTCAAAAGGCCATGATCTATATCCCATATTAATCCCAAAATTTTAAAAGGGTTTGCATTTACTGTTTCACAAATATCAAATTTTAAAGATCGCGGGTGTTCTCTTAATTCCGGAGAATTACTTTGCCATTTACGTAACAACATATTAGCCTTCAGAAAAATATCTGACGATTCCTTCGCTAAATTTAAAGTGTTCTCTACTGTCAATGGACCTAACAATAAATCATCTACATACAGTGAAGTGCTTATGATTGAACGAAATTCAGGATATTGAATTTCAAATTTTCTAACATGATGTCTTATAACTGTACCTAATAAAAATGGACTAGAAGTAACTCCAAATAATACTCTAGTCATTCTTAGAATTTTTAAGTTTCATAGAATTATCCTGACCATTTGGAAGTTGATCAACCCACAAGAATCGTGTTAGATCTCTGTCATTTTCTGCTAGACTTATCTGTAAAAATGCCTTTTCGATGTCGGCTACTAGTGCGATATTGTTACATCTAAATTTCAATACCAAATCAAATAGATCCGAGTTTAAATTTGGACCTGAAAAAAGTATATCGTTTAAAGATGGTACTCAGGGAGCGTGAGCTGAAGCATCAAATACCACACGTAGGTTAGTTGTTTGTTTGTCCTTGCGAATTACTGGGTGATGCGGTAAATAATATGTCACATTTTCATTAGACGAATTCAATTCCTGAGGCTCAACCATCTCTACAATACCTAAGGTCAAATATTCATTGATTACTGCCTTGTAATCTTTAAACAAAGACGGATTCTTTCTAAATCTCCTAACCAAATATTCAAATCTCCTTTTTGCAACATCGTAATTATTCGGAAGATCGATATTATCAAATTTTCTAGGAAGTTTAACTTCATATCTCCCATCCCTAAATTTAATTGATTCATCAAATTGTTCTAACATTTGTTTATCATACAATTTTTTATCCACTGGATCATCTTTAATTCCCAGTTTCAAGATCCCAAAATGTTTGGAGTTCAATTAAGGTTTTATCGTTTTTACCTTCATCCCAAACTGAAACATGCATTGCATTTATTGGATCCATCGAATTAAAGGAATTAGAAAAGAATTAGAGGTTTTCTCATCTGCCAATAAGAAACGCACTCTATTCCGAACAGTAGACTGAGTATCTTCTTTTCCACCAAAAGCGATAATTTTTAGTTCTTCCTGACCTGTGATCTGTAAACCTAACCTTCGCGCCAATCCTCTGGCAATAAAAGTTCTAGCTGAGCCAGTATCTAAACACAGTCTAACTTTTACAATTTCATTTCTACTAATAAGCTTGCATCTTATTGTCTGGAAAAATACTCGAAATCCAGATGACTCATTCTCACTAGAAATATTCCGAGTTAAAGAGGATAGAACTATTTTTTCTTCTTTCGTCGAATTATCGCTGTTTGTTTGACTGCATAGAGAGTTCTGATGGCTATTCGATTTGCAAATACTACACTTAACATGGAAAGCTTTACAGCGACTTTTTATATGGAATTTTTTGTAACATCGAAAGCATTTACCTTGTTTACGTAAAGAATTCTTACGTTCTTCTAAATTTAAATCACAGCTATTAGATTTATGTTTACCATTACAAAATGCGCAGTTTACTTCTGTTAAGGTATTTAATGCATGAGCTGATGTATAATTACCTTTAACCGAATTAGAATATTTTGAGAAATTTTGTTTTCCCTTATTTTCATATGATTTTGAATTCTTAAAGTCAACAGAAGTTGCATTCAATGTTTTTTCTCGCGCCTCTATTTCATTCTTTAAAAAATTTAATAAATCTGTTACATTAGATTCTCCCTTGCCATTTTGTTCTCTATTAAACTGTAAAACATAATTACTAGGAATACATTTATACAAAATAGGTAGCAGTAATAATCCATATGAAACTGAGTTAACTCCCAGCGATTCAAGACTTCGTATTTGCACATTTATTTCGTCGTACAATTTTCTTAAAGCAAATATATCATTGGTGTTCCGAACTTGTTCTAAATTTAATAGGCGATTTGTATGAGCGGAAATTAAAATTTCTTTTTTACCAAATCGTTCTTTAAGAATTTCGACTGCTTTTCTATAATTTTCAGGTGTTAAGGGAAGACCACTAATTGCTGTTGCAGCTGAATCAGTTAACAAACATTTAAGGTAGTTAAATTTCTCGATATCTTGTAAACTTTCATTTTCATGTATAGCTGCCTCGTACTGGGGCCAAAATTCCTGAAACCTACAAATATCACCAGAAAATTTATCTAAAGATATACGCGGTAATTTCGTGTTAATTTTTAACTTTCTTTCAGGTTCTGTAGTAACATTAGAAAGATTCAAAGTAGATAATTCTTGTAGTTTATTTAAGTTCCCCAAATATCTATTTACTCGTGATTTACAGAGCACTATAGATTCAGTATATTCTAAGGAACCTTCGATTTCTTCCTCTAACTCATCATCATTTATTGCACATTCAATAGACTTATCTAATCCCTCTAATGTTTCTTTATGCTCTAAAAGAACAGTTAAATTACCATTTAATATATCAAGATTTTTATCTTCCTTATTCAATTCTTCATCTGTACATCTTATTAATTTAGTTTCCGAACTACGAATTATTCCTCGCTTAACTTTAATTGCCTTTATTTCTTTTGTGTTCATTTTTATTTAGAATAATTCTAATTCTAATCAAAGAGATTTTTACCCTGTTCTGGTAAACTTCAAAAGCACTTCCAGAATATTCTAGATATCTTCGTGTAAACTTCTTGTAATCTTCAATTTTTTCGAATACTTCCCGGCCGATGCACCATTTTGTCACTACGACTATCGGTTTTCTTTCTATCGGTGGTTCAGTTTTTCTTGCATTAGCCGCAGCTTTCTAGTGGTTCGAGAAGTATTGATCAATCCATACAAACATTTATGGAATTTTCATTTATTTACAAGCAATATTTACAAAGATATACAGTTTTGATGGTAACAGTTCAAAGGCAAAAGCTCAACTGGAAGAAAAAAGTTCTTTTTAGAATAAAACAACTCGTTTCCACAGTAACAGCTGGTCTCCACGGCAACAGCCCGTTTCTACAGCAACCAACAGCCCGTTTCCACGGCAACAGCGCAATTCTGAATCGGTTCCAAACGATTTCTATAAAACTACCACGTGACGCTGCGTGCGCGAACTAAAGCATAAGAATTCCAACAGATAGCATTAATATTTTATGCTTTAAAACAAAAGAGAAATGAAAAGGAAATTATTAAAGTTATGAGGTCTGAATTTTATCCCTTATAATGAATTAAATTTTTTTTTAATCTATTCATAATTGATCAAGTATTGAAACTTGTCATTAGAATAGAACTTATTAATTCTATTGAACTTAATTATAACAAAAAAAATATTTTTCTCCAAAAAGCAAAATTAGCTTACAATTACTTTTATGGCTTCGAATATCCTAAGTAATAAAGTTTATAGAAAAAGCAAGATTTGTTGTATTAAATGTTTTCCAAAAACTTGAACGTGAACAAACTCTTACTGAACTGTTGAGCATTGTTAAAAATGTATGCAGTGTTTCTGTAGCGTGTAATGCTAATGCAGAATGAATTTCATCTAAAAGGCACGTTAAGAACTCCCTAAACAAAAGAGACCCTAAAATTTAAAGAAACGATATTGTTTTACTTCCGGCAATGAGAAGAAAAGTTCACGTGTTCTATAAATGAAGGATCCCAACAACTGCCGAAATAATGAAAGGTTTGAATTTGTATGAAAAACTGCATAATTTAAACATCAGTACATTTAGAAAATTAATAAAGGTGTCGAAAATGATGCCGAACAAGAACTTTTTGATTTGTATGTCACGTGAACACTTTTGCTCTCTTAACTGTAACCAACCGTACTTCGGTTTAAGAACTGTACTTCCTTGTTAGTAGTTAGCCGCGCTAAGATGCGCTTTCTCTGTCTGTATGTCTGTCTGTAAATTTTTGTATCTTCTCGTCATTAATATGCTGAAATAAAGTATTTAAATAAGAATATTGGAATGAATTGTCTGCAGCCCGCCTCTTTGGATATCTCTCTTCAATAATCCTGGAACTGGAATGGTAAGAAAAAGTTTATATGAACCTTTCTAGTTTTAATTTGGAGGATTGTTTTGGTGAGGTAAAATTTGGCATCCCTGCCGGGATTGTAGTCAGTTAATACTTAGATGAGATACTTTTAATTTTGAAATGGCGAGTGACGAAAATAGTAAAGAGAAATTATATTTGTTAAAAAAGAAACGGAGTGTTTCTAGAACATCCGTTACAAAAATTCTAACAAAATTAGAATCGGAACTATCGAACATTGAAGAAATAGATATTGATAAATTAGAAGAATTAGTTGAAATGCTAACTTCTAAACATGACTCTTTGAAAGAGATAGATAACAAATTAGAACCTCTTTACGAAGTAGAAGATATTGAAACTGAAATTGAAAATACAGACGAATATGATGAAAAAGTTGCCCTGTGGAAATTTCGTGCAAATAAAAAAATTCGCTTGTTAAAAAAAGAATTGAGTGAAAATAAATGCGAAACACGTTCCGAACAAAATAAAGAATTAAATGAGTCGAAACAAGTGGATAGTGTAAGAGTAAAATTGCCGAAATTAAATATTTCAAAATTTTATGGTGATATCAATCAATGGCTAACGTTTTGGAATAGTTTTGAATCTGCCATTCACAATAATGATTTATTAAATAAAGTAGATAAATTTAATTACCTTAAAGCACATTTAGGTGGTACTGCTTTAAATACTGTAGAAGGTTTTTCTATTTCTGCTTCTACATATGATTCGGCAATTAATTTATTAAAAGAAAGATTTGCAAGAAATGATCTATTGTTACATACTCATATGAAAAAATTCGCTTGTTAAGAAAAGAATTGAGTGAAAATAAATGCGAAACACGTTCCGAACAAAATAAAGAATTAAATGAGTCGAAACAAGTGGATAGTGTAAGAGTAAAATTGCCGAAATTAAATATTTCAAAATTTTATGGTGATATCAATCAATGGCTAACGTTTTGGAATAGTTTTGAATCTGCCATTCACAATAATGATTTATTAAATAAAGTAGATAAATTTAATTATCTTAAAGCACATTTAGGTGGTACTGCTTTAAATACTGTAGAAGGTTTTTCTATTTCTGCTTCTACATATGATTCGGCAATTAATTTATTGAAAGAAAGATTTGCAAAAAATGATCTATTGTTACATACTCATATGAATAATATTTTAAACATAAAATCATTGAGAAATTCCAACGATATTTGCTCTTTTAGAAAATTCTATGACAGAATTCTAACAGAATTAAGAAGTTTGGAAAGTTTAGATTTGAAAACAGAAAATTATTCCGCAGTTCTTTGCCCAATAATTCTAAAAGCCCTTCCTCAAGATATTCTTATAGAATATAATAAAACTGAGAATGAAAATGCTTATAATAATATCGAAGAACTAATGAAGTTTTTAGCTTTGACCTTGAGATCGAGAGAACGCGCAGCCATGATGAGTAATAATTTCGCAAACACTTCTGATTTTCGACCTCGGCCCTTTTCGCCTCTCGATAAAGTAAACAACCGCGGCTCAAGAAGTAATAAATTAGGCTGGGAAAGAATTCCTTCAGGAGCAGAATTAGTTTCGACTAATGTTAATGAAAGAAATAAAAATATAACAAATTGCGTTTTTTGTGAGTCATCGGATCATCCTAGTTCTACTTGTGAATACGCAATAAATTTGTCTATTGAAGAAAGAAAAAATATTTTGATGAAAAAGGGAGCTTGTTTTAAATGTCTTGAAACTAAAAAACATATTTCTCGATTTTGTAAGAGTAATGTAATTTGTTCCCACTGTTCAGGAAAACATTCTTCGATCATGTGCTTTTCAAAATTTAAACAGAAACAAATTAATGAAAATGAATCTTCTGAAACTACTGTTCTTACCAATCAGTCATCTTTGAATGAAGTTTATTTGCAAACATTAGTAGTTCAAATCCAGAATAAAAACTTAGAACATTATATTCGGGTAATTATTGATACTGGATCACAAAGAAGTTATATATCAAAATTTGCTGCTGAAAATATGGGTTTTGATATAAAAGGAGAAGAATTGATTACTCATGGGCTATTTGGAGGAACAGAAATTACTGAACGCCATAACCGTTATATGATACAATTAAGTAGTTTAGATAAAATGAATAATATCAAAATAGAAGTAATGGATCAAAACAAAATTTGTGCATCAATTCCAAAAATTAGAAGTTCAGACTGTATAAATGATTTAAAAGATAAAAGAATATTTTTGAGTGACATTTCGCCTAAAAGCAAAATTTGCTTGCATGAACAAAATACTAATGAGATTCATGTTTTATTGGGGGCAGATGTTGCAGGAAAGTTATTTACAGGAAAAGTGGAACATCTTCCATGTGGATTAGTAGCTGTTCAGACAATTCTGGGATGGACAGTAATGGGAAAAATTTCTGATGCTATGTTAGATAGTTCTCTTCTTGTTCTGTCATTACACATAAATGATGCTAAAATTACAGACTTATGGAATTTAGATTCGTTGGGTATTTTAGATCCTAGCGAAAAGCAATCGAAAGAAGAAATGCAGAAATTAGTTTGGGAACATTTCGAATCAACAGTTAGCAGAGAAAATGACGGAAGATATATAGTATCTCTTCCTTGGATAGATAGATGTCCTTCAATTCCTGATAATAAATATTTGGCTCAGAAACGTTTAAAAAATACTGTTAAAAATTTGAATGCAAACAACTGTTTAGTAGAGTATGAACAAGTGTTTAAAGAATGGGAAGAAGAAGATGTTATCGAAGAAATAGTACCTGATCCAAATTGTTATGAAGTCTCAAGTGTACACTATTTGCCGCATCGAGCTGTCATAAAAGAAAATTCTACTACCAAAATAAGACCAGTTTTTGATGGTTCAGCTCGTGTTAATAACTCTATATCTTTGAATGATTGTATTGAAAAAGGACCCAATCTCATTGAACTGATTCCAGCTGTTTTGAATCGATTTATGTTGGGTAACATTGGTGTCACTGCTGATATTCGTCGAGCATTTTTACAGATATCTTTAAATGAAAAGGACAGAGACTATTTACGCTTCTTATGGTGGAAAGAAGGTGATCCTGAAAATGAAATTATTTATAGACATTGTAGAGTTGTTTTTGGCATTAATTGCAGTCCCTTTTTGTTAGCTGCAACTCTCAATCATCATTTGAATCAGACAACCAAAGAATTTAAAGAGATAGCTGAAAAACTACAAGAATCTTTATATGTGGACAACTGCGTAGCAAGTGTTGATTCAGAAGAAGAATTAAAGTATTTTTGTAATGAATCACAGAAATTATTGCAATCAGCTAAATTTAATCTACGTGGTTGGAAACATACTAAATTTAAAGAAACTGTATTGAATCATGAAGAGAATGAAGATGAAACACTATAAGAAGAACTGTTATAAACTACAGAAGCGGTGTTCGCAATTCTTTGAAACATGAGCTAATACAATCAAAAGTAAATGTCTTACATTTGATGAATGGACTAGTGTAAAAAATAGACGCTATTTAAATATAAATATTCATTCAGAAAAAAAAAAATATTGGAATGTAGGACTTACACATGTCTCGGGAAGTGTGCCAGCAGAAAAATGTGTGGAAGTGCTTAAATCTAAATTGGCGAAACATGGATTATCCCTGAAAGAAGATATTGTATCCATAACGACTGATAGAGCAACAGTTATGAAAAAAGTTGGAAAGTTGATTGGTGCAAATCAGCAATTGTGCTATGCTCATGGAATTCAGTTAGGAGTAATAGATGTATTATGCCAAAAAAATAAAGAACAGAAGAATCCAAATACTGTGAATATAGAAACTTTGAAGAGAGTGAGAGTGACAATGAAGATAGTAACAATGTAATTGTTGATGAAGATATTGCTAATGAGGATGAAATATTAACCCTCAAGAATTGCTTCTTATAATTTATAAAGTTCAAAAAATTTTTAAGTTATTTAAACGTTCCCCTACAAAAAATACCTTATTACAAAAATATATACTAACTGAAAATAGTAAAACAGAATATATGTTAATACTAGATTCTAAAACACGTTGGAATAGTTGAGTTGATAATGATGGAACGTTTTTTGAAACTGAAAAACCCAATCCAAATAGCAATGATCGATTTAAACCTGCAAATTAATTTTTGCAATAGTGAATTCGACTTATCCAGAACTGTATCCACTCTACTTCCAATAAAATAGGCTGTTGAGGCATTATGTCGGAGAGATTCTAATTTTTTAACAGTTAGTGCGACAATAAATTTCACGTTGCAGTCACTGAAAGAACAGCACGCATCACTTTCTGAAGTTATATACACTCATGTCCATAAATTAAGGATAATGAAGTTCAGGCAAAGAAAGAGACAGAAGCAAAACAAATTTGACTTATTTGTAAAGTCTATTTATTAAACAAAAGGTAAAGAGCAAAAAAGATGCTATATGTTTGACATAATTAATAAAAATTGCGATTTTTACTCCCTGGAGCAAATTTCAAAAAAGAACCTATTTACAAAAAACAGTATAACATGGTTAGTATGATGGTTAATATGGAGTATGTCTCCCGGACGATGCAATACAGGCCTTACAACGCCTAGGCATGCTGAGTATCAAATTATCAATCTGATCTTGGGGAATATTACACCACTCATCAAGCAATGCCCTCCGAAGTTCCGGTTGACGGGCTGCAATTCGTCGGCCAAGCATATCCCACACATGCTCTATTGGATTCAAGTCCGGTGAGTATGCTGATCAATCCATACGAGTGATATCCTCCAATTGAAGGTATTCGTCTACAATGTTTGCACGGTGAGGACGGGCGTTGTCTTCATAAACAGAAATTCAGCACCCATGGCGCCCCGAAACAAACGTATATGTTGTTTCAGAATGACATCCCGATAGATGTGGCCTGTTATCGTTACACTCTGAACATGCAGGTTAGTTCTGGAACCAAGAATAATTCCTCCCCAAACGAGCCATCCTGCACCACCGTAACGGTGTCGTTCAATGGGGTTCTCTTGGTGGTAACGGGTACCTGGCACTCTCCATATGAAAGTCCGGCGAGAATCAGACTAGAAACTAAACCTGGACTCGTCGGAAAACATCACACCAGACCACTGTTGCGGTGTCCACAATGCATGCTCTCTACTCCAGGTTAATCGCAGGCGACAGTGAGTTGCGGTATGTGGAACACATCTGACAGGCCTACGAGCATATAGACCAACGTGCCCTGAGCGTCTGTACACGGTCTGCCTTGAAACTGTCGTACGGTAGTTGAAGAGAGCTGACGAGACAGGTCTGATGCTGTGCTCTGTCTGTTTCTTTTGGCAGTAACTGTTAAATACCGATCCTCATTCGGCGTTGTAACTCGGGGGCGACCTGTGCTGTAACATCTACTCACATTACCATCATCTTGGAATCGTTGCCAAAGCCTGGAGATGACACTCTGGGCGATTCCAAGTTCCTCGGTTACTTCCAGCTGGGTACGTCCATATTCCAGTCGTCCGATAATTCTACCACGTAAAAAATCATCCAAATGCTTCCTTTGTGCCATAACTATGCGGTTATTGCACTGAAAGGCTTTTAAAGCGCTCGTGAACAATTTTACTTCTTTGCCACCATTCCTTATATACCCCTCTCTTACACTCTCGTCATTGTGACGTACTATCCGCGCCATCTCGTGGTTTCCTGTAATTTGCATATTCTTCTTCAAGATGTGTGTGATAATTCTACAGGTGAAATTTTTATTTTAGAGTTCAATTTCTGTGTGATTCTTAATTATCCTTAATTTATGGACATGAGTGTATTAAATGGAAAAATCGCGCAGAAGAAATGCATACCGAAATAGAAAATGTCTTACGGTATTTACATAATTATAATGATTTTAAAAATGAGAATGAAAAAGAAGAAAAGAGACTAACCAATTCAAATTTGATCAAGTTTATAGTAAACTTTCTTACAATTTTTTACCCACAAACCTATCCACATTCAGAAGAATTCGGTACAGTTATCGAAGATTATGATGACACTAATCTCGATAGTGAAAAAGAATGGTCTCTTGAACAAAAATTAAAATTGGCGATAACTAAAAAAATTTCAACAAACCAAAATACAATACAGAAATCAGCTATATCCAAAAGAATCCGACGAGAAGTATATTTATTTGAAGATGAGGGATTTAGAGGTAAATACTTGGAAAAGTGTATCGCGCATTGCTAACAGAACCACCAACTAGCGTAGATGCTGAAAGAGCATTTTCGACAGATGGTAATTTTTGCACAAAATTACGTTCCAGGCTTAATGGTAGTACAATTGATGCATTATGTTTTTTAAGATCACATTTCAAAAATTTGTAATAGACCACATAACTGAATGGTGATATTTACACTTTTTTGTGATTTAAATAAATAAGATGTTCCTTTACTTTTTTGTCATTCTTTAAATATTGTTATAATTTATAAGTTACACATTTTTTTGTGATATTTACATTCTCTAATAAAACAAAAAAAAACACCTATGTTTTCTTTCTTTTTCTAAAATTTCTACTACCGGTATTAAAACCGGTATCCCGGTATTAAGATCTAAAAAATACCGAATACCGGCATTGAACTTTTGGTCCGATATTGCAATCCCTAGTAACAACGTATTTCGTATTGTTAGTCAGGCAGCGTGGTGGGAGTTTCCGGGTTTTTCCAATAAAATTTCTTTTGAAACATTCTATATTTATTCATTATAATAAATAAATAAATTTCTAAGTACCCATAAAAAATAAAAGGCACTCCATTTATAAATTCTTCGATCCAGCCATATGCAATACCATATTTAACCATTTTTTCAGTGCAAAGCAAAGAAACAAAATAAGTATTTCCTTACAAATCAAAGAGAGATGACCAAGCCGTTTGCTGAAACATAGACCTGACATGTGAAAAGTATCTGTCTGGATTCCAAACTCTATGCAAGCTCTATTTTATTACTACTCTAAGAGACGAAGAACCGGTTGTTCTCTCTGATCTCGACATCATTGTCAGTACATGTTCCTGCCAACGGCCGTACCATGCTGAATATACCGGTTCTCGTTAGATCACCGAAGTTAAGCATCATTGGGCGCGGTCAGTACTTGGGTGGGTGACCACCAGGGAACACTGCGTGCCGTTGGCAAATTTGGGACCTGAATGGCCGAGTGTCTAGCGCTCTGGCGCTCAGTGCCACAGGTTTCGGGTTCGAATCCCGGCGGTGCCATGGATGTTTGTAGTGGTTCGGAATCCACTTTAAGCCGTAGGTCCCGGTCTTCTATGACTGTAAGAGCGTCACGGAGCAAAAGTCAGGCTTCTACCTACGGGTGCTCCATCACAACAGAAGCTGCTTCCTTCCCCTTCAATCATGAGTCCATATGGGCTCGTGGGCTTGGCCAGCCAAGTGGGATAAGAAACAACAAACACATGTTCCTGCAGGAATCGAGACAGACGGAAATTTGCACCGCAAAATATCTCTTTATCTCTCGCTTTTCTCGATATAAATGACAACCGATATTGTACTCATTGCACGAGATTTTTTAACTTCTTTAATTGACGTAAAATTTATTGGGGATTTTGGTAACATTGAAATTATTTGATCTGCATGTCAAAATTTCGCAAAATGGGCGTGAAACATATCCCTTTTCTTCCCAGAAGAATTGCTACATAAATTTTGAAAGAATATGTTATATGGTCCAATTAATACATTGCATTTAATTATTGCTTACAGTAATTTTTTTTACTCTTCATGTTTTCAAAGATAAGGAAACAGATTTTTTCGGAAAATGGTAGCCTTATAACAGTTCGTAGGCTGCACATAGATGGCGCTACTAGTATTAAATCCATGTGATTTTTAGTTAGCCCTAGCCTTCAAAAGACACGTGTGTAAATTTGACAGCTGTTGCACTATTAGTATGTGAGTTATAGCATTTTTAGTGAAGCAACTTTTGTTAGTTTGAAAAAATGGATAAAAAGGAATTTCGTGTGTTAATAAAGCATTGCTTTTTGGCGAAAAAAAAATACTATTGAAGCCAAGGCTTGGCTTGATAAACATTATTCGAACTTTGCACCAGGAAAATCAACCGTAGAGAAGTGGTTTGCTAAATTTAAACGAGGTGAAATGAGCACAGAGGACGATGCACGCAGTGGACCCCCAAAGAGGCTGTTACCGACGAAAACATCAAAAAAGTCCACAAAGTAATTTCTGATAACCGTAAAGGGAAATTGATTGAGATAGCTGAGACCCTAAAGATATCAAAGGAACGTGTTGGACATATCGTGAATGAATATTTGGATATGCGGAAGCTCTGTTCAAAGTGGATGCCGCGCGAGCTCACAATCGACCAAAAACAACAACGAATTGATGATTCTAAGCAGTGTTTGGAGCTGTTCAATCGTAATAAACCCGAATTTTTGCGTCGATATGTGACAATGGATGAAACATGGCTCAATCATTTCACACCGGAGTCCAATGTATAGTCATCGACTTCAAAGCGTAGAAAAACGCAAAAGTCGGCTGGAAAGGTTATGGCATCAATATTTTGGGATACGCATGGTATAATATTCATTGACTATCTTAAAAAGGGAAAAACCATAAACTGCGACTATTACGTAGCGTTATTGGAGCGTTTGAAAGACGAAATCGCGGGAAAACGGAATTCATTTGAAGAAGAAAGTGCTGTTCCATCAAGACAATGCACCGTGTCACAAATCAATGAAAACGATGGCAAAATTGCATGAATTGGGCTTCGAATTGCTTCCGCATCCACCGTATTCTCCAGATCTGGCCCCCCAGCGACTTTTTCCTGTTCTCAGACCTCAAGAAGATGCTCGCTGGACAGAAATTTCGCGCCGATGAAGAGGTAATTGCCGAAACTGAAGCCTATTTTGAGGCTAAAGACAAATCGTACTATAAAAATGGTATCGAAAAAATGTATGACCGCTATAATCGTTGTATCGCCCTCAAAGTCAACTATATTGAATAATAAAATCAAATTCTATCAAAAAAAAAAAAAAAAAAAATTCCTATGATAGCCTACGAACTTTTCAGCCCACCTGGTATTTTAGAAATTATTATATTCGAAAACCGCTACTCGGGGAACAAATAGGCGCCTTTTCATGTACTCTCAGAATTGGATGTCAGATACATAAATATTGTATTGTACATAGAAGTCAGATACATAAATATATGACTCTCACGTACCTGGCCTTTCCTCTTATGCTGAATAACATTGATGTTTAAGAAAAAGGGGAAAAATACACCCACTTTAGTCACCAAAAAGAATTTATCCGAATGAAACGAAAATGGTTAGTTTTGAAACATTTGTCAGGATTTTGACCATTATTGAGAAAATAGATACTTATTATTATGGTGGAAAAAAATTGTTTAAGCTATCTTATAATTTAACAGAAAAAATAGTTTTGCCCAACAACCTCTGAAGTCTCTACAACGCGTTGAAATCGGTTTTTGCTTTAAATAAAAATATTATTCTGAAAATTCATATTATTCATTTTAATTCAAGATGAGTGAACAAAATGCACTGACAAAAATAAAGAATATATTCACAGTGGAATGGCTTTCTGACGCAGAATTTAAGGATTGGTTTGAACAGGACAAAAAACGATAAGGCCTCTTGATACGGAAAACTCATTCCTTTGACATACAACAAAATATATTATACATACGACAAATGTTAAAAAGCCTGAGAAACAGCGCACTTGACTTGATCAGTGATTTTATCTAATTTTTAGAATAACATGTACGACGCTGATAATATTACTATCCTTTCTACTGAAGATTACATACTTGGAAAAGGATCATAGCCATTCTTGCACAGTTCCAGCTGGAACTGTGAACATTAGTGCACTTTAACTTCAACTTTAGAGAAAATGCGATTAGTCAAGGCTCGTGAACACTTCTCCTCCCCTATATCGATAGTAATGGGATATTTTTTCATGATGCCAGTAGTTTCATTTAGTTTTCAAGCACCTGTAATGAAGTCTTTTGGAACTAGAAAGTTCCACATATTTCGATAGAATATGTATATTGTGTACTAAGACACATACATGCATCACTCTTACCCACACCTAGTACTCTTTACGAGTTTCATTACTCTACTCATCATAAATACACTTTGCTATCTCAGACACCCTTGGTCAACTTAATACACATCATGGAAAATCGCTATAAAGCTTCTATTTCGGTACAGGGGCGCCCCCTCAACGTATTAAAATTTAAGATTATTGGAATATACTACTGTGTCCAAAAAGTAAGACCAATTTTCAATTTGAAATCCCTGGGGCTTATAGATATTTTTTTTAGGTTACTGGCACTGTCCTTGACATCTGCGTGAAATTTGTCGACAAAATATTCATTAGTGTCGAAGTTACGCTTGGCTTTGTGAGACGCTAAAACTCATTCCGGCGATTTTTTAAATGTTTGAATTAATTGAGCAAAGAACTTACATTAAATTTCATTTGTGGAAACGTATAGAGTGTTGCAGAAGGGTTCGGTGAGCATTCCTATATCGGAAAGAAATTTTTACAAGTGGTATAAACAGTTCAAAGAAGGCAGAGAAAGCGTTGAAGACGAAGAGCCCTCTGGTCGACCATCAACCTCAACCGACGACGCTCATGTCCAAAAAATTAAAGATATAGTGCTTGCAAACTGTCGATTTACAATTAGAGACCTTGCGGATGATGTTGGAATTCCAAAAGGATTGGTCGATTCCATTGTGGGCCTCAAAGCGTCAAATCTTGATTGGTACTGAAAACACTAACTGCTCCAGCTGACACTACATTGATTCTTCGTGACTTTTTTACCAAAAATCTATATCGTTCCACAACAACCGTATTCACACCGTGCGACTTCTGGCTATTCCCTAAACTCAAAAGAACACTCCGAGGACACCGTTTTGAGTCGATTGAAGAGATTCAACGTGAATCGCCGCGCGCTTTGAAGGCCATCCCTGCCGATTACTTTTCAGCATGCATTGAGGATTGGAAAAAAAAGTTGGCATAAATGCATTGTGTCCTGTGGGAATTACTTTGAAGGCGATGAAATAAATTTGGAAGAATAAATAAAGAGTTTTTGAAAAAAAAATAATTGGTCTTACTTTTTGGGCACAGTGGTAGTAGTACTCTCTAAGAGTTTCATTACTCTACTCATCGTAAATACACTTTACTACCTCAGACACCCTTGGTCAACTTAATACACATCATGGAAAATCGCTATAAAGCGATAAAATATACCGAGCATAACAAAAATGAACTTGTGCAAGTTACATATTCTTAGCTGCAAAATCTTTGAAGTTATATACGTTTTCGTAGTTCTTTAATCTCCCCCAATATATATTTAAAAGGGCTTATTTTTTTCCATTTGTAGCTAATGCAAGCTTTTATTTATGATTTTAATGTGTTTTATTTTAGAATTTTTCTTTCTTCATTTCTTTTTCTATTTCAAGCTACAATTTTTTTTTTTTTTTTTTTTTTTTTTTTTTTTACATTTACATTTAAAATTTCCAAATATTAGCGGCATTAACCATGTTCAAAATTTTCTATCTAAGCACAAACCCAAATGAAAAAAAACAGATAGAAAAAAAAAAAGAACTGAAAATGCTAACACACTTTTATTTGTTCTACAAATATGATACAGAAAATGCAGTAAAATGACACTGAAAATAATACAAATGCAGTGAAAAGGGCAAAAAATTTGAATAAATACATAGATAATCATATTTTTAATATTCTTTATTATTTTGTTTGTAAAGACTTGAGAATATGACTAGTATTATATTAATTATGCACGATAGCATATAAAGAAATAAGCCAAAAAACTGTATATAAATTTGTAGCTTCTAAATTTAAAAAAAATATATAGTAAAGAATTTAATTAATATGTAAAATATAAAAAAATTATATAATATATATATATAAGTATATCATATACAAATATATAAAATAAAATTCAAAATAATAAAGGATATTTTAATTATGAAATACTGCCGAAGTATATTCTTTCTATTTATATTAAATCAACCAAAACATGTAAATACATCGAAAAAATAAACGTGAATAGACACATAAGTACAAACGCCTTACATTTCATGCTTACATACATGTAGCAAATTAGTAAATGCGAAAAAAAAATACATTTACAAAAAACTCATACATTTATTGTAAAGTAATAATAGAAAAATTTTGTTTTTCAATATTAACATTAAAAAAGTAAAGTACATAATGAAAGTTCCATAAAATATTCATATGTTCACTGATGAGTGAGAACTGAGAATTCAAAAAATTGGTCACTGTGATTTCTAAAAAGTACATTGTGCATTCATGATAAATAATTTATGAACAAGATATAAAAAGGTTTGTAAAAGTAATTCGTTATAGTCAAGATATTTAGAAATACGAATACTATACGAACTAAATATATATATATATATATATATTTAAAATTTTGGATATATTTGAAATTAAAATGGAAATAGCACAATAAAATAGAAGTAAGGTAATGTACAATTCTCTTTCACACATTCCTTTTTAATAAAAAAAAAAGTCACATTTAATAAAAAAAAATCATAAAATATAAATGTGAAATAGGGAATATTATTATTGAAATATATATAATGGATTTATTACGAAATTGTTCTTGAAGCCAACATTCGTTGAAGTTTCAAAGTAGCATCTTGTATATATATATATTAAAACAGATATTAAAATATTATAGAAATTATTTAAACAAACATAATTAAAGAAAAAGGATGATTTTGCGTATGAAGAAAACTAAACTTGTATTTTTTGTATCATACATTACATTGTGAATTCTGTATTATTAGTTCAAAAAGTTAAAAATTTAATATAAATATATTTTTTTAAATAAAGAAAATTTGTATAAAATTTTAAAAAATTGCAAACTTTTAAAAACTTTTTCTAAGGAACATTATTTTTATTTTATTTATGATTTTTTAAGCTTCATAATATCAATATCAACAATAAAAGATAATCAATCAACTAATAATTGTAATCAATGTTTAACCAGTTCTTTTAGGAATATCTTTAAAATAATCACAAATATAAAAATATTCTTAAAAAAGATGCTTTTTATTATCCAAAAGTTAAGCTTTTAACAGATCTTTTCAACTTAGATGGTTGGAAAATTCACTATCATAAAATATTAAAATGTTTACAGAAGAGTATATTCGTCTAAAAACATTCATTGTGCATTCCAAAAAGTTCATTTGGCATTTCAAAAAGTTCATTATGCATTCATGATAAATAATTTATGAACAAGATATAAAAACATTATTAGAGCAATTCGTCACAGTCCATGACACTTAGAAACATGAATACTATTAGAACATATATAATGAATACATCATTGAGAAAAATAATAAAATAAATTTTGCAAAGGAATGTGTGCTCCTAACCAACAAGTTAATGAAGTACGGATTATTTTGAAGTGGGAATGGTTCAAATAAAAGGACTTACTATTAAATGAATTAATATTATAATTATGAAGTATTTATAAATGTATATATATGTATGTAGAAATGATTGAATGAATGTATATACATGTATGCAGAAATGATTGAATAAATGTATATACATATATGCAGAAATGATTGAATAAATATATATACATATGTGTAGAAATTATTCAATTAATGTTTGCTAGTTCTGTATGAAATATGATTACATATTATATTTTAAAATCCAGGTTTTTCCTACGTTACGAGTTAATGCATACTAAAGTGAACCATTCCAACTCTGTTCATCTTGTGACATAAAATGTGACTTCAAAGGCTAGTTTTTAAATCAGTAATCAAATAACATATTTTCAGTAGGAGAAAATTGCGCTGTTCCACATACACACACAAAAAAAGTGAAATTCAAGTTAAAAATTTTAAACTCCAAAAATGAATTGACATATTAAAGTTAGGAAATACATTGGCAATATACAAAATGAAAACACTGATGACATATGAATTTTTATGGACTTGAAAAAGTAATTTTCCTCATACTACATACTTATTTCTTTTTTCATCTACAACACTTCATTTTTCACTTCTTCAATGTTTAAAAAAGTTGTGCTTATCATTGTATATCATGCTTTAACTCATTCAAAGTTTTGTATATTAAAAAATCATATAGGAAATTTGAATTATGTTCAAAACATACCTAAATATATTTGTAATCTTTAGTTTAAAATTATAATTCATTTTTAAAACTTTGTTATAAATATTATGAATTTATATGTAAATTTTTAGTATTGTATATTTTAATGGTTTACAAAATTTTTAAATGACGTAAATCGTTTTAAAAAATTTAAATGATGTAAATGGTTTAAAAAAATTGAAATGATGTAAATCGTTTTAAAAAATTGAAATGATGTAAATGATTTAAAAGATTTAAATGATGTAGATGGTTTTAAAAATTTTTTAAATTCCTTCATATCTCCCTTGCAATTATGCATTTATTTAGTTATATAAGTATAGTTAGATATAAGTTAGGAAGCCCAAGGTGAAATAAGTTCAGAGGAGTTACGTAACCAACCTTTTCTATTCATAAAAGCTATTGCAGATTTCGTAACATGATTGTGAATGCCTTGAATACCGCGACCAGAAAGAGGATATTTTAGGGACTGATAAATAATATGATATGTCCATCTTTGGTTTTTTGGATTGGGGACAGGTGGGGTATATAATGCCTTTACAAACATTTTGTTTACTAAAGATCCTACGAGATTCCAAATAAAAATCAGAAGAAGTTTTTCTTCAAATAATCTTGGAGATACCCAAAAAATAAATGGTCGTTCATAAAAAATTGAGTATAAGCTCAATGGGCGATAAATGCTTACAAGTTCGCCATTAAGACTTCTTTTACAGAAATATGCAGATTTTGAAATTAATGATCTATAGTCCATAATATGAAATTTTATTTCAGATATTAATTCCAAGTTTAAAACTCCAGCATAATATGGTTTACCTTTATGTGTAAATTGGATTATATGCGCAATTTCAAAATTTTCCTTCCCTTGAATAGGTATGTAGCTTATAGGTTCTGCTTCAGTTATTTGTACCTCAGTATAAAATGAGCAGGTTGCAGTCTTTGTGACAGTACACGCAGCGAAAATGGTTAAAACGTGCTGGATATCAAATTCATTCGATTCTTGATTATCTATTATTCTCACATTTATTTGTTGGGGAATATCAAGCCATCGAAATGTAGGAAAGTCTTGGGTATGCAATAAAACTTTAATTAACATTTCTTTTATCTCCGAAGTCATCAGCGAAGGCCTAAAATATGTCACAAGATGGTGATACGGGTTACTAAAAAGCTCAAAATTGTCCGTGCAACATATACAAGTGATCAAAGAAGTGGTCATTACCTGACTTTCACTTTGCACAAATTTAGAAATCACAGTTGACATGCATTTATCGCAATAATTAAATTCATTCATATAAGTTCTTTCTGGAAGGCAGGGTGAGAAATTGTCAGGTCCAATGCCATCCCCACACATTAGAAGTCCAGATGAAAAACACGTTTCGAATGAAGGAAACAAATGTTCTGCTACGGAATTCAAACCATATACTAGTCCAGGGAAAGGTGTTCTTCTTCTACTGGACAATGTCCTGAAAAAACAAATAAAAAGACTCAAATTTGGATTTCAAAGCAGTTTAATTGATAAATATTAAGAAAGTTATGCAAGCTAAGAAACGTACATCTGCTACATTTTCCAAGAGAAATAATAGCTTTATTTTAATAATTGGTAGAGTGAATTATATTTTGCTTTAAATAGCAAAGAGGAATGTATTTCTTTTTAGAGTTTATTATTCGTAAAAATTGCACTAGGAAGGATGTTAATTATTAGATACAATTGAGTAAATTAATTTTTTCAATTAAATTGAAAAAAAAAAGTGATTATAAACTTCAATTTTAGGAAGACAAAACATTTGTTTCAGTAATAAATAATACTTTTACTGAGATTTAAAAACTGAAATTAAAATTATAGATAAGTTCCTTCTCATATTTAAGTTGCTTTACAGTGAAAGTTACATAAACAATCACAGTTTTTACTATAAATGTTTAAAAATTCAGATCAAATACGTTGGCCTCACAGTTTCCGAATCGTGGAAATTGATGGCAATAGTGAAAACTTATTAAGCGTCACGCATCAATAGTCAGTCTACCTGATGGGAGTTTCCTGGGTTTTCTCTCTTACAGCAGCCAAATGCAGGGTAATTGAATGTCGATAGTCTTTCTCTCATTGCCCTTCAGTGGGCTGTTTATAGCAAACCATAAATGAAACAGAAGACTCAATGATGCTCAACAATAAATAAATAAATAAAATAAAATAAAATTTCGAACAAAGTAATGTCAGGTTCCATACGGCTCGTATTACCTCCAAACTATTGATACTCTTCCTTGACAGCAAGCACTTAACAATGGACTATATATGGGACATGGAAGAGGCACCATATATGGTACAAACTGGTGCGATGCGACTCACCACTTTTGGCACTAGTTTCAAGCACCCCAAGCAGTCGAAGATCAACCGCAACAATTCAGGAATGCCAGGTAGAATGTATCTCAGTATTAGATTAGGAATTTCAATAACACATACACGTATGCATCATGCATATATCTATGTGTTATTGAAAGATAAATACATACATCATCATTCCTCACATAGATATATATATCATCATTCCTTACATAGATATAAACATCATCATTCATCACATTGGTGTATATATCATGCATCGTACCACAGAAGGTTTCACCAATTACTGATTTGAACATTCAATGTGCAATTTATTACTATTAAAAGATACTACAACTGTAAAATTTTAATAATTCCATTATTTGTGGTGTAAGAGTTTCAAGCATATTTAATTTCAATAAAAACATGCTCCTTTTTCCATGGTACTTCGAGTACTTTTTCAAAAGAAAGTATTTTCCACAATTTTTCATGTGGAAATTGATTTTATACAACTATATAATTCAGTATATAAAAATTTAAGACTTTAAACTGAAAATTTATATTACAGTTTTAAATTTAAACCATAATGAAATAAATTTTTATTTTAATTTTTTCTGGAAAAGGCCCAATATTTCTATATTACATTAAGATTTTTAAAAATCTTGATTAATATAACTTAAATAACATTGAATATATTACAATCACTTACGCAAAAAGATTTCTCATATCGTTGAGAAAATATTCCTGTTGGTTTCTGGCCAGAATAGTTTCAATTGGTATTCTTGGGATAGTTACACATCTGTATCTGGCAAAAATAAACGTAACAGCATCAATGACATCAACTTCGTTCTGAGCTCCACTGAAAAACAAATTATATATAAAATCTTCTATTATGATTATTTGAATTATTTTTTTAAAATTCATCTGTTGAAACAGATAGGAAATATAAAATATAGTCAAAAATTAGATTACAATCTAATAAAAAAAGCTAGTGAAACTTTCGTTTTAATTTTTAAACATCATCATTATGATTGGAATATGCATGAAATATCAGACATTAAAGCACAAAAGCTGTTTAATTACTTTCATTCCAATAATTAATAATTTTAAACTTGAATCTTTGATTTTTTTAAGACAGCAACAAAACTTCTTATTTATTAATTTTCATGTTAATAATTTGTTCAATATTATGGAAAATTAGTAATATCAGTTTAAAATAATAACTTAATTAATTAAAGAAATTAATTGAAAATTATTATCAAAAAATAATGCCTAACAATAAAAGCTCCTCAAAATAGAATGATACTATATAATACTAATATTAAATTTCAGTGAAATTCTAACTTATTTAAAAGTAAAATAAGTCTCCTTACCATTCCTTAAAGATTTTATAAAGTTATTAAGATTTATATTAATACTAAAATAAAGAAACATAGCTTAATATTGTAATAATACAGAGAATTTAAAAAATTTGCAAAATTAAAAAAATAATCATGTTACAAAACTTTGAAAACTACAAATATTTATCAAGTGAAGTCAAATCAAGTCAAAAATATGTATTTACCCGTAGTTCTGAACAGGTTCCAATGCATAATTATGGAGTTCTGCAAATTGTCGTAGGTTACGAACTATCAATCTTGCATCATTTGCTGACTTAATAAATGTAGCACTTTTCATCAAGCCGGTTCGTTCATTGAATAAAGATTGGTGTTTTCGTTTAGTTAGCGTTACTTGTAGTTGCCCTCTGACTCTCAGTGCCTTTTTTGCACTGAAAAAAAAAAATGAATTAACTTTTTTTTTTCTAATACATGCATTTAATTTAATAATACAAATTACCATTAAATATGTTAAATGACAATAATAACAAATTATCATTAAATTTGATAGAATACAAATGGCCTTTAAATATGTTAAATGACAATAACAAATAACCATTAAATATGTTAAATAACAAATGACCATTAAATACGTTAACTCACAATAATAACAAATGACCATTAAATATGTTAAAGGACAACAATAACAAATGACCATTAAATTTGATATAATACAAATGGCCATTAAATATGTTAAATGACAATAACAAATAACCATTAAATATGTTAAATAACAAATGACCATTAAATACGTTAAATGACAATAACAAATAACCATTAAATATGTTAAATAACAAATTACCATTAAATACGTTAAATGATAATAATAACAAATGACCATTAAATTTGATATAATACGAATGACCATTAAATAAGTTAAATAACAACAATAACAAATGACCATTAAATTGGATATAGTACGAATGACCATTAAATATGTTAAATAACAACAACAATAACAAATGACCATTAAATTTGATATAATACGAATGACCATTAAATACGTTAAATGATAATAATAACAAATGACCATTAAATTTGATATAATACGAATGACCATTAAATAAGTTAAATAACAACAACAATAACAAATGACCATTAAATTGATATAATACGATATACCATTAAATACGAATGACCATTAAATATGTTAAATAACAATAATAACAAATGACCATTAAATTGATATAATACGAATGACCAGTTAAATAAATAACAAATGACCATTAAATTGGATATAATAACATTAAATATGTTAAATAACAACAACAATAACAAATAACCATTAAATTTGATATAATACGAATGACCATTAAATATGTTAAATGACAACAACAATAATAAATGACCATTAAATTTGATATAATACGAATGGCCATTAAATATGTTAAATGACAATAATAACAAATGACCATTAAATTTGATATTTTTGCGAAACAAAAAGTATATATTTATTAAAATAAAAGTGAATTAAAATTGACTAATTTGCTTTAAGAAATATCGGAATCAAATTCAAAATTTGTAACGTTAAAATTACAAAATTAGAAAAAAAAGTATAAAAATGAATTTTTTTAAAAATACTACTTACTGCTACAGGTTATAAATAAAAATTATATTTATTTCGTAATTAATATAAAATATTCTAAAAATAATTTTGATTCCAAGTGCAACAAAATTATAAAGTAAAGGAAACATATAAGGAACACATGAGGAAATAAATAACTAAAAAAAGCGAATAGCTTTAAACAATGCACAACTTAAACTTTAAAAAATTTAATAAAAATTGCCTATTCATAAGTCTTATATCATGTTTCAAAATAAAATCCTTTTTTTTTACACTAAATGAATAATTTTATGAAAAAAAAATTACACAAAAAACAGTTATCCTCCTATTATTGTAGAAAATTAATTAAAATTATCTACCTTTCAAAAATTGCACGCCACTGAGCAACATCTTCGACAGATAATTTAGGAAAATGGAAGAAAATAGTTCGATATTTTCTTTTGGTGATATAATAATATTCCAATCGTGACAGTTGTACATGTGTTGCTACGGCGGCACCTTGAAAAGAAAGGAGGACAAATTATTCAAATACAATACAAAATATCACATTTTTATAAAAATCATTGTGCGCGTTTTATATACAACTTAATACTAGTAAACTACTCATGTATGCATTTACCCTATGTACGTTATATGAGTTTCATATAAATTTTTTCAAATAAAAAGTTTAGTATAAGTTTCTAATTCTAATGAAATATTTCTGTATTTTAGTGGCAATAGCTTTTTTTTCCCCTTCGCAATTTTATTTCATGGCAAAATTTGTAAAATCTAATAAGTTGCCTGAATTGTTTACATCGGTACAAATTATTTGTGTTTTTCTGGAATTTTATAATTTCTCTTCAAATCATCACAAAGGTTTATTATTTACCTAATAATGGGTAACTTTAGGCAATTGAAAAATATTTTATCTGTAATAATTCTTTAGATTTACTGTTTTTAGATCCAAATTTATTTATACTTAATAATTTATTCCAGAGGTGATGAATCAGAGTCGACTCTCGGCTCTTTTATTAATTATTTTATAGCATTCCTTATATTAATGTGTAATTTAAGTGTTAAGGAGGCAATTCAAATGTATCCTACAATAATACAATCACTAACAAAGCCAGAGACTGTTTTAGCAGCATAACAAGTAAATGTGAGAGATTTTTCTCAGGATTGAGGCTAATAAAAAGCTGTCTTAGATTAACTATAAAAGAGGTTCTTATACAAGCTATTCTATTATTAAGAAAAACTAAGATTTAATATATTACAAATATAGCACCTCTGTGCTTAAAATGTGCAATTTTATTTTGCTTGTCTTAAAGCTATTCTATAGTACTTTGCTATCTGTTCATTTGGCACTGTTATTTTTATAGTATACATGCATTTTTTGTAAGCAAATTTAGGGTACAAAAATGTTTTTTAAGTGAGTGAAAATGCTAAACATTTAAAGTCGTAAAAAATTCTTTGCTATAAAAAAACTGTTTTTTTTATAGATATATGAGTTCAATAAAAGTCAATTAAATTATTTAAAAAATTTTTCTACATCCATTAGCAAAGATCATAACACATAAAATTACACAAAAGATTTAGGAGACGGGATTCGGTATAAAGGATTCAGAAATTTTTTAGCTGACTTTCCACCCCTGGTTTAATCCGTGTTAAAAAAAAAAAAATATATATATATATATATATATGAAATCTTAAATGCTAGTTAGAAGAATTTATTAATGTATTTAAAATTTGAAAAAATTACTCTTAGAAGTTTTAATTTTGAGGACTTACCTTTACGTCGCAAGTATCTCTCCCTAACCTTATGAGCACGACTAAGACCTCTCTCGGATGGCAAAACTACAGTTAACCAATCAGTACTTGAAAGGGCGTTATTAAGCACATGATATATATAACAAGTAGCAATTGTAAACGTGACGCCTGTTTCTCCCATAAATAAGGTGTGCCTAACTGGTGCTGGGGCATGAAGAGGAGGCTTGGGATATTTTTTAAATCCTCTCATTTTGGTTGTCTAAAATACTGTAGAAAATTTAAGTTAGCATAACTAAAAGTGGAAATTAGTTAACACAGAAACAATATAAGCAAATTCAAGGTTTTTATTTTTTATTTTATTTTATCAGAGAAAATACCTAGAATCAAAGCTAATAAATTCAATCAAAAGTTCTTTTTTTTTTTTTACCAGTCATAATATAATTTCAATGTTATGCATTTTTTAAAAAAAAATTTTCTAAATCAATTATATTATTGATAGCAGAATCAATACTTTCGATTACTCTAATTACACAAAGCGACATAATTTTTTCCGAGTTCATAATGATTAAAATTTCCTATTAAATAAAAAAAGAAATATTGTGTTTCGGAATGAAGTATCTTTTACAGATGGAAAAAATATTAATTTCATACTAATATATTTTTTAAATGATTAAGCATTATAACAATAACATTGAGGTTATTATTGCAAAATTTGTTATACGACATATTTTCAATTTAAAAGAGAAAGAAAACTGATATAATTACACAAATTATGTAGTTTTTAAATAAAAGTGTCTCGGTCTATAAGAAGGACATTATTTTAATAAGCTTTGCAAACAAAGTTGCGCAAATGCTCAAAATTTTCGTCTTTTTAAATAAACTAATTTGAAAATTTCAATAAAACATTTGTGAAAAATTCCTTTGATTAGAGAATATTGAAGAATGAAGAACATTGAATCACAATATTAGCATTTTTAAAAATCTTACCTTGATTATGTTTTAGTCAATACATGGAGTAGAGCACTTTTATGTAAAAAGGAGAAATAATTTTAGAAGCACAAAAAATTGCTTTTAAAATCAAGGTTAAATGAAATATCTGAACATTCATATTATCATGAATTTTTATCATTTTCCTAATGTTATTTGAATCATTTACTAAATTTTAGATGTATATTCTGTATTTCTTGGTTTATTTATGAGTCATGTAATAAATTTAGTAATTTTTCGTAAAAATCAAGTAATAATTTTTCAGTTCTGATTCAGGTTTTTACTAGTTTAGCCGTCCAAATTCCAGTTTTTGAAAATTAAATTCATCCATCTGAAAATTAGTTAAATGAAAAATGGTTAAATGAATTATTTAACGTAATAAGCGTACATATGTATATTTATTAAAGATATATACGCATGTATACATAGCTGTTCAACAAGCCAAAAGTATATTAATGTTAATAAGCCGTGAAGTTTTCATAATATTACATAAAAAATATGTGATTCTTCAATATTTTTCTCATTTGAAGTGATTATTTTTCGCATTATTCTAAGTTGGAAGAAATATCCTCCATGTTTTTGAAAAAATGTTAATTTTTAAAAGAGTATCTAAATTCTTAAAATTTGTTACGTAAGTCGCATAATATCCACTCAATAGTGCCATCTGATACCACCTAAAATTATTAATAAAATATTGTATTATTTTGCAATTAAAAAAAGTTTGGTAACATTAACATAATAATAAAACAAATTTTAATTTGCATTTATAAGTATCAAACCATTTACTATATGTTCACCCAAAGTATACTATGGCCAAAGTATGCTAATTTTAAAAATGAAATTTTTTTCAAAATACTGTTAATTTAAAAATATATATTGTAAGAAAATATAATTGTAAATAAAAAATATAATTGCAAATTTTTAATTCCGCTTTTTAGATTGCTCGTGCATCGCAAACGTCAACTTACGCTACTCACCATGTTGTCCAGCAATATATCTCTTAAACTGATTTATTCAGAAAACTATACAAATTTTCTTTTAAAATTAAAATTGTATTGCAAATAATACATCTACTTACATTGAACAGGTTGAGGAATTTTTTTTTTTTTTAAGAAACTACGCGATCAGCTGTTTCCTCCTCGTCTGTCAGAAAACTCTCTGAAGCGTGTGGACGACCCTCTGTCTCTGCAACAAGTGATCAGACTTATGCTGAACGCTACCCATAGTCCCGTGCAAAGCCTATGACGTCACTATTTAGTTTTACCTGTTTGTACATAGATGGCAGCACTAAAATCTACATATGATGGTGTATTTCATGTTTTTTTTTTTTTTTTTTTTTTTTTTTTTTTTTTCCCCATCTACGATCCTCTGCACTCCTAGTTAACCCATTTTCGATATGTGTGATTATGTTTGCAACTTTATAGATTTCAAATAACTAAACATTTTTTAAACATATAAAGATGCATATATATTTGTAGGAATGGAAATGAGAATCGAGTTAAATTTGTAGCTTTTGTATTACAGAATATTTAGATTTTGCATTAATAAATATATATATATGAATAAAATTTGGATTGCAATTTGAATAACATTTAATTAAGATAAAATTAAATATGGGAAAATAGTTCACCGGGTTGCACTGTTTAAGCTCATAAATATTTCAAACATATTACCTCATAGAAAACTGCTTATAATTGCTATATGTCTAAAATTTATTTGCTTTCTTCAAAATTTTAGTTTTATAAGGAAATTAAAAAAGTATTAATTCCAATTTTCTAATTATTATTAATTAATTTATTTTTCAGAATTAGATTGGCATAAAATGAATTATATACAAGAATGTGAACTAGAGGTATGTTTTAAATTCTTTATTTGAACGATGCAATTTTTATTCAAATTAAAATTGTTCACTAAAGAATTTGTTTTACTTCCTTTTTCTATTAATTAGATTAGTAAAAAACAAATTTATATAAAATAAGTTTAACTATATGTAGCTTTTTATAAAATTCTTTATTTAAAGAAGTACGCATATCTTAGATTCAGAAACATTGCCTTAAGTGATAAAAATTAGCTAGAAAAGGCAAAATAAAGCTAAATAGCTATAGTTTATTCTATTATTATAGATAAAGTAAAATAAAAGCTTCTCAGTAAATGAAAAGTTAGTTTAATTAATAACCATATGTTGCTTTTTTGAAAAAAAGAAAAAAATATGTTTTTTTTTAAACTCCTTTATAAAATATATATTTTATAAAAAATGTTCATAATTTAATTAATTTATTTATTTGTTTCTAAAAATTATATTGACATCAAATAAATATAATTTATATGAAAGAAAGTCTATTAACGTCAATTTTTCTAATTGTCTACATTTTTTATTTGAAGGGGTAAACATGTCTCAATTTGTGAACCACCTGTTTCAATTGGATTACATGACATAAGTCAAAAGAACAGCTAAAAAAAGTAGAAATAAATCTACATAGATATAATTCATCCTATTAGCTTAGATAAAATAAAATAAAAGTTACTTAATAAAGTGATAGTTAATTTAATTGATGACCATATGGTGGGACAACATTAATCGCATTTTTCAAAGTACAAGTAACTTCTGGTTTTAAAAATTTTCTTCATTCTTAGAATTTAAATTCTTTTATAGCAGATTTTTTGATAAAAAAGTTATAGAATTTCTTTTATTTAAATTACATTATTTAAAATGTAAAATAACATTATTTAAAATGTAACATTGTTAAATAACATTATTCAAATGTTTTAAATAACATTATTTAAAATGTAATTTAATAATTTACGATTATTAAATTACATTTTATAATCGTATAGAAGAGCGGTGAGTATGAGATGGACTGCTGTCCTTCTAAGTTAAGCATATTGATGAAGTAATTAATGATACTTCAATATTGTATAAATAATTTATGCATACGTAAAAAAATAAGGAAATTAAAGAAATATATAAAACAGATGTAATGAATATAAAATACTCACACCCTTCAAATGAGCAAAGAAATAAAGCTGGTACCGCTCTCTGGGAGATCTATCTGCACTATACTGGTTTTTCACTGCTGTCAAAAATTATCCAGTAGCTTCTTCTTACCCACAATCCTTTTGATATCTGCATTGATGATGTCAGAATGGCGTAGCTTTCAATTTCAATTTTCCTCCAATAGATGGCAGCACGAAAGGTTTAAAAAATAAGAAGGGTTCGTTTAATCCAGGGGTGACCAACCTGCAGCCCGCGCATGCGGCCTTGAATCTTTTTTTTGACCAGTGAGATTTAGCACACTTTTGCAAAATATATTTATTTTAGAACGGCCAAAGTAGTGAAAATCAGTGTATTAAAAAATGCATTATATTATGCATAATTGTGTGCATCCATATATTCAAAAATTAACTGCCGAAATGATGAGAAAATATTAACTTTGATTTTAAAATAATATTCTTGCGAATATATGGCAGATACTACATGATTTATTGATGAGTTAACAGTTATAAGTTCGCAGAATAATTAAATTATATTCTTCGAACTAATAAGGCGCGTGCATCTTGGAAAACCTATATAACAGGTTCTATGTTTCACTTTAAGTGACCTCAGTGACGCAATGACCATCCCTAGATATGCACAGTTGATTGTTGATAGCGAAGCAAACCAGACTCTTAGTTCAAGTAATTAACGCTTTTAGTTCAATTTGCGCCTACAATTTTTTTTTTTTTTTTTTTTCCGAAAAATGAAATTGACCAAACACAAAACACGCTCAAACATAACGGATGCTAACCTGCGACTCCAATTACGATGTGCAAATACCCAAATTGAGATCGATTTGCAAAAGCTAAGAGAAACAAGTATAACACTAGTAAAATAAATATTTTTAATGATTTCGTTTTTTTTATTTTGTTTATATTTATACATTTTTATGCATTCATTATTTATGCATTTTTGTGATGTGCATTTATGCATTTTTATGGCGGCATTTATGCATTATTATGCATTAATTATTTATGCATTTTTATAATATGCTTTTATGCATTTTTATGGCGGCATTTATGCATTATTATGCATTAATTATTTATGCATTTTTATAATATGCATTTATGCATTTTTATGGCGGCATTTATGCATTATTATGTATTTTTATTATATGCATTCATGCATTTTTATGGCGTCATTTATGCATTATTATGCATTTTTATGGCGTCATTTATGCATTATTATGCATTCATTATTTATGCATTTTTATAATATGCATTTATAAATTTCATTGTAATAACGTAATTTTTATGAATTTATTTTATATATTTGTTTAAATGATTGCAAGAAATAATTCATGAAAATAAGAAGAAAATAATGAAACTCCAAAAGGTATTTGTTTTATTCAAATACCTATCGATTTTACGGACCTGAATGGCCGAGTGGCTAGCGCTCTGGCACTTGGTACCACAGGTTTCGGGTTCGAGTCCCGGCTGTCCCTTAGGAGTTTGTAGTGGTTCGGAATCCACTTTAAACTGTAGGTCCCGGTCTGTTTAACCTAAAGTGTGCATAAGATGACTGCAGAGCGACAAACCAAGCCTATCGATGTTACATTTCTTAAAATTATTTCCGAATTCTTTATTTCAGTGATTAAAATTTATCGATTAGCTCAACGATTACAAAAATTTCCAACAGAAAAATTGCTAATCTATGAAATTTTCGCTTATTAACCGTAGAGTTTATCATTTAATTTACGCTATTCACTAATTTTTCCTTTTAATAATTGGAATTGGAATGAATTTCTTTCACCCTTTCCGAGGCAAAAAATAAATTCTAAAATAAAATTCTACTAAAGTGATCCAAGGAGCTTGGGCCGTATTTATAGAAATTAAAATAAACAAGTATCATACAAAAAAAAAATTTAAAGTCAATTTCTACTTTTTTTTCACTATATTGCTGAAAAGTCCTTTACAAATAATTTTCATTCATTTTTTAAAGTTTATATGGCGCCATCTATTGATAGATATATGCAACTTAAATCTAAAAAAAAAAAAAAAAACTAAAATTAATTCATTAAACTTAATTACTGAATTAATATTTGAAAAAACTGTATTAACATCAAGTGTTATCCACTACAAGTTTTAAAAAAATGTATTTGAATTTGAGTGGATCAATAAAAAGTATTTTATTAACGATTGAAAAATTGAACACGATATATATAGGGAGAGTGTGAGCTAATAGAAGGAATTGAATAACAACTAAAAACTTTAAAAAGCCAGATTCAATAAAAAAAACAACACCTCATTATATACAAAAAGATAATCTGCCGGGCTAATAAAGAGGTTACTAATAAAATTTAGAAATTATTAAATTATTAATAATAATATTAATAATAATTATAAATTATTAGTGATATTATAATTATTAAATTGTTAGTTATAATATTATTATTTAAAAATTAGTTCTTATATTAAATTCAACAAACGGAATGAAATTCTATTTTATTCTAGAAACTCGATTTGGAATTCTATAGTTTTTTATTCTAAAAAATAAAAAATTATAGAATTCCAAACGATTTTCTTCTCTTGAAAAACCTCATTTTCACTTTGTCTTTGCTTTCACCAGACGATCTTTTTGAAACAATTTTACATTATTTAATTATATAATTATTAGTTCGTGAAAGAAATTTAAATAAATTAAAGTATAAAAAAATCTCATGAAAGAAATTTAAAAACAGGTAATATAAAAAAAAAATTTTTAAAGTCAATTCCTATTTTTTTTTTCACTATATTGCAGAAAGTCATTTATAAATAATTTTCATTCATTTTTTTTAAGTTTATCTGGCGCCATCTATCGGTAGATATATGCAACTAAATATATATGCAACAGTATAATATGATATATGCAACAATCTAAAAAAAAATTTCATTAATTAATTAAATTTAATTACTGAATCAATATTGGAAAAAACTGTATTAACATCAAGTGTCATCCATTACAAGTTCAAAAAAAAATGTAATTGAACTTGAGTGGATGAATAAAAAGTATTTTATTAACGTTTGAAAATTTGAACAAGATATATATAGGGAGAGTGTGAGCTAATAGAAGGAATTGAAAAAATTGAAGGTGGTAAAAATGCAATTCATTAGACCAAACAATTAAAAAAACAATTAACTCAACTATGGCAAAACAAATATAATAAATAACTCTAAAGCCGTCAATTTGTTGGGACGAATAGGGCCCAATATGAATTAATAAATCCACTTAAAACATCGAATATTTTTTAAACTTACTTTATTTATTTTTTGAAATTTTAATTTCATGAAAAATTTCGTAGAAAATTAAGAATCTAAGAGAAGAATTTATTTTATTTGAAAGTATATCTCAAAATATTCTTTATTTCAGCGATTAAAATTTCTTCTTCAGCTCAAAGTAAAAAAAAAAAAAATATTTCCGAATGAAAGAGTTAAAAAAAAATTTTTTTTTATTTTTTTTTTTATTGGATAGAATTATTATTGTATGCGTTTCGAAAAGAATTTTTTCATAAAAGAGGCCCAAACAGGGAGGACACATTTGATTTAACACGTTACACTTAATGAGTAAAATAAATAATAAACAATAAGTAACTAAATTGAAAATTTAATTAAAAATTAGAAAAAAATACAGCATCAGACCAAACAGAAAAACACATTCAAAGTATGAGAAACCAAATATAACTTTAAAATAAATAATTCTCAAACAGTCAATTTTTTGGTACGAATAGAACCCAATATAAGTTCATAAATCTCTTTAAAACATTGAAATTTCTTTTTGGACCTTATTTTATATGTTTTCTGAAACTTTATTTCCATGACAAAATGCGTAGAAAATTAAGAACCTAAGAGAAGAATTTATTTTATTTGAACGCATTTCTTTAAATATTCTTTATTTCAGTGATTCAAATTTCTTCTTCAGCTCAAAGTAAAAAAAAAAAATTTCCGAAAGAAGGAGTTAAAAAAAAATTTTTTTTTATTGGATTGAATTCTTTTTTTTTCGTGATTGGAGTTCGGACACATTTGATCTAAGAAGGCTTCACAATTAATGAATAAAATAAATAATAACCAATAAATAAATACATTGAAAATTTAATTAAAAATATGAAAAAAAATTTTATCAGACCAAACAGAATAAACACATTCACTGTAAGAAAAAACAAATATAATTTTAAAATAAATAATCTCAAACAGTCAATTTGTTGGTACTCAATATGAATACATAAATCTCCTTAAAACATCGAAATTTTATTGGAAATTAAGTGAGTTGTACTCTGAAACCGTCAAATTGACGGTTTGAGAGGGATTTATTTTAAAATTGTCAGAAATGGAACCCAATATGAATTCATAAATCTCCTTAAAATATCGAAATTTCTTTTTGGAACTTATTTTATGTGATTTCTGATTCCGTGAAAATATTCGTAGAAAATTAAGAAACTAAGAGAAGAATTTATTTTATTTGAATGCATTTCTTAAAAAATTCTTTATTTCAGTGATTAAAATTTCTTCTTCAGCCTCAGTGATTAAAAAAAATTTCCAAATCAAAGGAATTTAAAAAAAAAAAAATTATTTTTTTTTGTTGGATTGACATAAATATTTTTTTTTTTTGTTATAGGATTAAATTTTTTTTTTTATGCGTTTCGAGACAAATTGTTTTCGCAAATGAGGTGCAAAGAATTTGGACTCATTTGATCTATGGTTTTACAATTAATAATTAAAGTAAATAATAGCCAATAAATAAATACATTGAAAATTTAATTAAAAATATGAAAAAAATATACAATCAGACCAAACAGAATGAACACATTCAAAGTATGAAAAAATAAATATAATTTAAAATAAATAAGTCTCAAACCATCAATGGGTACGAATAGGACCCAATATGAGTTCAGAAATCTCTTTAAAACATCGGAATTTCTTTTTGGAACATATTTTATATATTTTCTGAAATTTTAATTTCATGAAAGAATGCGTAGAACCTAAGAGAAGAATGTATTTTATTTGAATGTATATCTCAAAATATTCTTTATTTCAGTGATTAAAATTTCTTCTTCAGCTCAAAGTAAAAAAAAAAAAAATTCCGAATAAAAGAGTTAAAAAAAAAAAAATTTTTTTTTTTTTTTGTACTGAATTTTTTTTTTTTTTTTTTTTTTTCGTGATTGGATTGAATTTTTATTGTATGCGTTTCGAGACAAATTTTCTTCATAAAAGAGGCCCAAACAGGTTGGACACAGTTGATCTACGAAGGCTTTACAATTAATGATTAAAATAAATAGTAACCAATAAATAAATACATTGAAAATTTAATTAAATATATGAAAAAAAAATTATATCAGACCACACAGAATAAACACATTCAAAGTATGAAAAAACAAATATAATTTTAAAATAAATAACTCTCAAACAGTCAATTTGTTGGTACGAATCGGACTCAATATGAATGCATAGATCTATTTAAAACATCGAAATTTTTTTGGAACTTATTTTATGTGTTTTCTAAATTTTTAATTCCATAAAAAAATGCGTAGATAATTAAGAGAAAAATCTAGTATTTCTCAAAATATTCTTTATTTCAGTGATGAAATTTTTTTCTTCAGCTGAAAAAAAAAAAAAAAAAATTCCGAATGAAAGGAGTTAAAAAAATTTTTTTTTTTTTTATTGGATTGAATTTTTCTTGTATGCGTTTCGAGACAAATTTTTTTCATAAATGCAGCCCAAAGAATTTGGACACAATTGATCTAAGCAGGCTTTACAATTAATGATTAAAATAAATAATAACCAATAAATAAATACATTGAAAATTTAATTAAAAATATGAAAAAAATAAATAATTAAGACCAAACAGAATAAACACATTCACAGTATGAAAAACCAAATATAATTTTAAAATAAATAATCTCAAACAGTCAATTTGTTGGTACTCAATATGAATACATAAATCTCCTTAAAACATCGAAATTTTATTGGAAATTAAGTGAGTTGTACTCTGAAACTGTCAAATTGACGGTTTGAGAGGGATTTATTTTAAAATTGTCAGAAATGGAACCCAATATGAATTCATAAATCTCCTTAAAATATCGAAACTTCTTTTTGGAACTTATTTTATGTAATTTCTGATTCCGTGAAAATATTCGTAGAAAATTAAGAATCTAAGAGAAGAATTTATTTTATTTGAATGCATTTCTTAAAAAATTCTTTATTTCAGTGATTAAAATTTCTTCTTCAGCCTCAATGATTAAAAAAAATTTCCGAATGAAAGGAATTTAAAAAAAAAAAAATTTTTTTTTTTTTTGTTGGATTGACATAAATATTTTTTTTTTTTTTTTGTTATTGGATTAATTTTTTTTTTTAATGCGTTTCGATACAAATTGTTTTCGCAAATGAGGTGCAAAGAATTTGGACACATTTGATCTATGGCTTTACAATTAATAATTAAAGTAAATAATAGCCAATAAATAAATACATTTAAAATTTAATTAAAAATATGAAAAAAATATACCATCAGACCAAACAGAATGAACACATTCAAAGTATGAAAAAATAAATATAATTTAAAAAAATAAGTCTCAAACCATGAATGGGTTGGTACGAATAGGACCCAATATGAGTTCAGAAATCTCTTTAAAACATTGGAATTTCTTTTTGGAACATATTTTATATATTTTCTGAAATTTTAATTTCATGAAAGAATGCGTAGAAAATTAAGAACCTAAGAGAAGAATTTATTTTATTTGAATGTATGTCTCAAAATATTCTTTATTTCAGTGATTAAAATTTCTTCTTCAGCTCAAAGTAAAAAAAAAAAAAAAATTCTGAATGAAAGGAAAAAAAAATTTTTTTTTTTTGATTGGCTTGAATTTTTCTTATGATCGGATTGAATTTTTCTTGTATGCGTTTCAAGGCAAATTTTTTTCCCAAATGAGATACAAAGAATTTGGACACATCTGACCAATACATAAATAAATTGGAAATTTAATTAAAAATATGCAAAAATAGAATAAGCACCAGGTCAAACAGAATAAACACATTCAAAAGGTAAAAAAAAAAATAGATAATTTTAAAATAAATAATTCTCAAACCGTCATTTTATTGGTACGAATAGGACCCCATATGAATTCATAAACAGGGGCCTGATGGCCGAATGGCTGGCGCTCGGAACCACAGGTATATGGTTCAAATTCCGGCGTTGCTATGGGTGTTTGTAGTGGTTCGGAATCCACTTTAAAGCGTAGGTCCCAGTCCCAACAGGATCGTAGAGCGGGGGCATTGTTACTCCGAGTCCGTGGCTTATCTTCAAGTTACACGCGCCCCCTGGGTAATGCAAAATGAGTAACGGCGGTGCAGCCCTTATGGCATAAAAAGATCACGGTCTATTTGAGAGCTGCATTAGAAAAAAAAATGAATTTATAAATCTCCTTAAAACATCGAAATTATTTTTGGAACTTATTTTATATATTTTCTGAAATTTTAATTTCATGAACAAATGCGTAGAAAATTAAGAACCTAAGAAAAGAATTTATTTTATTTGTATGTATTTCTTAAAATATTCTTTATTTCTTTGATTAAAATTTATTCTTCAGCTCAAAGCGTGAAAAAAATTTCCGAATAAAAGGAGTTAAAAAAAAAAAAAAAGAAAATTTTTTTTTTTTTTTGGGGGGGGAATAATTGAATTTTCTTGTTTGCGTTTCTTGACAAATTTTTATCAAAAATGAGATCCAAAGAATTTAGACACGTTTGATCTAAGGATTTGCAATTAATAATTAAAATAAAATAATAACCAATACATAAATAAATTGAAAAATTAATTTAAAATATGAAAAAAAAAATTACACCGGGCTAAACAGAACAAACACATTCAAATTATGAAAAACCAAATATAATTTTAAAATAAATAATTCTCAAACCGTCAATTTGTTGGAACAAATAGGACTCAACATGAATGCATAAATCTCCTTAAAATATTGAAATTTTTTTGGAACTTATTTTATATATTTTCGGAAATTTTAATTTCATGAAAAAATGTGTAGAAAATTAAAAATGTAGGAGAAGAATTTATTTAATTGAATGCATTTCTTAAAATGTTCTTTATTTCAGTGATTAAAATTTCCTCTTCAGTTCAAAGTATAAAAAAAATTTCCGAATGTAAAGAGTTAAGAAAAAAAAATTTTTTTTTTTTATTCATTGGATTTTTCTTGTGATTGGATTGAATTTTTCTTGTATGCGTTTCTAGACAAATTGTTTTCGCAAATGAGGTGCAAAGAATTTGGACACATTTGATCTATGGTTTTACAATTAATAATTAAAGTAAATAATAGCCAATAAATAAATACATTGAAAATTTAATTAAAAATATGAAAAAAATATACAATCAGACCAAACAGAATGAACACATTCAAAGTATGAAAAAATAAATATAATTTAAAATAAATAAGTCTCAAACCTTCAATGGGTACGAATAGGACCCAATATGAGTTCAGAAATCTTTTTAAAACATCGGAATTTCTTTTTGGAACATATTTTATATATTTTCTGAAATTTTAATTTCATGAAAGAATGCGTAGAACCTAAGAGAAGAATGTATATCAGTAAAATTTAATGAAATATATGAAAAAAAATTACATCAGACCAAACAGAATAAATACATTTAAAGTATGAAAAACCAAAAATAAATAACTCCCAAACCGTCAATTTGTTGGGACGAATGGTACTCAATATGAATGCATAAATCTCCTTAAAACATCGAAATTTTTTTGGAAATTATTTTATGTATTTTCTGAAATTTTAATTTCATGAAAATATTCGTAGAAAATTAAGAACTTCAGAGAATTTATTTTATTTGAACGCATTCCTTTAAATATTCTTTATTTCAGTGGTTATAATTTCTTCTTCAGCTCAAAGTTAAAAAAAAAAAATCTAATTAAAGGAGTTAACAAAAAATTTCCGAATGAAAGGAGTTAAAAAAACTTTTTTTTCTTTATATTGGATTGAATTTTTCGTGCATGCTTTCCCAGACCATTTTTATTTCATAAATGCTGCCCAAAGAGTTTGGACACATTTGATCTAAGTCTTTACAATTAGTAATCAAAATAAATAACAACCAATAAATAAATAAATTTAAAATTTAATTAATATGAAAAAAAAAATTACACCAAACCAAACAATAAAATAAACACGTTTAAAATATGAAAAACCTAATAAATTTTTAAAATAAAAAATTCTCAAACCGTCAATTTATTATAAATTTTATGGAGCTGTCCCATAACATCTTAAAAAGGCACGAAAAGAGCTCCGTAACTACTTAAAATGAATGAAAAATATTCACTTTATAGTGTTTTGAAAACCTGTTGCTAATTTATATTATCGAGTTATTTTAAATTTATTGTATTTTATATTTTAAATTTATTATATTTTATATTTCAAATTTATTGTATTTTATATTTTAAATTTATTATATTTTATATTTTAAATTTATAGAATTTTATATTCGAAATTTATTATATTTTATATTTTAAATTTATTGTATTTTATATTTTAAATTTATTGTATTTTATATTTTAAATTTATTGCATTTTATATTTGAAATTTATTGTATTTTTTATTTGAAATTTATTGTATTTTATATTCGAAATTTATTATATTTATATTTTAAATTTATAGTATTTTATGTTCGAAATTTATTATATTTTATATTTTAAATTTATTGTATTTTACATTTTAAATTCATTATATTTTATATTTTAAATTTATTGTATTTTATATTTGAAATTTATTATATTTTCCATTTTAAATGTATTGTATTTTTATATATATATTTTTCATAAATTTAAAATATAAATTATAATAAATTTCAAATATAAAAATTTGAAATTTATTATATCATTATATTTTATATTTTAAATATAATTTATGTTTACATCTAATAATTGTCTAATAATGTTTATATTTAATAATTTATGTTTATATCTAATATCTATTAAACATAATTTATGTTTATTTTATTATATTATTATATAATTATGTACATCTTAAATTTATTATATTTTCCATTTTAAATTTACTGTATTTTTATATATATATATATTTTTTATAAATTTAAAATCTAAATTACAATAAATTTCAAGTATAAAAATTTGAAATTTATTATATGATTATATTTTATATTTTAAATATAATTTATGTTGTATTAAATTTATTATTTTATGTGTTTATATATTTTTATTATAGCTTATAATTTTATATGATAATAAAATCTACTAAACCTCTCCTCAGGAAAGATGAGGGGACATGTTGCTATCCAAATTAGCCCACCAGGGGAAAACGCTTGAGAATTTGACAAGGATTCGAAAAACGTGGGACAGAGACTGGAAGTATTGATTTTTGATCCCCGGAAAGTTAAAAATATCTTGAAATTGCCCAACTGCATACAGAAATTCGCAGAAATCCGGGAGATCTGCAACGCCCCCTCGAAAATCGATTAAATAGCGGCACGTGCGGCCTCCAGACGTCACTGGGAAGTAAACAAGTAATAAATCGATTTTATTTAAGAACAACCGTTTTTAAACAATTTTCATCATTGCATTCAAACGCTCTTGTTTAATAGGCTAAATAAATTTATATCATTAAATTGCGATTAATCTCTTATGCAAAATAAATTAATTTATTGAAAATATAATTATTAACATTTTATTTTTAAAATTCATACAATTTTACGACATTGCACATAAATTCGTAAATTTGTACGAATTTTGAAAATGCAAAATTGGTAGCTATATTTCCGATAATTAACGTATAAAATAATTAAACACAATTTAATAATAAAAATGTAGAATAATTAAACAATAGTAACTGAAATAATGGCGATGGAGTAATATTATGAAGTAATAAACTAAAGATAGTAATGAACTAAACGATGGGCAAATACACTACTATTATGCTGCAATTCATTACCTACAATGTGCGAATTATACTTTAAAAATATATAATAATTATTACAGCAATATATTATTTTTTCGAGTGGAGCTTCGTAACAATATGTAGATTAATTGTCCTTGGAAATTCTAAAATTTAATTTCAAACAATAGTCTTCTAAAAATAATTATTTCCCTTCGAAAATAATAGACAGAATTTTATTGAGAAAAAATTTAAATAATTAATCTCAAAAATTAAGTGAGAAACTTATATCTGCAAGGTATCCGTGCTTTTATGAACGGAAACAATATGTGATGCTCATTATACGCTAATGTGAACAAGCGGATGAAAAAAGAAGCATAATTAAGTGTCAATACTATTCGAATATTCAGAGTATGGAATTTAGTAAATTAATGCTACATAGTAATTTCGTTTTTACAATACGGGAAATACAATTTACAACCGGATTAAAAACTATGCAACAACCTGTTGATTATTTTTCCTTGGAAATTCTAAAAATTAATTCCGAAACTGCAAGACATCCATACTTTAATCAAAGGAAACAATACGTGACCCGCATTATACGCTAATGTGTGCAAGCGGATGAAAAAAAAAAGGAAGTGGAATTATTTTTCCGATTATTTTATTAATTATTTTTAAAAAATTATTTCAAATTATTTTTTTCCGATTATTAATTTTTTTTTATTAGAAATATAGTAATAGTCGAATATTTGGAATATTGAATTCTGTAAATTGACACAATACCATAATTCCAAACCTACAATACTCGAATTATATGTTAAAAATATATACAATTTCTTTGAGCTGATTAAAAACTGTGCAACAGCCTGTGGATTACTTTTCCTTGGAAATTCTAAAAATTAATTTAAAAAAAAACCGTCGCCTAAATGTTTTTTTTTCTATCTTTGTTGTTAATGTTTCTATCAAAGATAATAAACATAATTTTAATGGGAGAAAAAAATTAAATTATTAATCTCAAAAATAAAGTGAGAAACTTAAATCTGCAATGTATCCCTGCTTTTATGAATGGAGACATTAGGTGATGCTCATTATATGTTAATGTGAACAAGCGGATGAAAAAAGAAGCATAATGGAGTATCAATACTATTCGAATATTCAGAGTATGGAATTTAGTAAATTAATGCTATACAGTAATTTCGTTTTTACAATACGGGAAATATACGTTAAAAATTTATACAATTTCTTTTAACTGATTAAAAACTGCGCAACAACCTGTTGATTATATTTCCTTGGAAATTCTGAAAATTAATTCAAAAAAAAAAAAAAATCATCAAAATTCCAAAAAATATTTTTTTCCTTCTAAGATAATAGGCAGACTTTTAATGAGAGTAAAAAAATAAACATGTAACCTCAAAAATTAAGTTAGAAACTTAAGAAAGTCTAATGATAAGTCTTTTATAAAAGGAGAAAATACGCGACGTGCATTATACGATAATTAGTGCAAGCGGATGTAAAAAAAAACGGAATGAAATATCAGTAATATTCGAATATTCGGAATATGGTAGACAGTAAGTTGATACAATATTGTAAATTCATATCTACAATTTTTGAATTATATGCTAAAATATACAATTTTTTTGAGTTGACTAAAATATGCGCAGTAACCTGTGGATTATTTTTCATCGGAAATTCTAAAAATTTATTGCAAAAAAATCATCACATAAAAATTTTTTTGTTTAATTCAAAGATAATAAACATAATTTTAATGTGAGAAAAAAAATGAACATTAAACCTCAAAAATAAAGTGAGAAACTTAAGAAAGCTGCAAGATATCCGCACTTTTATGAAAGGAGACAATACGTGACGCGCATAATACTCTAATACACTGAAGTGACAAAAGTCATGGGATAGCAATATGCAAATTTTCAGATGGCAGTAGCATCGCGTAGAACAGGTATAAATGCGCAGAGCTTTCATTTCTGTTCAAGTTATTCATGTGAAGGGGTTTTGACGTGATGATGACCGCACGACGGGAATTAACAGACTTTGAACACGGAATGTTAGTTGGAGCTAGACGCATGGGTCATGCCATTTCGGAAATCGTTAGGGAATTCAACATTCCCAGATCCACTGTGTCAAGAGTGTGCCGAGAGCATGAAATTTCAGGCATAACATCCCATCATGGACAGCGCAGTGGTCGACCGCCTGCACTTAACGACCGAGACCGGCGACGTCTGCAAAGAGTCGTAAATTCTAACAGACAAGCAACACTGCGTCAAATAACCGCAGAAATCAATGTGGGGCGTACAAGGGACTTGTCTGTTACAACTGTGCGGAGAAATTTGGCTTTCTTGGGCTATTCCAGCAGAAGACCGACTCGAGTGTCTTTACTGACAGAACGACATCGCTTGCAGCGACTCTCGTGGGCACGTGAGCATATCGGTTGGTCCCTAGATGAATGGAAAACCATGGCCTGGTCCAATGAGTCACGATTTCAGTAGGTAAAAGCTGATGGTAGGGTTCGAGTGTGGCGCAGACACCACGAAGCCATGGACCCAAACTGTCAGCAAGGCACTGTTCAAGCTGGTGGTGGCTCCGTAATGGTGTGGGCTGTTTTTTCATGGCATGGGCTTGGTCCTCTGGTGCGACTGGACCGAACATTGACTGGAAATGCTTGTGTTCAGCTACTTGGAGATCACTTGCAGCCATTCATGGACTTCATGTACCCAAACAACGATGGGATTTTTATGGATGACAATGCGCCATGTCACCGGGCCACAACTGTTCGCGATGGGTTTGAAGAACATTCTGGACAATTCCAACGAATGATCTGGCCACCTAGATCGCCCGACATGAATCCCATCGAGCATTTATGGGACATCATCGAGAGGTCTGTTCGTGCCCAAAATCCTGCACCATCAACGCTTTCACAATTATGGACGTCTATCGAGACAGCATGGCTCAATATTCCTGCAGAAGACTTCCAACGACTTGTTGAGTCCATGCCACGTCGAGTTGCTGCACTTCGCCGGGCGAAAGGAGGGCCGACACGATATTAAGAGGTATCCCATGACTTTTGTCAAACAGTGTATGTGCAAGCGGATGAAAAAAGAAGAGGAAGGAATATCAATAATATTCGAATATTCGGAATGTGGAATTCAGTAAATTGACACAATACTGTAATTCCATGCCTACAATATTCGAATTATACACTGGTGTGAAAAACTTAAGCAACAATGTAAAAATATAGCAGATAGCCATGAAATTGCAGAAAACGAGGTCTGGAAATCAGTACAATGAACACGTAAGTCAGTAGAAACGTCATGCGTATGCAAATATCAGGAACGAAACGTCAGAGGCGACGTGAGCGTACGCAAAACGCGTGATGTCGGAGCGCGCAGCTCAACAGTGGAATAAAAGGAAGGACAGAGACGCAATTCAACATATTCGCTGCAAGTGCCAGTGAGTCAGTTCGTGAAATATGGCTAGAAGAAATCACCTGGACGACTTCACATGTAGAAGAATGATCGGAAAGCTGGAGGAGGGGCGTACTGTCCCCAGTATAGCTGCAAAGTTCGGAATCAACAAAAGTGTCGTTTCGCATTCCAAATCACAGGTACAGCTGTTAGAAAGGTTGGTGGTGGCCGCCCGAGGAAGACAACTGCAGGGGATGACCGATATATCGTCTTGCAGGCGAAAAGAGGCGAAGAGCAGTCAGCAAGCGCCATTGCTCAGCAACTCTGTACACCAAGGGGGCGACAAGTGTTCGCGGTTTACTGTGGACAGGCGCCTTCACAAAGTGGGCCGTCCTGTACGCTGCCTCCCGTTGAAAGTTGGCCACCGACGCCACCGCTTACAGTGGTGCAGAGAGCACAAAAACTGAACAACTGATCAATGGAGTCGTCTCCTCTTTACGAATGAGAGTCGGTTCTGTACCAGAAGCGATTCTCGACGCATTTTGATTTGGAGAGAGGCCGGGACCCGATTTTATCCCAGTACCCTCAAGGAAAGACACCGTTATGGTGGTTCTGGAGTTCTTGTCTGGGGACGCATTTTGCTGAACGGGCGAACTGATCTCCAAGTTTTCGACAGAGGGTCTGTAACCGGGGATCGCTATTGTGAGGAGGTACTACTTCCCCATGTGCGTCTGTTCCGAGATGCCATTGGCCCAGACTTCATTTTTATGGATGACAATGCAAGGCCACATCGGACTCTTGCTGTTGAGAAGCTACTGGAAAGTGAAGATATCACTCGAATGGATTGGCCAGCGTACTCCCCAGATTTAAATCCCATCGAACATGTGTGGGATGCTTTGGGGAGACGCATTGCAGCACGCTTACATCCTCCGGAGAACACACAACAACTCAAACAGATGCTGATTGAGGAATGGGTACTCCTACCGCAAGAAATGTTGCACCAGCTGGTTCTGAGTGTGCGGAGACGGTGCGAAGCAACCATTGCAGTGAGGGGAGGGCATATCCCATATTAAGGAACATCTGCTTGTTGTTCTTCCTCTTGGATAGACTATCATAAATCACGATACTATGCGTTCAATAAAGCTTGTTTTTGTTTGATTCCATACCGTATGCATTGTAGTCCTTTTTCATCGCCGATGTTTTCGCCATCCTGTCATGTCTCTCAGATGATTTCTTGTGGAGTTATGGCAAAAAACCCACCTGTTGCTTAAGTTTTGCACACCAGTGCATGTAAAAAATATATACAATTTCTTTGAGCTGATTAAAAACTGCACAAAACCTCTAGATTTTTTTTCCTTGGGAGTTCTAAAAATTAATTCCAAAAAATCGTCACCTAAAAAAATGTTTTTTTTTAATTCAAAGGTAATAAGCATAGTTTTAATGGGAAAAAAATCTAAATAATTTGTCTCAAAAATAAAGTGAGAAATAAGAAAGCTGCAAGGTTTTCATGCTATTATGAAAGGAACATGATGAGTTATACATGATGTGCATTATACGCCAATGTGTGCTAGCGGATGAAAAAAGGTGCGGAATGAAACATCAAATTCTCTAGTCCTTTGTTATATCGTAAATCAGAAGACAAAAAAAAAAAAAAAAAAAAAATGAAAAAACGCGTTACAATGGACTCTCTCTAAACCAGGGATGGGCAAACTTTTTCGGTCGCGAGCCAAAGGTCGAAAAAAAAAAAAAAATAGTTTGGGGGGCCAAGATAAATTTTTCTAAAATTTTAAAAACAATATACAAGTATTACAATTTAAGCATGTTAATGAGATGAATGAAATTGCGATTTCATTTTTAAAAGTTCCTTATATTGAAGTTTGAAGTGAGATGTACTGATTCTAAGGAACGAGGCTAAATTCTCATCTGTCAGTCTACTTCTGAAATAATTCTTTCTAAGGTTCATAGTTGAAAACACTTGTTCAAATAAATAAGATGAAGAAAACATAGCACAGATTTTCTAGGAGTGAGATATTCAATTTGGGAAACTTACTTTCGATAATGATTTGTAAAACTAACTTTGGCATACTTAGAAACAACTGCTTGAGATAATTGTTAGATTACAACTCAATTAATTCAACCTGTAAATCTGACCTCACTGCTTTTAACACTTTACCGATTGAAAGCTGTCTGTGCTTGCTATTTTCGTCAATTTATGTTTTGTAGAACAAAAATAGAGAAAGTAAAAAGATCATCAATCCTTTGAAAAAAAGGAAGAAAAAAAAAATATTTAATTAAAGTAGAAAAGGAGATGGATATATAATACATAAATATATATTTCTTTTAATTTGCCTCGGACCGGCAAATTGAAATTCTATCCGTGGGCCGGATAGAACCTACCGGAGGGCCGGAGTTGGCCCGCGGGCCGTAGTTTGCCCATCCCTGCTCTAAACCTATGGGGCCATGACACCTGACGGATTACAAATAATGTCCAGACAGCAGAGAGTCAATAGAATGCAATCAGATGCATCATACTGTGTGTGAACTTTAATGAAAACTGAGGCGAAAATACAAAATATATACATGTACGTGCATTGCATAACATAATAAAAGAGTTTTAATTAGTAGCAAGTTTATGAGACAATTAATAAATTGAAGGTCAGAATAAGAATTGATATAGGGTACAAAGTGGGGGAAAGGTTTCAAGATTTAACAGGAAAAAAAAAAAAAAAAAACTCCCTATCTTAAGCCAAGTTCCAACAGATGCGTTGGACTGACTGAATGCTGGATTAGAGAAGGTTTAACATAATTAAAAAATTCCAAATCTAAATTACGAACTACTGGCTGAAATTTTAAAAAACTTTTTTAGTTCTGAAACGAATTATTCATAAAATTAGAGGCATTGTTTTGGGGTGCGGGGTTTTTCGCTTCCTATATCCTTTTTTTGTGTCCTTGATCAATTTTTCGCTTCTTTGATAATTTTAAACGTTTTTGTTTTATTTTGTAAAATTTCTGTCACGAGCTATTCTTATTATTCTTATTATTTAACCATTATTATTATTATGTTTTTTATAAAATCGTTTGGAATTCTATATTTAAATTTTCTTTTTAAATTTCGTTCACGTGATTCCTTATAAAATCGCTTGGAATTCTATATATTTTTAATTTTTATTTAATCTACTTTTTTTATTCACTTTTAAGCGATAACTGAGGAACATAATTAAATGTCTGAATATGATTTATTGATATTTTTTCTTTGTTTGTTTGTTTAAAATTGCTATTATGTGTTTTGTTTTTACATTAAATTCTAAATTTTACGAGTAATCTGCATATCGGCCCAGCAGATGAAATTTTATTTTTTCATATTTTCTTTCTTGTTTTTAATTTAACATTTTTTTATGTATGTGCGTGCGTGTGTGTGTGTGTGTGTGTGTGTGTATGTGTGTGTGTATGTGTGTGTGTGTGTGTGTGTGTGTGTGTGTGTGTGTGTGTGTGTATGTGTGCAATAGATATGAACAGAATAAATGCCCAAAAACAATAAAAATGTGCAAAAATATTTTTTTTCGATGAATAAACCCTTCATGTCTGCGGAAGGTGAATACGCATGATTCATATTCAAAAGGAATAACCCGTCCTACCCAAAGGTTTGCTTAAATGAATGACCAGGTCGCATTACAGCACCCTTCCCGGCTAAAGACGGTACCGCCTTATCGGCTCCAAGGACAGGGTGATATGCAACAAATGGAACATCCCCACCTTTATTTGGCTGCCCTCGACGGGGCTTGCTATACCCCCAGGGAACAACGACACGTTATAGAGACACGTAAACACCCCCATGGGGGATTTTGGACCCCTTGGTCGTTTTAAGTGACATTACCAGGGGGCACCAAGAGTAGGTGGATCCAACTCGCCCCCCAAGTATGAGTCATATATCTGAGGGTCTAAAATACACATGTTTCTGCACAAGCAATGGGAGACAGCCCTAAAGTTGATGTTTGGTGGGCCTCATGCATAACAATGTTATTGGGCTGTTTTTCTTTGCGGGAAAAAAAGTCACCTCTAACGTTTACTTAGACATATTGGAATTGTTCATTGCACCTCAATTATAAAAATTTCAACTATAGATTACTTATCACCAAGAGGCAGCACCTCCTCACTGGAATACCTTAGTTCTTGAGTTTCTAGACGAAAAATTTCAGAGCCAGTGGATTGGAAGAGATGATCCGATATCACGACCTTCTGATATTATTATTCTTGATTTTGAGGCCTGATGACCAAATGCCAGTGGTTCGGAATAAATTTTAAACTGCAGGTCCCAGTTTTATTAACTCTAGTGTGCAAAAAATTAAAGAAGATTGACAAACCAAAACTCTAGATTTTTTATTTTTGGGACTATATCAAGGACAGAGTCTTTCCCTCACCAATTGCTCACGTTGAAGAACTAAAGACTAGGATAAAAGATTCTGTGTGTACTATTACAGACGACATGTTAAAGAACACTCGACGAGAACTGCCTTAACATTCTTCGAGTTACCAAGAAAGCATGCGTTGAAATATTCTGAAGCTCGTGGTCTTATTAATATTTTGAAGACGGAAGACGTGAATTCCCGTCTTTTCTTTTTCAACTATTGGCGACGACGGAAATTCATGTCATTTGCAGATATGCCAATATATTAACCACTTAAAAAGTACACTGATGTGCATAACTTAAGCAACAGGTGGGTTTTTTGCCATAACTCCACGAGAAATCATCTGAGAGGCATGACATTCAGAAATGACGGAGAGTATTATGTAAGTAAAGGATGACGAAAGCATCGGTGCTGAAAAAGGAATACAATGCATACGGTATGGAATCAAACAAAAACAAGCTTTATTGAACGCATAGTATCGTGATTTATGATTGTCTATCCAAGAGGAAGAACAACAAGCAGATGTTCCTTAATATGGGATATGCCCTCCCCTCACTGCAATGGTTGCTTCGCACCGTCACCGCACACTCAGAACCAGCTGGTGCAACATTTCTTGCGGTAGGAGTGCCCATTCCTCAATCAGCATCTGTTTGAGTTGTTGGGGGTTCTCCGGAGGATGTAAGAGTGCTGCAATGCGTCTCCCTAAAGCATCCCACACATGTTCGATGGGATTTAAATCTGGGAAGTACGCTGGCCAATCCATTCGAGTGATATCTTCACTTTCCAGTAGCTCCTCAACAGCAAGAGTCCGATGTGGCCGTGCATTGTCATCCATAAAAATGAAGTCTGGGCCAATGGCACCTCCACATGGGGAAGGAGTACCTCCTCACAATAGCGATCCCCGGTTATAGACCCTCTGTTGAAAACGTGGAACTCAGTTTGCCCGTTCAGCAAAATGCCTCCCCAGAAAAGAACCCCAGAACCACCATAACGGTGTCTTTCCTTGAGGTTACTGGGATAAAATCGGGTCCCGACCTCTCTCCAAATCAAAACGCGTCGAGAATCGCTTCTGGTACAGAACCGACTCTCATCGGTAAAGAGGACACGACTCCATTGATCAGTTGTTCAGTTTTTGTGCTCTCTGCACCATTGTAAACGGTGGCGAACTTTCAACGGGAGGCAGTGTTCAGGACGGCGAGCGAATAGGCCCACTTTGTGAAGGCGTCTGGCCACAGTAAACTGTGACACTTGTCACCCCGTTGCTGTACAGAGTTGCTGAGCAATCGCGCTTGCTGACTGCTTTCGGCCTCTTTTCGCTTGCAGGACGATATATCGGTCATCCCCTGCAGTTGTCTTCCTCAGGCGGCTACCACCAACCTTTCTAACAGCTGTAAATGGGGTTTGGAACGCTTTCCAAGCTCGCGAAACGACACTTTTGTTGATTCCGAACTCTGCAGCTACACTGGTGACAGTACGCCCCTCCTCCAGCTTTCCGATCATTCCTCCACGTGTGAAGTCGTCCAGGTGATTTCTTCTAGCCATATTTAACGAACTGACTCACTGGCACTCGCAGCGAATTAGTTGAATTGCGTCTCCGTCCTTCCTTTTATTCTACTGTTGAGCTGCGCGCCGACATCACGCGTTTTGCGTACGCTCACGTAGCCTCCGACGTTTCGTTCCTAATATTTTCATACGCATGACATTTCTACTGACTTACGTGTTCATTTTACTGATCTCCAAACCTTCTTTTCTGCAATTTCATGGCTATCTGCTAAATTGATATTAAAAATGTATTAAATTCATGAATTTAAAAATTGATAAAAATTGATATTAAAATTGTATTAAATTCATGAATTCAGAAATTGATAAAAATTGATATTAATATTATATTAAATTCATGAATTTAAAAATTGAGGAAAAAAATTGATTAAATATTAAATTCTTTGAAATTGAAATCTAAAATTCATGTAACGCCAATTCCTTTAAATAATTTTTATTCATTTTATAATGAGCAAAATATTGATTTTAAAATATTTTCTGGAATTAAAATCAGAAAGTTATGCATGCAAATTCCTTTAAATATTTTCATCTGTTTCCTTATGAACAAAATATTGATTTTAGATTGTTTTGCAGGACAATAGTTCTTTAAAAAAAATCCTTGAAACTATGAAATGGTAACTGTAAAAGTGTGAATTACTATTTGTTGGAAAGGTAATGATTGCAATTTTACAATAGTAAGACAAGATTAGGCAAAGTGGTCTAATTTTACAATTTCTTAATTTTCTTTTTTATAAATAAAAATGTCTTTCATCAAACAGATGAAATCCAAATTTTTAAAAATTTTGTAGATTATAGTGCAACTTTCTAGAACATAAAGTTGGTTAATGATATAGAGCTAAAACTCATTATTTGCATAAGAAATCTTAAAATATAATTTTCAGTGTAGAGGAAGTTGGAAGATTATGGTTTTCTAATATTTTTTCTTTCTTAAATGCGATTTATTGTTAATTTTTCATTTTAAATACAATTTTTATTAGTTCTTTTACAGGCAATACCTCGAAAAAAAAATTGAGAGCACTCAAAAAGACTTTGTTTATCTTACAATGCTTTCCTCATAATTTTCAAGTAAAATGTGAAAAATAAACTTTTTACGTTTTCGTTGAGTAGATTAGAGGGGTAGAATGATTTATCTCTTGGACCAAATAACTCAAGATTAGAAAAAAACTTAGAATATAATGAATATAAATTTAAAATTAATAATTTAGAATAACACACAATTTAGAACTAAAGACACTAATTTAAGCTTGAAGTATGACAAAATGTATTTATATCTTACAGAAAGCAAATATAAAACTAAATGAACTAACAAAAAACTCCGCAGTACTATAATTTCTTGAGATAAAACTAATCAATGATACCAAAATTATACTATGACATGCAAGGATAATTTTGTAATAAATTTATATAATCAGAGCAAGATATTGTGCCATCTTATATAGTGTATCCTATATAGTAATTTAGTATCTTATATAGTAATTTAGTACAATGTATACATATATATATATATTCATTTTTTCAATGACTTATTATATGTTTAGAATTGTTGATTTCGTATGTTAGAATGATTTATTGTATATTATTGAATGTTTAGTAAACATGTCAATGGGTGGCGGTATGTTGCGTCGAAACCCAGGTCCCCGTGCATAGGGGAAGTCAACGCCCTATGTCCAGTAAACATCCTGTCTGTGGGGATGTCTGGCAGGGGGTGAGATCACAAGAGAGAAAGGAATGTAAGAAAGGGGAGTTGAACAACTGTAACCAACGAGAAAGGTTGCGTGGCCCGTCCATCCTCGAGTGTGAGGGCAAAGTGCAAAGTGCAAAGTTGTGTGAATTTACGGAGTGCCGGGAGATTTATCCCCACACCTCCAGTTAACAATTAAAATTAAGCTGCATGAAAGATACAAAAACCAAAATTTAAAATCATAAAAAGAATTAACGTTAAGAAAGCAGCATTGCTCTTAGAATTAAGTGTTTTACTATAAAAATAAAAACTAGGTAGAAAGATAGAATTTAAAATTAAGATTAATCTTTGCACAGTGCATAATAGTTTAAAAACCCTGAAATTAGGAGAGAAAGTAAAAAGGATAGATAGTGCATACAACACGGAGATCGATGGTGGAGCTACTGACTTCAGATGGTTTAAGAGAACGATGACCTTTCCGACATATTATATATACCACGAGTGGGCGGAGTTAATTGTAGTGGGCTTCTGATTGGAAGCTGTGATGGTGAGTTAAGTATTGCGTTGGCAGAAAAATTTTGTTTGTTTACGATTAAGTCCTATCCTGGATCTATATGAATTCTTTTAGGATTCGGGAAACTATTGAAATCTAGTTCAAAAATTGCGCGAGGTCGCTTTTTGTAATATTTAAATGGAATGTAATCAGGAAGATTTAACATAAGTGGGTTATCACTGAGTGGCACCTTATTAAGAAAATTGATAGCTAGTTTTTTGGAATAATTCAGAATGGGTTCAATTTTAAGATCGGCGTGGATTCGATGTCTATTGTAATAATGTGGTGCATCAGCGATTTTCATTAAAACTTTATTTTGAAAGACCTGCAGTCTCTTCAGGTGGTGCATGGCAGCGTTAATCCAGATAGGGGCTGCATAAGTTAACACGGGCCTAATACAGGCTTTGTAGGCAAGAAGTTTGTTTCCAATCGCGAGCTTGCTTTTCCGCGAAGTTAGTGGACATAAGGCAGAATATGCTTTGTTAGCTTGTTCGACTTTATAGGTTATATGTTTTTGAAAAGTGAGTCTTTTATCTAAGATAATTCCGAGGTACTTGTATGTATCTACAAAAGGCACTGGTTCATTGAAGATGCGTAGTGGGTACATGGTATTTAATTGCATTCTGTTGTGGAAGATCAGAAGAGCACATTTGCTGGGATTGACTTTAACTTTCCACAAGCTAAGCCAGGTTTGAAGTCTGTTTATAAATGTTTGGAGTCGAAACATGACAGTGAATAGATGTTGATGCTGTGTGATGACCGCGGTGTCATCCGCATACATGGCCGTATTTATAAGTGGGTCTTTCGGAAAATCATTTACGTATATGTTAAATAAAAGTGGTGAAAGGATCGACCCTTGTGGTAGACCGCATTCAACACTTCTAGCAGTAGAAATTGCATCATTTACTTTGACTTTAAAGTTACGGTTGGTTAAGAAGGATTTGATGATGTTAGCCAGCGGAAGCGGAAAATTTAATTTTTTGAGCTTGAAGTACAGACCAGTATGCCATATCTTGTCGAACGCTTTCGCGACGTCAAGAAATAGTATACCGGTAAGACTTGCGGTACTAAAGCCATGGTGTATGAGTTCTGTGACTCTGAGCAGTTGGTGTGTCGTGCTAAGACTTTTCCTGAACCCAAACTGCTCCGGAATGATAATATTACTGTTGTTGCAGAAAAAATTTAGCCTGTTTAAAATAATATGTTCATAAATTTTACTCAGATTGCTCAAGACTGAGATTGGTCGATAGTTGGTTGGATTTTTGGTGCTAGTTCCTTGTTTATGAATTGGAGAGATTAGCGCAGTTTTCCACGCGGTCGGAAAGTAGTTTAAGTTAATAAGTTCGTTAAGTATAACGACCCACCACCAAAGATACTTGTTTGGAAGGAAGCGGATCATATTGGCATTAACATTGTCAATTCCAGAGGCTTTCTTGGGGTTGATAGTTTTAATAAATTTAATGACCTCTGTGGCAGTAACATTTTGAATATAATTAGTATGGGGGCTGTTAAAATATTTTTCAGTTTCTGAAGCAATTAGGTTATTAGTAAAATCATGGCTAGTATTAGGGTTTAACTCGAATTGGAGCTTCCAGCAATCTGCAATCGTTTCCTCCTTTTCGGCCGGTGATAGTGCCATGTTGTTGGCGTCCAATTCGAGGGGAGGAATTACTTGGTGGGATTTCCTGAGCTTTTTAACTTCCTTTCAGAAAGCTGTTTGGTTTTCAGTTAGTGAGTCGGTATGCTTTTCCCAGATAGAATTTTTATAGATGTAAATTTTAGTTTTGATTTTATTTTCTAGTTTTTTATAGGCTTCTTTGACCGTCGGGTCCCTAGTCCTTTGATAGAGTCTTCTAAGATAATTTTTATTTTTGATCATTTGTTTAATATCCTTTGGAAGTCGGCCTTTAGTATTTAAAAATTTTGGATTAGATGAATTATTAAGTGCAGCGTATAGATCTTTAGTAAAGTTTTCTATTGCAGTATCCGCGTCCTCTTCATTGTTGATATTAATTAATTTTATGCTTGTTTGCTGCAGTTTAAAGTTATAATTATCCCAGTTAGTGATGAAGAGGTTAGGTATGGTTTGTGGTTTAATATTTAAGTTAATGTCTAACAGACACGGAAGGTGATCAGAGCTGAGCTCGTGAAAAACTGCCGCCGTGGCCGGAAACGGAATATTTCTAAACGTGGCAAAGTCAATTATATTGTGAGCATTATATCGCAAGTCGAATGGGGTTGCAGTAGTAGGAGCTATTATTCGATGGTGTTTGTCCTGAAAGAATTTATTTAACCGGATACCTCTTTGATTGAGTGTGAGGGCTGTTTAAATAAAAGAGTTGAACAACTGTGACCAAAGAGAAAGGTCGGGTAGCTAGTCCATCCTCGAGTGTGATGGCTGCCTAAATAAATGAGTTCAATAAGTATAACCCCAGAGAGAGGTTATGTGGTCAGTTCATCCTCGAGTGTGATGGCTGCCTAAATAAAGGAGATTAATTAATACAGTCCACTTTATGTTATTCGTGTGTGTGTCGAATATTATTTGAGTTTATTTGTGTGTGATCGAGCTATCGAACATTTTGGTCCTGTCTCGCGGAGACGGATTAGTTGAATCAGTGCATTAAAATAGAGTGATCAGTTGGATTTCCGCGAAAGTTTGGCTATATTCTATGGATGAGTTCGGTTGGTGAAGTTTTAATAATTCTAATATGTTGGACATTTAGCTTGATTTAGTATATATTGAAGTATAGTGTGTCTTTATCGTGGATATTGCCTAATTAGCATTGTCGATTGTTTAGTTTTAGTTTTTTTATGTGTTAGTTGCTTTTGTTTGTTGTGTTAATTTAGGTTAATTAAGGTGTTGTATTAAAGTGTTTAGTTTAATAGGGTTGGTTAAGTTTGGAGTGCATTGTCTAGTGGAATTTAAGTGAATAAACAATGTCTGTTACTTTAAATCTGAAGAAGGATGAGCTAAAAGAGTTTGCGGAAGAGATGGGCTTAATTATTCCAGACAATGCTAGGAAAATAGATTTGATCAACCTAATTGAATCCAGTGATGTATATAAAAACAAAATTGAAATAGTGTGCAATCTAGTAGATGATATTTTGGAAGAAAGGAGGGAAAAGAAACGAGAAAGTGAAATAAAATTAGAGTTAGAGAAAGAAAAATTCGAGAGGGACAAACGAGAAGGTGAAATAAAATTAGAGATAGAGAAAATTCAGTTGGCCAAACTTGAAAAACAGTTGGAACTTGAGAAATGGAAAAGGGATTCAGCTAAAACTTCCCAAATTAGCTATAATAAAGGAGTGAGTGATGACTCTTTGTCTTCCTCAACTGAAGATGAGTCATGGCCCAATAGTTTAGATTCTTCAACTTCTAATAAGAAAAATGTTACTCCATTATCAGTTGTGAAGCCAACATCAAACATGTGTAATCTTACTCCCCGACCATTTTCTAATGTTTATAATTCAAGTAATTCTGCGTCAAATACTTCTGCACGGCAAAACAGTGCAAAAACTGACAATGTTCCAGAAAAAGATGTTTCTAACAAAGTCAGTACAAAAAAGAACTTGAACGAATTCAAGAAATCAAGTGATTCAAACGGTAACACTTCTCTCCACCAAACTCGAACCGCTCATATTCCTTCAACAACATCATCTGTGTTAGAAGCAAGTAAAGAGAAACCTAAATCTATTGATTCTCGCAGTGTAAAACCTGTAGTTCCTTCTAAGTCTGCATTACCTGTAAAGCCCATGATTTCTAATCGTGACTTCTGTGAAAGAAAATGATGTTGAGGAGAGAGATATGGAAAATTCAAATCTTATTCTTCAGAATACTGTGTTCGGCTTTGTGGTGTCTGGGTGCAGCACCACAGGAAATGTAAATAGAGAACATTGTGGTCTATCCACAGATAAAGTTGATTTTCCATTGAGAAAAATTTGGCCAGTAGAAGGGTTTAAGAAATTGGAATTAGCAGGTGGTAGTGAAAATTCTATATGCGAGAAAATAATTGAGGAAAAAGTACCAGATGCTACTCATGCAACTCATCATGACGTTTACCGGCCTGAGAAATTACGAGTATTTAATTGTTCCTCAAAGACCATGAATGGAGCTACTATCAGTGGATCAGAGATAAGATTGGACCCATCCCGAGATGGTGGAGTTAAACGAGGAGACCGTGGTGATGGAGAAGTCCGTGGCAGTAAAGATGGTGGCTATTCCAGTGGAGATAAACGAGGAGACTGGAGGAGGAGAATACCGCGGAGTCAGAGGAGATGGTTTCCGTTATGGAGGAGATAGAGGAAGCAGATATGGTAAACCATCATATGGATGTGGTGGAGTCTACAGGAGTTCAAGCTACAAGAGTCGTTCAACAATGGAACCGTCCAAGAAGCAGAGGTGGCTGGTAAGGGAATATGCACTGAACAGCAAATGCCATTGCCGAACCTCAACTGTTCGTGTGAAAGTATAACATCTGTTACAGTTGATGTTTAATATGCTTCAATGGTCTTCAACGTTTTAATTTTGAGAATTCATCAACTTCCTTTGTGAATGTGCCTTGAAGCTTAAAACATCTAACGTAGTTTATTGGAGTGATTCGAAATCAAGTGATTAAAAGACTTTCGTGCTCATCAGAGTTGCTACAATTCATCGATTGTCATCTGATTTCCAGTGATACCACATTAGGTGAGACCAGAGTTCCTGGCTGGAGAAAAGTATCCTGATCAACCGATCCAGATCCTTGATAAAAAGGACGAGAACTTTTCTGAACTGAGTGATCCAGTGTTGGTGAGCACAAATTGTTTTTGAAACAAGTGACTGCAAATTTCATGAACTATTTATTGAGTTTAAGTAATAATTATATAAAAGTTTTACATATTTAGATTTATTAAAAATACCAGGTGTTTGTCATTTAAATTAAATTATTCAATTGATAATTTATATATATTATTATAGTTTAGTTATTCATGTATGATAGAAACTAATATTGCTGAGGTATTTCTGGTAAAAATCTATTCAACAGGAAAGGTTTTCCTGTGAGATCAAAAGTCTATTGAAAGATAAGAACGTTATGTCAAAGAGTAAATTAAAATCTTTAAATCCCTTTTTAGATTCAAATGGAATCTTAAGAGTAGGTGGACGTTTGAGTAATGCGGAATGTAGTTTTGATAAAATACACCCTATAATGTTGCCTAAAAATCATGCATTTACTGAGATGTTAATTGCTTATTACCATATAAATATTTTCATGTAGGATTATCTGTTCTTTTCTGTCATGTAAGTGAGAAATTCTGGCCTATAGGTGGAAAATCTATTTGTAGAAAAATAGTGCATAAATGTGTTATTTGGTTTAAAGTAAGACCTACAGTGTCAACACAATTAATTGGGTAGTTTACTAAGAGATAGAGTTAATGTATGTATGTTTATTTGTTTGTTTTGTATTTAAGGCAGTACATATTGAGATTGTTTCTGATTTATCATCCGAATCCTTTATAGCTGCTTTAAAAAGATTTATTGCACGTAGAGGCAAATGTGCTAAATTATACTCTGATAATGCAAAGAATTTTGTAGGTGAGAACAGAGAAATTCAAAAGTTTCATGAGTTAGTTATTAATCCTGATATTAAGTTATCTTCATATTTATGTGAAGAAGGTATTAAATGAAAATTTATTCCCCCTCGAGCCCAAATTTTGGTGGTCTCTGGGAAGCGGCCATTAAATCATTTAAGTTTCATTTTAGAAGAGTAGTTAAAGGTACTAGTTTAAATTATGAAGAGTTTTTAACTGTATGTATACAAACTGAAGCAATTTTGAATTCTAGACCATTGAGTCCAATTTCTACTGATAGTGATAACTTCGAAGTTTTAACTCCAGCTCATTTTTTGATTAATCGATCAATGAACGCTATTTTAGAGCCTAATTTAATTTATTTAAAAGATAATAATCTTAATAAGTGGCAAAGGGTAATTAAAATAGTTCAATTAGTGTGGAAAAAATGGCACCGTAGCTATTTAAGTGAATTGCAACAAAGAAATAAATAGGTCTTTGAAAAAGACAATGTAAACATTGGTGATTTAGTGCTATTGGTTGATGATAATTTACCTACTTACAAATGGTCTCTAGGCAGAATAATTGATATTTATTATGGTGTTGATAATAAAATCAGAGTACTTAATATAAAAACCCAGAGTGGAATTTTTAAGAGACCAGTATCAAAAGTGTGTGTTTTGCCTATGCCAGAGTAATTTCCTTTAGAGTACTTTTGCTTATATTCATGGTATTATGTTTGTAATTTGTTTAAATTTAGTACAATGTATACATATATATATATATACATATATATATATATATATTCATTTTTTCAATGACTTATTATATGTTTAGAATTGTTGATTTTGTATGTTAGAATGATTTATTGTATATTATTGAATGTTTAGTAAACATGTCAATGGGTGGCGGTATGTTGCGTCGAAACCCAGGTCCCCGTGCATAGGGGAAGTCAACGCCCTATGTCCAGTAAACATCCTGTCTGTGGGGGTGTCTGGCAGGGGGTGAGATGACGAGAGAGAAAGGAATGTAAGAAAGGGGAGTTGAACAACTGTAACCAACGAGAAAGGTTGCGTGTTCATCCTAATGGCTGCCAACGAAAAAGGTTGTGTGGCTCGTCCATCCTCGAGTGTGATGGCTGTTTAAAAAAGAGTTGAACAACTGTGACCAAAGAGAAAGGTCGTGTGGCTAGTCCATCCTCGAGTGTGATGGCTGCCTAAATAAATGAGTTCAATAAGTGTGACCCCAGAGAGAGTTTATGTGGTCAGTTCATCCTCGAGTGTGATGGCTGCCTAAATAAAGGAGATTAATTTATACAGTCCACGTTTTTTATTTGAGTTTATTTGTGTGTGTGAGCTATCGAACAGGAAATATAAAAAAAAAATTAAAATACAGCCTAACTTTTTTAATTTAATTTACAATTTAATTTTATATTATAGAGTTTATTTTAAATGAAGCCGTCTAATTGTGCCCCCTCCTACAACCAGTGAGTGCCCAAAAGTTAAGATGACCTTGAATAAATTATCCTTAACGAAAAATTGGGGCAAATTTACTCAAGTTGCATTTGTGTAGTAAATTTTAACTTAAAATATTTGTGCCTTCTTTGTTATTTGGCTGCGGTAGCCTTTTTGCCTTTTTTTAAGACATAGAGCAGTGGTTCTCAAATTTTTTGAAGTTGGGACGCATTTAAAAACCAGCAAATAATTTTAGGCGCACTATATACAAATTTCTGAAAAATAAGCGTCTGCTACTAACGCCTCTCAGTTTTATATCCAAATGGTCACCTCCACAGACTATTGTGAGACTACAGACTACAGATTGCAATGTCAGCAGTTTTTGCTACATTTAACTTCTATTTTATAAAAAAATAAACTTTATTAAATCCACAAAAATATGGTACAAATTCTATGATTTACAGAATAAGTGCATAAAAATAAAATTAAAATGCATTAGTCTATATTCAGATTAAACTCAAGAAATGGATAACAGTACGCTGATAATCTTTTCATAAAATTATAAAAGCCACCAACGGCCACGTGTAGTTTCGTTTCAAATAAATAAAAAAGTTAAAATTGTTGAAATGAAATATGTTTCAGCAAAGATGTGGCGTAATGCATTGATTGTATTACTGAAATTTTCGAAATTCTAGTTAAAAATTCTCTCATTTTTATGAATTCTAAAGAATAATACAATTGAATGAGCTTTCGAACTTTCTAATAGAATCTTCTGAAATCCTGATGAAACGCATTTCGAAATGAATCATCCTATTTTAGTTTTTATTTTCTTGTGTTAAAATAATGCTACACGTTTCATTATACTTTTTGGTAGAAACTGATAAAAAAAACCGGTTTATTTCAATGTCATTAGCATGTTATGAAGAAAAACCATGCAAATTCATAGCAAAATCAGAAACTGAAAGGAGACGTACTGTCTGCAAACTCCATAGATGACGTCATATCTGTCTGGTTTTACAATTTTTAATAAGTCAGAATGAAACAATAAGCTATTTAAAAAAGTACATGGGAAATTTTTCTTACTTGGACTTTGTAGGATCGTGGGAAAAACATGCATAATTCTAACAGAGAATGAAATTTCAGCAAGAATTTATTTCTTGCAAATCTAAATACAAGATACTTCCATAAATATGCAATAGAATAAAAAACAAATTTATGAACTAATAAGCATTTATTCATCATCAAATATTAATTTAATTACTGAAATTTAAACCTACAGAACAATAGTATTGCTGTATGACGCAGAGGCATGGTGCTAAGAAAAACAGATATTGATAATTTAGAAGTTTACCAGAACAGATGCTTAAAATCAACATTTAAAATTTTTGGCTAACTAAAATAAAAAATAATGAAATTTTGGAAGGAACTGATATTCTTCCAATCGAAAAGGAAATATCAAATAGAAGATGGAAATGAATTTGACATTCCTCAAATTCTCCCTTGCCCAGAGAGCTTGTCACTTTCTCTCTCCTGGGCTCCTAATAGTAAGAGAGAAAGTTGTAAATAGAGGGTGACATATGGCAATGACAGATAAAAGAGGATTTTATGAGATGAGGATTTTGGAGATTTGGGGCTGTTTGGTGCCAGACCAGGGAATGGAGGGTGTGGAGAGGTAAGCTGGAAGCCTTATGGCCCCAGAAGGCAAGATGAGTCTAAGTAAGTAAATAAATATTTATTTAATAATAATTAATTAAATACTTCCATATTTTTGTTTTATCATAGAAAAATAATCATGTTTCAGTAGATAATTAGGCATCAATACTTTGGTTCAGAATTAGTTCCATATAGGGATTGCAATACCGGTATACCGGGATACTGAATACTGGTATTTTGAGCCATTTGTACAATTTTGTAATGCCGGTATTCACAAGTTTAAATACCGGTTTTTTTTGGTATTTACTAGAAATTTAGAATTCTTATCTGTGAAAGAATTCTTATGTGTGAAATTCTTATTCTTATCTGTGAATTCTTATTCAGAATTCTTATTTGTGAAAACAAGGTTGTTGTTGTGAAGAAAATGTGTAATATTTCGATATTTTTTAAATTGGTGAGTTTGTTATTCGCATTGTATTTGTGTATCATACTTTAGAATTCAAAATATTTTTCAGATTTATTATTATATACTCATAAATAATACCTCATAATAATGAATAAGAATAACTTTAAAGAACATAAAAAATCAGTTGATAATACCTCGGTTTGGTTTCATTATTTATATGATGAAAAGAATATGGTGGCACAATGTAAAAAAATTTTCAAGAGTTATTAAAGTTAATGAAGTACAATCGGACTCCATACACATTTAAAAACGAAACATGACACAAATTTGTTAAGGAGGAAAGAATTTAATTGCGATGAATATACAAACTTAAGCTCAGTTCTAAGCCCAAGCCATCAGGGATTTTAGATAATTTTGAAAAAAAAAAGATAATTTGGATGAAATTATTAGTAAAATGACAGCACCAATGACATTTCTACTACCGGTATTAAGATAAAAAAAATACCGAATACCGGTATTGAACTTTTGGTACGATATTGCAATCCCTAGTTCCATACATTCAAATGTTGTTGGGCTGATTTTTTACAGAAAAGGCTAATGCCGATATCAATTCAATTTAATACTTAAGAATATGGGTGTTTTTGGTCATGCATTCGAAACAATTTGGCTATGTTTGACGAGCATAAAAAGTTAATAACTTTAATCTATTTTGCTATATCAATGAAAATTTGTTGAAAAAAAGCTATTAATTTCCCATTATTTTTAATGTACACCATCTTTACTTACATATTAACAAAAAGTTAAATTTAAATCTTAACATTATAATAAGTTATACATTCCCATTTTCGCTTCTTTCTCTCTTTTTTCTTCGCTCTAAAGTTGAGTATGAGAGAAATTCCATGACTTTTTATTTCAAACAGACAGTCAGGAATTGCTGTCTGTGAATAGCATTTAAAAAACCTACATACTTGACCGTCTTAAGTATCACTGGCCTCAGGGACTATTAAACACAAAAAATCACATCGAGATCAAAAATATAGCTCACACTGAAAAATAGCAGATAAAAAATAATATTTTTTTAAAAATATTATAAAAATAATAAATTGCATTGATGCTATAGTTTGAAATAAAGAATTCATTCTACTCAAAAATAGCACACTAGTTATAAATTGAAAGATATTAATTGAAAAGGAAAACGACACAAAATATGCATAAAGAATATAATACATATAAGAACAATATTAAGAAACGTTATGTTCTTATCGTGGAAAAAAATTCATCATATCAGAAAATTATTAGTTACATTAGGTTCTACATGGTTACCAATCTTTACAATTTCGTATATGTCTTTAGCATTTACTTAGCAATTCTATATGAACCAAAGAATTTAAGATTTGATGTTTAGAAGTTTTTTCCCCTAACATATGTCTTTTTGTTTTCAATCCGGATTTTTTTAATGTTCGTTTTAGATCCTTGCTCGTTAGAACATCTTTGATGGTGGAATTCTTTTCTCATTTCTTCTCCTAATAAGTCTCTAACTTTGATATCCTCTAAACCATAATTTTTTTTTCTTTTTTTGAAAATTAAAATCAATAGCACATACGAATTAATGCCACCAATACAGCATATATGAAAAAAAAAAAAAAAAAAAAAAAAAAAAAAAACTACAAAAATGTATCTTTTTCCAACACATAAAACTTGAAATGAATTTAGTGCAAACGCAACATAAATCCCTGCAGTGAAAAACAAATTTGAAAAATAAAAGGGTGCAATGACCACATAATTTGTCGGTAAATGTGTGTGAAACTGTTGATTCACAACAAATGTTGAAAAGGACAAGAATTCCAAAAGATCAACCAAACAAAAATAAACGTATTTACAGATCTGTTACCAAAATTCGGACAGCCACAACACACACACACACACACAAAGCTGCTTCAGTATAGACGGTTATTAGTGGTATTGGACTAAAGTAGCGACAACAAATTTAGAACACACAAGGATAAGAAATAACGGAAGGAAAAAAATTTATGTGATATCTTCTTACTCTTTTTTTTAAAATTAATTTAATGGTTTAACGAAGTCTTGACTATCTCTAAGTTTTAAATTGTATCTATTAGAACTTTGAACTTGATTGGTAATAGAAAGTGAGGGGGAATTAGAAAATGAATTATCTACTGCCACTATAGGCAAGGTGGGAACTCTAGTATTCTCAATACGCAGATAATCAACTTCTTTCTGCGTACAAAACTAGTTTACACAGAATAACTGCTGCTCGTCACCCCAGCTAATGAGGGCCTGAATGGTCGAGTAGCTAGCTCTCTGGCGCTCGGTACCCCAGGTTTCGGGTTCGAGTTCCGGCGGTGCCATGGATGTTTGTAGTGGTTCGGAATCCCCTTTAAGCCGTAGGTCCCCGTCTCATATAACTGTAAGAGCGTCACGGAGCAAAAGTCAGACTTCTACCTACGGGTGCTCCATCACAATAGAAGCTGCCCCCTTTCCCTCCATCCATGAGTAGATCACTCATGGGTTGTCCGTCCGGCACTGCAGGACACTGAGGATTAGTCACATTATTCACCCCAGTTAATGTAAGGTAAACAATAAGGCGTAAAAAATTCAAGAGTTTCTTCTCCGGATTAAAGCACCTTTTTTATCAATATTCTGAATAGTTTGGGTAACCTGCGATTGTTCATTCTCATTAATAACAGGAAAAATATCTCTCTCGATGACTTTAATCAACCTATTTTAATGTACCTTTTGTTTATTTAAAGGCTTATTGATATGCTGAATTTCAAAAATAATAAGTTGGTTGGTTTGTCGCTCTACGGTCATCTTATGCACACTTTAGGCTAAACAGACCGGGACCTACAGTTTAAAGGGGATTCTGAACCACTACAAACACCCATTGTACCGCCGGGACTCGAGCCCGAAACCTGTGGTACCGAACGCCAGAGCGCTAGCCACTCCACCATTCAGGCCCCCAAAAATAATAGGAAAAAACTGTTTCATCACTCTGAAAGGATCTTCATTCAGTTTAGCAAGTTTCTTTTAAAAAATATTTATTTTTATTTTCGGTGTGTATAAATATATCAGATCACCTACGTTAATTTGTTTTGATTTTGGCAGAGAACAGTGATTTTCAAAATTCCTCAGCCGATTTCTCTAGCTGTTGTTTCACTAGAGTAAAGGAATACTGTAACCGATTGATAAATTGATTTGCGTAAGAAGGAGTATCAGAGTGATCTTCGGACATGATCTCGAAAAATGAGATCATAAGGTATTTGAAGATCCCGATCATACACATAAAAGGCAGGAGTTTGTTGAATTGAACGGTGGCACGCATTTCAAAAGGCTATTAAAACTAAGGGTTACATGTTGGCACCAATCCCCTTTATCTCAGAAATGAGATGGTTTAGAGCAGGGGTCTCCAAACTTCCCATCCTTAGGGCCATACTGTTTAATCCAGTAAGTACCAAGGGCCAAAACCGTTTTAATTTTTCTACCATTATCTATAATTTCTAGACTAGTCGCCGAGTACGCGCTCTGAGCGAGCATACGCCTCCTAAATTCGCTGGTTCAATTACTACAATTACTATTGCTTATATCGATACGACCGTGACACTTGACGACATCTAGTGGTTATAAGCGGAAATAGGTAGGTCATATCCTTTATCGCTAACAAATGGCGCTAGTTAATTTAGCTTTTCCGTTCCTGAGGGCTTTTCAGGATAAAAATCATATGTTTGATTCAGGATATATACATTCTAAACATCGATATACATACATATGCGATATTCTTTACCCCAACATAACTACCGAGGGTAACCGCGGGATGTTCACTAGTTTATAATGTTAGTGGGATTCATTTCAATTATTTGTTAGTTGTTGTGCTTAAGTTAGTTGTTATGCTTCTGTGTATTATACTTTACCTAGCAAGTAAATAAAACCAAGTTATTATCCTTCTGTGTTTTTTTATCCAACTTATTAGAGTAACAATAAGCTATTCGCTGTCGCGGGCCGGATTTGGCCCGCGGGCCGTAGTTTGAAGATCTTTGGTTTAGAGCCCCGATGAAGATTTTGTTCAACTGTTCCACAATCCCATTTTCCTGACAGTTATAAGCCAAATTTTGGAGTTTGTAAATACATAATATATCATATACTTCGTTCATGGCTGCAGATTAAAAAATTAGAACGACGGTGTAATAGAGAGTTTGCATTAGACCATGACGAGAAATAAAATCAAGAAGAACCAGGGCCACTGTAGAGCTTTGAATATTAGAAACTGGGTACGCATCGGCATATACAGTGAAATAGTCCGATATTTATTGCCTAACGAAGAAGTCACGAATGGACCTACTGCATCAAATGCGCATTTTTGAAAAGGATAATCGGCGGTAGGAATTTTTTGAACTGGAGCTTTAATTTTTTTGGCAAATTCTCTGCCTTGAATACAAGAGTGAAGTGAAGCTTCATAATTTTTAACTTTTACATATAAATGTGGCCAAAAGTAAGTTTGAAGAACTCTTTTCTAAGTTCTAGCAAGCTCAGCATGTGTTACAGAAGTATTGTCGTGGCATAATTGAAAAACAAAATTAATCAAGGATTTCGGAATAACCAATTTTACTCTAACATCATATCTATTATTACTGTTTGTATAACATAGAAAAAGGCCATCCTTTAACAAAATTTAGAAGAGCCCCTATGAAATTGAATTTATTTTTTGAATTCAATAATTTTTAAAAAATAAATAAATAAATTTTTAATAATAATAACTCAATAAATTTTTTAATTCAGCAATTTCTTTAATACTGAGTCAATAGGCATCACGATTCTGCTTTGAAATAATTTCACTAATCGGCATAAAATTGAAATTGAAGCTGGAACACTGAGATTCTAAGGCATTGACTACCTGGATATTTATATTTTCGTTTGGATATGTGGCTCTAAAGAGATAGTCAGCTATTGAAGTTAAACGACTCGGTTTATGAATTAACGGCATAGGAGTATTGTTGCAATGTTAATAGCTCTCTGCCATTTCGTGAAGTGGGATCTTAATCTCTGATTTAAGAATTGCATTCTTATAATTTATAATTTTAAAATCGGGCTGTATAGTTAATGATAATTTTTCACACAAAGTATTCAAATTTTTCTTAAGATCTTTTACCAAATAAGCTATTTTAAATCTTCTTAAATTTGTATTTCAAAACACGTTATAAAAATAAATCAACTTCACAAACAATTGACATTAGTTATGGAACCAAAAAAGGATTAAAAATAAATTAAAAACCATTTTAAATTTAAAAACTTTCAGAAATATAATTTGGAGTAATTTTGAAGAATGTATAAAAAACATCAAATTGCGTTTCCCATAGCATCAAATATTTATATCATAATATTTATATAATAATATATTATATCTCATAGTATATTATATTTGAAAGAATAAAACAAACAAAATGATTTTCTCTTTCTTTCAACTTTTCAATTTGTACTTCAAAACGAAAATAATAGCTATTGACTCATACTAACATTTGACTTGTTCATATTCCTCCTTTAAAAAGCAGCACATAATTCAAGGAATAAAATAATATATATATGCATATAAAACAGATTATTCAATTTTTGTTTTTACTTACCCGTTGGGCCTGAATGGTCGAGTGTCTGGCTATCGGTACCACAGGTTTCGGGCTCGAGCCCCGGCGGGGCCATGGATGTTTGCAGTGGTTCGGAATCCACTTTAAGCCGTAGTCCCTGTCTCTCTGGAAACCCTCTTGGTGAGAAAAGAGAAGTGATATACTACTGTGCCCAAAAAGAAAGACTAATTTTTTTTTAAACTCTTTATTTATTCTTCCAAATTTATTTCATCGCCTTCAAAGTTATTCCCTCTGGACAAAATGCACTTATGCCAAATTTTTTCCCAATCATCAATGCCTGCTAAAAAATCATCGGCAGGGATGGCCTTCAAAGATCGCGGCGGTTAGCGTTGAATCTCTTTAGTCGACTCAAAACGGTGTCCCCGGAGAGGTCTTTTGAGTTTAGGGAATAGCCAGAAGTCTCACGGTGTGAATACGGTGGTTCTGGAACGATATGGGTTTCATTTTTGGCGAAAAAGTCACGAAGAATCAATGCAGTGTGAGATGGCGCATTCATTGTTTTTGGTACCAATCGAGATTTGACGTGTTTGAGGCCCAAAATGCAATTGACCGATCCTTTTGAAATTCCAACATCATCAGCAAGGTCTCTAATTGTAAATCGACAATTTGCAAGCACAAAATCTTTAATTTTTGGACGTGAACTTCGTCGGAGGTTGATGGTCGACCAGAAGCCAAAAATGAAACTCATATCGTTCCACAACCCCCGTATACACACCGTGCGACTTCTGGCTGTTCCCTAAACTCAAAAGACAACTCCGAGGACACCATTTTGAGTCGATTGAAGAGATTCAACGTGAATCGCCGCGCGCTTTGAAGGCCACCTCTGCCGATGACTTTTTAGCATGCATTGAGGATTGGAAAAAAAATTGGCATAAGTGCATTGTGTCCGGAGGTGATTACTTTGAAAGAGATGAAATAAATTTGGAAGAATAAATAAAGAGTTTTTGGAAAAAAAAATAATTGGTCTTACTTTTTGGACACAGTTTTATGAGGCGAAAAATGTCCAACCTAATTTATCTACATCACAAAATTTTCGATGTGATAAAAATTATTAGTAATTAAAATTTATAATTTAATAATTCATTATTTAAATAGATTATATAGGTGTATTAATAAATAATAAAATTAATTGATGATTGAAATGAAACTTTAAATTTCATGTTTATATTTGTTGAAAGGAAAATTATCTTTACGATCTTAAAATTTTATTTAACACTAGATTTTTCATACTACTGCACATTGCTTTAAAATATTTATTTTATGTAATATTTGTTATGTATTAATTATTCATTAGCATTATATACGATTTTAAAAAAATTAGCAAATTAAAAAAAAAATCAATTTTTTTCGGATATCGCAGGGGATTAAAAAAAAAAATGAAATAGTCTTTAGATTAGTCTCACAATCATTCATAGTTATTTAATATAAGAGCTTGAATGAAAAAAGAAATATTTGATGCTTTAAATGAAACATGGATTCCAAAGGAGGAAAATTCCGTTTCTTCCTATCGGCATTCCATTCCAAATTTGTCCACTTTGCAGCGCCATCTATTGATAAACGAATAAACTTGATTTACGTATTCACATTTATTTCTTATCCCAGCAAGTCAATTTTGTAGCGCCATCTATCGATTAACGACTAAACTAAAATACGTTATTTATCTTAATCTTTAGTTTATGAGATTTCATATTAATCAGGAGATATTTAACTTTAAAATGCTTAAATTAAATAACTTTCGTGTTTCAACATAAATAAATATATACGAAATGTCATTTTTCATTGTTGATTAAAAAAAAAATATATTTTAAAATATTTCGAAGGATGCATCCATTTATCCTTTATTGAAAATATCAAATCCCCCAACATTTACCAATTTATAGAATTTTATTAAGTTAATAAATAAACTTTTATTTAATTCTCTTATTCAAATTACTACTACAATCTACAAATTTTCTGTAAGTACGTTTATCTCTAGTAGAATAAAGCCAAATTGATTAAATACTTGAATGGTATTGAATTCATAGTACAACAAAAACCTTAAATTCGTAAAATATACTACAAAGAATTTTATAAGTATGTCCATACAATAGTTTTATTTGATTTTAATTTTTATATTAAGATACATAAGAGGATTTATTGGTGTTTGAAGAAATAAAATTAAAATTTTCATAAAAACAAATCAGAAAAACATCAAAAATCAGTTTTAAAAGAAGTTGAATACATTTTGGTAAAAATAATAATATAATAAATTTTTATATGTTATTTGCAGTGTGATGGGTTATTGAACTTAAATGATTCATAAAAATGTTACAATTTTAAAAGTAAATTACATGCAAACATTAAATAAAACAGACAGTTTAATTAAGAAAACAGAAAAATTATGATAAAAAATATATTGCTCCCATTGAATTTTATGTCACTAATTTAAATCGAATTCAATCGCCTTTTAAATTGAATTAAAGGTTTAATAGATGTTAGATCAAAATATGAATTAAAAAAATGCTTGTCATGACTTAATTGTACTTTTTTAATATATTCTAAAAATATTTATTAATTTTCAAATTAATAATTCAGATTTCATTTATTGACATTATAATTTTATCATTAAAAATTGAGGATATGGTGGTTCTCTGAATTAAAAGAAAATAATAATTAATAAATAAAAATTAGAAAAAAATACTAAACTTTTTTCTTTGAAAATGAAGGACAAGAGCAACTCAAGTATAAAACAGTGAATTCTTTAATCGTTTTTAAAAGCTGAAGGTAATGTAATGGAAAAGGAAAAATACATTATTGCTTAACTATGAGTACATTTTGGCATCATGACTTATTTCTTAGCACATATCTATATATTGCAAAATAAAGAGTTTTTATGTTCAAATTTTTTCTCAAAAAATTAAACAAGATGTTCAACGGTTTTTGTTCTAAATACAATATATATTTTTTTATCTGGTGCCAAACCAAAAATTTCTATTTCAATTTGATTTTAAATAAATCTTGCGATCTTTCTTATACACTGAAGTGACAAAAGTCATGGGATAGCAATATGCAAATTTTCAGATGGCAGTAGCATCGCGTAGAACAGGTATAAATGCGCAGTGCTTTCGCAGAGCTTTCATTTCTGTTCAAGTTATTCATGTGAAGAGGTTTTGACGTGATGATGACCGCACGACGGGAATTAACAGACTTTGAACGCGGAATGTTAGTTGGAGCTAGACGCATGGGTCATGCCATTTCGGAAATCGTAAGGGAATTCAACATTCCCAGATCCACTGTGTCAAGAGTGTGCCGAGAGTATGAAATTTCAGGCATAACATCCCACCATGGACAGCGCAGTGGTCGACCGCCTGCACTTAACGACCGAGACCGGCGACCTCTGCAAAGAGTCGTAAATTCTAACAGACAAGCAACACTGCGTCAAATAACCGCAGAAATCAATGTAGGACGTACAAGGGACTTGTCTGTTAGAACTGTTCGGAAAAATTTGGCTTTGTTGGGCTATTCCAGCAGAAGACCGACTCGAGTGCCTTTACTGACAGAACGACATCGCTTGCAGCGACTCTCGTGGGCTCGTGAGCATATTGGTTGGTCCCTAGATGAATGGAAAACCGTGGCCTGGTCCGATGAGTCACGATTTCAGTTGGTAAGAGCTGATGGTAGGGTTCGAGTGTGGCGCAGACCCACGAAGCCATGGACCCAAACTGTCAGCAAGGCACTGTTCAAGCTGGTGGTGGCTCCGTAATGGTATGGGCTGTTTTTTCATGGCATGGACTTGGTCCTCTGGGGCGACTGGACCGAACATTGACTGGAAATGCTTATGTTCAGCTATTTGGAGATCACTTTCAGCCATTCATGGACTTCCTGTACCCAAACAACGATGGGATTTTTAGGGATGACAATGCGCCATGTCACCGGGCCACAACTGTTCGCGATTGGTTTGAAGAACATTCTGGACAATTCCAACGAATGATCTGGCCACCTAGATCGCCCGACATGAATCCCATCGAGCATTTATGGGACATCATCGAGAGGTCTGTTCGTGCCCAAAATCCTGCACCATCAACGCTTTCACAATTATGGACGTCTATCGAGACAGCATGGCTCAATATTCCTGCAGAAGACTTCCAACGACTTGTTGAGTCCATGCCACGTCGAGTTGCTGCACTTCGCCGGGCGAAAGGAGGGCCGACACGATATTAAGAGGTATCCCATGACTTTTGTCACTTCAGTGTAAATTAATGACAAAATATAATTGATATCATGGTTTTGTTCAAGCTTTCATTCATGTACGAATTATATAATTTACTATATTTATTATTTGATTTTTTTCTTCTTTTAAACTTATTCATACTTGAATTTAATGTTAAATTTTTTAAAGCTCCACTATCTTTATTTATTAAATGGTTTGAAAAATAAAAATTTAAAACGATATTACTTTTTTTTGTACTAATGGTTGCCTTAATTGAATAGATATAAAATAATCAACTTTGCTGAGATAATAGGAATCAGTATTTTCCTTTTTGCAACAAGATATAATAATTCTTTAATTTGGCAAGTTGTCTTCTGATGCCAGGTAATGCTGGACCATATCTGTAGTAACTATATAAAACTGTATAGAATACAATGAGAAAAAAGAAATTAAATGACCAGTTATATTTAAAACTGAAAATAATCCCATTATTCTTAGTAATAATATTAGTAACATTAAAGATGAATAAACTTCATAATTGTGGTCAAACAATGAAGCTAGACCATTTCTAAAAAGTCTTTTAAGAATAATATAACATTCAAATCTTCTCAGAATTTTTATTCATTATACAATTTACATAACATTAGAGAGTTTAATATTGCTATTATTTTTATATTTTGATGCATACAACTGAAATCAATTGCCCTAGAAATGAGGAAAATGAATACAATAAATTTGGAACCTAATAAGTGGACTTCATTAATTTCTAAAAGCAATAAGCTTCAAATAATTTGAACTTACAAAAGAATTTCAAACAAAACTGAAAAATCAGAATTTTTTTTTTTTTTTTTTTGTGGCAGTCTTTTAAGATATTTGTTTTTATGTACTGCTTATTTATTATAACAAAAACTCTCAATAAACGTAAAATACTATTATTTCCACAACAATATTTAGATGCAATAAAATCTTAGCATATATATATTTTTTATTTAGAAAATTTACAAAAACAAAGAAGTACATTTATCAATGATTAAAGAATTCTCAACTCTTAAAGCAGGAAAATGAGGAAAAGCAGTATATTATATAGATTCTTATCCTTAGTTTTCTAATTTAAATGCTTTATTTTGTAGCATTACATTTGATTGTTTTACATTAAACTAAATTTGCAAGTAGCATGACGGCCAACTCTGTAATACATGAGGCTTGTTAACATTTTTAATTATCTAAAAATAATGTTTATTTAAATAACTATACATATTTTTTACTTTTTTTAAAAAATATTTCTTTTTTTTTTAGTGATTAAATATTTTTTGGCATATTTGTCCTGATAGATATCACAAGTTGTACATTATTTTCTAACTTATGTTTAACAGCAATCATTAAAATTAATATATTTTACGTATGGACAATTGCATTTTCTCTTCTCTTTAAATGTAAGTCATGGAAGCTAAAACGTTTTAACATTTAAGCTATTGGTTATTGTGATGCATTTATAAATCAATAGTAAGTATTTTAAACAATTTTCATAACTTATTTAGAAAAAAAAAAAACATGTTTAAAAATTATCAGTATTTCTTCATGTAATTTTTCCTGTCCTCCTTTTAGGTTGCAAATTTAAGAAAGATCTTATTTTTTGCCATAGCTGCCATCTCATACAATTCCATGAAACCAAGCAAAAGCAGTAGTTCAGGTTTCAATTGAAATATATCAAAAACTTTAATTTGTTTAATTCATATAATAATATTATTGCATTTATTTAAAAAAACAAAGCAATACATTAAGATAAAAAGAAAAATATTGTATTTTCCTAACTATTAATCACAGAATTCAATGAAATAGGAATATTAAGAAATATATTTTATTCATATTCTGGAGATTTAATAATTGCACATGTAAAATTATCAGTATTTTGAAATGCTTTAAATTTTCTGTTAAACAACATATTTATGTACACTTTTAGTTTTTTATAATAATGAATTTCAACAAAGAAAGTCAAAATGGAGGATTGATTTTTACAACAACTAAGCTAACCTGCACATATTAGCAGATATGCATAACTGAAAATAAATTTATTTACGAATTAATAATATCAAGAAATAATTTTAATGTTCAGTTAATAAAAATGTTCCTTTAAGAAAAAGAAAATTTTTAAAACAACTAGCTTTACATTATCTTTTAAACCTGGTAAATAATTCCTTTATAATCTGTAGAGAATTTTATTTATACTTATTTAAAATTCAAATGATTGATTTTGAAAATATGGTAGTTTTTAACAAATTAAAAAAGATCCTAATAATGCACATTTAAATATCATAATTTTAAAAATTTATTTTATTAAATCAGCTTATTACAGGCAAAAATATACAGTTCTGAATAAAGACAACATGTGTAGATACAAATGAGAATTATGAAGAACACAATCACTTTATTCTTTGTGAAAAAAGTTATATTTCTTGTCTAATGCTTCAATGATTTCTTCAGGCGCTTTTAGTGACAGAAGACGTCTAAATTAAAGAGGCAAAGGAATAAAAAAGATATAGATACAATAAATATAAAACAATAACAACATAAAGTTTAATATTTATTTATACATAGTATAAAATAAATAAGATAAATGATGTGTTTACAACTAATAATACACAATTGATTAAAATGAGGTCATTTACATACACAAAGAATTTTCATGACACAATATTAACATTAAAGAAAAAAAAAAAGAATTTTTTTTCTCTTTGTTTCTATCACAAGAATGTGAAAGAATCAAAGAGTATATAATATACTTTTAATGCATTAAAAAAAAAAAACCATCTTACCTCAAAGCTTTTGAAATTTTCACAGAAAATTCCATCTGCTGAGCTTTGAGAAAGCCTTGTCGGACAACCTAGAATTAAAATATACATTTACAGAATGTTTCGCATGAAGTAAAAATTTAACAAACAATAAGTAAACAGTACAAATCATGATATATATATATATATATATATATATAAAGAATTTATTTTTAAAATTTAGAAACAGATTTTTAAGATAAGATACAGATATGTTGAATTAAATTAACATATTATGAAATAAAACAAAAAAGTTAAGTAAGATATTGTCATCTAAATTATTGTTACTTACATTTCTTGAAATTCCAGCTAACAAGGCTACATTAAAACCATAACTTTTTGGACAAGCTCCGTCACTAAACTTGTAAAGAAATGTAATTTTTTCCAATGCTGGACAATCTAATTCACTTTCAACCATGCATGCCTAAAAAATAATGTATGTGCCAATTGTATTTAGATTGACAATTAAAGAGTACAAAATTCAGAAGTACAAGATACTCTTATCACATCTGTGATTCTGATCCCTTATAGACTGCACAAATTTTACAATCAACAGATTCAAATTAAATGTTATTTTTTCAAATGATTAATTTTATCATACAGAAGATGTTTTGATTGTCATTAAAATTTGCAAACACATAAGTTCAGGCTAAAGTCTCCCTGAATACCTATTTTTAAATTTTTTATAATATGGTATCTTCATTTTAATGCAATTAAAAAAAAAGATACTTTATTTGAATAATTTACAGATAAAACGAAAAGACATCTAAATTGATAAAAAAAATTCTGTTAATTATTTAATCCTTAAACATTTTCATGGAAAACATTTCGCCATAAAATTTTAATTAAAATGATAATAATAATAATAAAGAGTAGCACTGACCATATGACCAAGACCAACATTTGGATGGCCACAAAAATCTTCAACAAGACTATGATAATGAGTTGAAAATAAAGTACGGCAACCTATATCATTTGCTAAATAATCTAAGGCAGCATACGCAATAGCTGTCCCATCATATGTAGAAGTTCCTCTGCCTAGAATAGAAAAAAAAATTATTATTTCAATTATTTTAAATATCAAAGAATCAGTTCATCTATGAATGTTAAGCATCTAAGATGAGATTATATTAATATTTTCATGGAGGAATGTTTTAAAAATAAGCAGAAATGAATTTTTCATTTAATACTAATTTATTCATTTTACATAATTTGCAATCTTCTGAGTCAGAAAAAAGGAAATTTAAATATATTCATAAATGTTGAAATATATTAAAATTGAAAATATGAAAGCAGACTATTAAAAAGTCAAGAAATGTATAGAATTTGTATGCATGATTAAAAAAAATTTTCTTTGATAATTTATGGTAAATTAAAAATAATATACATATATATATATATATATATAAAATAATATAATATATATATATATATATATATATTCAAATATGTGGAGAATAATTGTAAGTGGAAGCGTAGTGAAAACAAATTTCGAATTTATATCATAAAAGGCATTAATCACTTACGGGGTGACAAAAATAATAAATAAATGTAGATTGCTGATCAAAATTCAAAATATAATTCTAAAGTAGTTTTTTTTATACTTGTTTATAAAACTTTATATTGAAACTGAGTATAATTTCTGCAAGCAGAATATACATGTTTTATTATGCAATATTTCATACCGTACATGTATTTATTTTATCAGCAGTTTTTTTTCTTCTAAGAACATGAAATATAGAAAAAATGATTTACAAAAATAAATGTTCATACATCTTACATTCTCGTATTTAATTTTGATAAAGGTAATAGTTTACCAACTTTTGAAGTAAATATTACATGGGTTCGACATGAGTTTAGTTCTAGTAAAAAATTAGGACAATTTAAAAAGTATTGCACAATTACATAAAATTCTGAATATTCTAAGGATGATGCAAAATTATGTTAAATACAAGAAAAATAAACGTTTTGTTTTTAATTATTAAATATTTACTTTTTCTATGTCTAAATGTCAATGAGAAGTAGTCTTTTTTTACATAAGACTACACAGAATATAGACCTGGTACATTTTTTTTCTATTTTTTCCAAAACTTTAATAAATGTTAATTATATACCATTTTGAATAAAAATTTTGAAATTTATTGGTTTGAAATATTGAAAAACTAGTTAAAGAAAATTTATTCTTTTATAAAACATAGTTTTTACTAAATGAAAGTTTGGGAAAATACATTAACTATTTTGTTTTCATAGTAATTAATAAAATGTCAAATTTGTACAGCTAAGATTGGTATAAATGCATAATAATGGATTTATATATAAAACAAAAGCAAGCATAAAAGCAAACATCTTAATGTTATCAAAAAGAGAAATTTTAAGACAATTTAACCACTAGTACATAAATAAAATATTTTGATGAATATAAGACAAAAGAAATTTTGCAACACCAGATAGTGGAATGTAACTAATAGAAGAGTGAGTAGACACTGTTTAAAGTCACTTTCACTAACAATACTGATTTCTTTAAATGCATGTGAAATCAGATTAAATGTTTTTAAACCTTGAAAATGTTTAGATTCAATATGTTGCAAGAATTTCGAAGACTACAACTATCTTTATGAGCTTTCTTTTTATCCCATTGTTTGAAATTCTAGAACATCAGTATTTTTAATAATTTAAAAATTTCCCTTTAAGAACATGCCATATTAAAAGTTTTTAAAATTTCAAATAATGTAACATAATAAATAAATATTTCAACTTATTTAAAGACAAATCCAAAACTATTTTAAAAGTTTTATTAGAACCAAAAACATATTAAATTTAAAAATTATCTTATTAGCCACAGTTCTTCACAAGATACTTCAGTAAAAAACTTTTTAAATCACAAGACTTTATTTAAGATCTTATTTAAATATACAGTGAGAAGTTAAACAAAAAAAGTGGTTGATTAAACCATTATTTAAAATTTATAATTATTTGATTAATGAAAATTAATAAAGACAAATGTCAACATGATCAACAAACTTTAAAATGAATACTTCAAAAAATGACTTACCAAGTTCATCAATTAATACAAATGAATCTGATGTTGCATGATGTAAAATACTTGACGTTTCACTTGCTTCTACAAAGAAAGTACTTTCGCCTGCAAAAACATAACATGCAAATAGTAAATAAGAAACAGTAAATATAATTTGGCATAAAAAGTTGATTTTTAATACGCTTTTATTAGCTTCACCTGTATGTTTGTATGTAACTCACTTTTTGGGCTCGATTTTGGGACTGATGGCGCCATCTACTGGCGAGTCAGTTAACTGATCAAACCCTACCTATTTTGTATAATTATTTTGTCTAATCTTAATTCCTTTTGTTTTATTTTACTTTTATCTTAAAATTCTCATTTTAACTTTAACCTTTTTATTTTTGGGCATCGTCAGCGGACTCTTAATTGTACCGATAGCTTTAGTTTTTTCGATCTCCTGCTTTAATTGTTCTCACGCAGATGTTTTTCCTAAATTTTAAATTCATTTATTTATTTTTGATTATTCCTATTCATTAATTTAAGAAACTACAATTTATGCTAATGTTTTAATTAATTTAAGAGTGAAGGTTTTGTGATTCTTAAAACCGCGATCGAATTGCGCTCTTCCTATTGGCCGAAAATTTAGGTGGCTAAAAAGAGGCGGATCTCAAAGGCATAGGAGTGCGATCATGTCGAATTGCGCTCTTCCTATTGGCCGAAAATTTCGGTGGATAAAAAGTATATAAACTTAGAGGATAACCGGCCAAGTGGAAAACAAACAAAAATTATAGTTTAAAAAAACTAAAAAAAAAATATGCTTTTAGAGTTAATCAGACTAAAAAGTAAAAAATAAATTAATAGTTTAAAAAAACTAAAAAATACGCTTTTAGAGTTAATCAATCTAAAAAGTAAAAAATAATTGTTAACATAAGAATAAAATGACTGACGAGAAAATGAATGTCACTGTTCTAAAAGCGTGGGGTGCTTTGTATGACATTTTTAAACTAACTCTGCATTTCGGAATGAAACTAGTGAAAAATTATAACGATTGATATCGAGCACCCCACGCTTTTAGAACAGTGACATTCATTTTCTTGTCAGTCATTTTATTCTTATGTTAACAATTATTTTTTACTTTTTAGATTGATTAACTCTAAAAGCGTATTTTTTAGTTTTTTTAAACTATTAATTTATTTTTTTGGTGGACTTTTTGTTTATCCATACTGTAATTGATAACGAAATGTAACAATATTTGCTAACAATTATTTATTAATATGCAGTTTTTAAGCAAGGCTAGAAAATTCTTTGAAGTATTAATCTTTATTTCAATAAAAATGTGTTAACATGAAAAATAAATTGAAATGATTTTTTTTTTTTGAGTAACAAAATGAATAAGAAGTAACTATGTAAAAGAGTGTCTACGTCGAAATAAGTTTAAGTTTAATTGACAAAATATACTGTTACAATTTAGACCTTTAGAAATGATACACAACTATATCTATGAATACATGAGAATTTTTGTATTAGAAACCAATTTAGTAATAAAAAAATGTTTAAGCTATAAAACATATCAGGATTACAATACCCAATTTAATACTAAAAATCAGTTTATGAGAACCTTTTCTATTAAAATGACATTAACAGATTCTGTATTATTGGCCTGTCATATTACATACACAATCAAGAAAGGCAAAATAATACCTCATAGGAAATCTTTCTATTGATAACTAGCACACATTTATGTGCATGTTAATAAAACAGGTAGCCAGCCCAACAACAACAAAAGATGTTATCAAAATGCATGACTATCTATTATTTGAAGTTATTTTAAGTACATGGAGAACACTCTTCCTGAAAATATCTTATTTTTAAATCAACCAAGCCATGGCTTGCAAAGAATGGACAAAGAATCTGGCTAGACAAAAGAATTTCTGATCTATGATAAGAGCATCAATCATAAATAAATATCAGCACAATTATTAAAATAACTAAGTATTGTTTGTAATTACAAAGTTCACAAAATACACAAATTTTTTGACATTTTTTTATGGAAATATTTAAGTTTTACAACTATTGAAACAGAGTATTATTTTTTTAACATATAAATTAATTAAAATTTCATACAGTTTTTCATAGAAATCAGTAGAAAACCTTACTATGAATATAAATATAAACTTTCTTGCATTAAACTAGAAAGATTATAAAGAGTATAAGCAGAACAATTATCTGAAGTAATTTAAAAACTACATTTGACATGCGTTTTGCAATTTCATTCTCTAAATTAACATATAATATTGTATATGAAATAATTAAAAATAAATTTTACTACCGTTGTTAGCCTCAAAGCCTGGACTAGGGCCTACCTAACAACACTTTTCCAAACTTTTATTTTCTTAACCTTTCTCCACTTTATTCTAGGTCTTTGGCTTCCTGTTACCCTCTATTTTTTTTTATATTATTTCTAACAGTTGCTGTAAATGGCCCACCCACTTGATTCTACTATATTTAATTGTCTTTATGAGATTTTTCTGGTATATTTATTTTTCATTTTTGTTTAAGATCTTACAAATTCCATGATTTTGGGCTGGTGTGAAATATTTTTAAAGACCATCCCCCCTGCCACAAGTAATAAAGCAGTTTATCTCCTCTTTGCATTAGCGTTCATGCTTATGAAACATAAGTTACAAAAATATACATTTACCTTTGCTAATTTTATCACTGGCTCCAACTCTAGTAAAAATTCTGTCTACTGGTGTTAAACACATTGATTCAGCAGGAACATAGGAACCCTAAATTTAAATATCAGAAACATTAAAAAATATTGAAATAAAACACTAAAATTTACATTTAAAATGAATAATATAAAAAATAATATTTTTCATATTATTCATTTTAAATGTAAATTTAATTCATTTCATTATTGCAAGATGGCTATAAAAACTAAACAAAATCTCCCTGATTTTCTCCCTACTCAGAATCATTACATGTGCATAATGCACATTATTAAAAAAACTTTTATCAGTTATTTAACATAAAAAAAATATATATTTTTATGAAATTTAATTAAAAGAAATAGAATAAACATCCTAAAAAAATCTATTAAAATAGTATATTACAGTAAACCTCCAAATTATAGCAAGATAACGACTCTTACTAAAATAAATACAGATCAATTAATTAATTTAAACTAATTTTATTATGGTTATTAAGAGGGATTTACATGGTTTATTTTAACAATTGTTTTCTTTTTAAAGAAAGTCACAAAAAAGAAATAGTAAAACAACATGAAATGTAGAACAGCAATTCTCCCTGAATGTTTTTTAAAGCTGACATCATACCACTGAATTTTGCTTTTCTCCTTTATTTTCACATATAATGGAAGACCAATTTAAGAGCAGAATTAGTAATTAAACACACAAATATTAAATTAAAGTATGCATTAAATGCATATGCTAAAGGATACTTGATTAAATAATTTAGGCTTAATACACTTAAAAAATATATAAATAAATAATAATAAAATAATCACCAGACTCAATTTACAGTAATTAAATATGTAAATAACAAATACAAACAATGCAGATATTGAAGGGTTTTGAAATTAAGCTTAAGGAATGAAAGTAAGCTTAATACACAATTAATTAAAAATAATAAAATATTAAAATCCTTACTGTTCTAAATTAGCTTAAGCAAATAGCATGAATATAAATAACAGCATGAGTACAAGGAAAGCACAAGTAGAAACAAATACACAGACTAGTCAAAGATACGTTTAAAAATGAGATAAATCAAAAACTGGACAGTATGTCATTAAAAAAAAAAAAAAAAAAAAAAATAGACATGAGGTTGCAGTAAAATTTGTAACCCATCCGAGTTACCAAGAATGCTTCGCAACAAAATTGCTGATTTTTAAGTGACAATGGGGGTGGGAGTGATTCTGAAAAGTGTTTTTAACATTAAATTAGAATGAATAAAGGGGAAAAAAAAGCTGTGTTGAAAGTATTGGATGAAGAACAATCTAATCTAATAAAAGTGTTGGAAAAAATCTGGGTGCAGAAATGACTGAAAACAGTGAACAACAGAGTAGCGATGACAATAATGATGTCCATTAGAAGAAAATGACATATTTTAAATGTTTAAGTTTGATTTAAAAAACCCATTTGAATAACAATATGGCAATTTTGATGACACTTATACAAAGGCCTAACATTGAAGCAAGAAAACCTTTATCATTCCACAAAAACGTACCAAGGATTTATTCAAATGAAATTTTCATTCTCATTTTTATAAAAGCATTCGAAGTGTAAATCATAAGGACTATAAGTAGATCAGTAGCATAAAAATTAATAAATTGTGTGCAAATTTATATTTCCTTATTTAGTAACGATTTATGTAAATTCCGTTTATACCAGCTTTTTTTCTTATCTGAGGTGAGCTTCTTCTGTATCAACTCGGATAATCAGGATAAGTGTGTGTGTGTGTATGTATTATACAATATATTTATGAATACAATAAGATTACAAACGTACACAGCTAATACATTATAATAGCAAAAAATTATTTATTTTTGAAAATAAAGCATGAAATAAAAAATTTATTGATAATATTTATATGGTAACTATTTATTTTAAAGAATGAGATTATATAAAATTTTGAAAAGCATTGAAAGAATTCTAAAAATTTAAAATTAAATTTTTAACAGTATGACTAGAAAATTATGTCACTTCAGATTCCAACTAAAATACATTGAAATAATAAATAAAACATCCATAAACTTGAACATTTAAGATTTTCATAATTTTCACAAAATAATGAACTTTTAATAATAGACAAAAATTAAAACTTACTAAATGAGCCATTATTACTAGTGTCCCTGCTTGTCTCATTAGCGTTGATTTACCACCCATATTTGGGCCAGTAACCAATACTAATTTGCCTCCACTGTTTATATCCTCAAGTTCATTGTCCTAAATATTGAAAAAAATTACTGTTGAAATTATGCTACAGATCATGCCAAAATTAAAGGATATTGACAATGAAACTTAACTGTTACTTAATAAAATTGGCTACATTCAATTTGTACACATACATTATTTAATATAAATTGCTATGCTTATCAGGTAATTAAACTAAAATATTAAATTTACAGAAATATAATGATGTAACCTGTTTTGCTGTTCTTTCTATTATTAAGGTTCCCTTTAACATAAATGAAAACATGCATCTTGATGATGTAGAATTTACTAAAGAGTTTAACAGTTAGTAAACAAATTGCATGCAACATTTCAATGAGAGAAAAATTTTTTGGTCACTGTTACTTTTGACTTATCTGTGATAGACTTTCTACTAAAATAATACCATCAACTGCTTAAAAAGCTATTCAAGTTGCTGATATATTTTTCAAGTTATTTAGATCTTAGCCCACCTCAATTCTACCAATTAATCACTATTTTTGCATTCACTTCAATAATACCAGAGATCAGATATCCAACATACATTAATTGCACTACTTGTTGATAGTTGCTTATTTTCTTTGTGCATGGAAGTCCAATTTTGAATTCAACTTCATATAACTAAGATAATTATATCACTGGTTAAGTCATCTCTTATTTAGGTCTTCTTATAGGATGAGTTATCAGTAGTTTAGTTTGTGAGACCTTTTTAGACATGTTCTGCTGGTATACAGGATAGATGATTGGCCCACCTCACTCCTTGTAATATAACAAATATAACATATATACTCTTAAAATAATCTTCCTTATTTTATCTTCTTCACCATATTCCATTAATGTTCATTCCTCTCAAAATGCTTCTCTGAAACTTCTATAATATATTCATTTGTGTCTCTGACTGTAGCTTAAGTTTGAGAGGCATAAGTCCAATTATTATTTTGTATAAAATGATTTTGTGTTATAGGAATCTAGATTTTACATAATTTCTTAATACGACATAAAATAATTAAAGTAATTACTCTATATTAACATGTAGTAAAGTGTTTTCATTTATATTGTTAATTTAAGTTCTTATATCATAATTATAACAAAAATTGGAAATTAATGTACATTTTTTTCATGCAAATAATTTTTCAATATAATTAAGACATCATTTTCTGCCTGGCAATAATAGTTTATTTACACCAAAATTATCAAATTACAAGTAATTAGAGATTTATGCTGCTTTTTATTATTTAGTTTTTAAGAAAATGTAATATAAATTTGAATTTCATAGTAAAAATTAAAAGAATTAGTTGATGATTGCAGCTAATTGTAATTTTGTATAAAATAAAATTTTGAAATGTTTTATTTTATTAACATGAAATGCGAGCAAAATGTTAGTAATAAAACAATAAAATTAGATTATTATAAAAGAGGAGATAATAGATAGAAAGAACATTACGCGTTTAGGTCCCATATATACACTATTTGGAATGTAATCATCTCCGGTGAAATACTTCAAAAATGTAGGATGTCGACCACCAATAATTTCTAAATGAGGCTGAAATACAAAACATATTTTTATATTTATCAAAACATATATTCTTATAGTTTATTTTACAGGAAATTTATGAATCAATAAGCCACAAGCAAGTAGATTTCTCAGAATCAAATTAAGTCAAGTGAAGTATATATTTAAATTATAAAAACTATGAATAAAAACTCATTATACTTCAACCTGAGTGATAGTCCATTAATTTGGTGATGTTATGAATCACAGTTAAATATAATTGAAATAATGATATAAACCTCTCTCACCAACAATAAATAAATCTCAAAGATAATAATCATAAATCTCATAAAAAATGATATTTTAAACCATCAAGTTATTTCTTTCTTAAATACCTAAAGAATCTTGCACTTTTTCACTGCATCTTCAGCAACAAGTTTTGCCAATTTATATGTGTCTATTTTTTCCTTATATATTCAAGATAGAAAGATATTTTTCACTTAAATCACTCCCTAATTTTTATAACACTTATTCAACATTCAGTTAAGTTAATTCAAATTGCAATGTTTTTTTTAATATCTTTGAATGCAAAATGAAGAAAAAATAATGCTGTAAGTGTAAATATGCCCATTCTGGTGCACTTTTCTCAAAGTGAAGATCCTGTAGAGAGAGATAAAAGTTTTAAATTTGGATGGAATGATTTTGCATTCATATTTAAAATTATTACATTTTTCCTCTGTATAAAAAAAACAGTGATTATTAATTTCTTTAATCAGGTTATTTGAAAGTTTTGATTTATTTCTAGGCAAATAAAATTCTTTATATACACCATTAATATCAAATATTCCAATTAGTTGATGATCATTTAATTTGTTTAGTTTAAAAATTTTAGATTCTAAACAGTTGATCACTTCCATATTTGTATATAAACATTTACAAAAACCCTTCATTCAGAATACAATTTCTATGATATATATATCTGTATGTAGAAAATTCTATTGTAATATTTTTGAAGTAATATGATTTTCAACATCATTATTATTTATACATAATCCATTAAAATCTATATTCCATCTAATTTAAAAATCATTACATTTTTTTATTTATTTTTGGAATCAAGTATGTGAAATTACAAAAACTATCAAATTATATAAAAATATGAAAAAACCAGGGACAAGACAAAAAAAAAAAATTATTTAAAAATTAATTGTAAAAAAATGGAAAACATGTTAATATGTATTACATGTCATATTACAAAACTAAATAGATGAGTGTTACACATGATGTAAAAATATTTTAAGCTGAATAACATACACTGATGGGAAAAAAAATTCCAACACCAAGAAAGCAGGGTACCAGTGATAGCCGTGTGTTGGTCAGAAGGAGGCCAGGGGAATGGCTGCAACCAGACTATCTGCTGCCTAGACACACTGGACCTACACCTGGAGTCATGGTCTGGGGAGCAATTTCCTATGACAGCAAGAGCACCCTTGTCGTTATCCCAAACACACTGACTGCAAATTTGTACATCAGTCTGGTAATTCAACCTGTAGTGCTGCCATTCATGAACAACATTCAAGTGGGAGTTTTCCAACCGGATAACGCTTGCCCTCATACTGCTATTTTAATGCAATTGGCTCTACAGAGTGTCGACATGTTACCTTGGTCTACAAGATCACCAGATTTGTCTCCAACTGAGCATGTATGGGATATCATTGGATGACAACTCCATCATCATCCACAGTCCCAGTATTGACAAAACAAGTACAAGCATTGAACTCCATACCACAAAATGACATTCAGCACCTGTATGACACAATGCATGCACGTTTGCTGGCTTGCATTCAAAATTCTGGAGGTTACATTGGCTATTAATGTAACAGCATTTTACATTTGAAATGCATTTTCTTGATCTTAAATTAAACTGTGATCTTTAAAATTTAACCAATTAAACATGTTAATTTGACAAATGCATTGTTCGAATTTCATTACTTTACAATAATTTTTTCTTGGAGTTGGGATTTTTTTTTTTCGTCAGTGTATGTTAATATTTTTTATACCAGAATAATTTCTTTTATAAATGAATGAATAAATTAAACAAAAATAATATCTTCTAATCTTTATGAATACAATTTTGTTTTAAACCAAAGAAATAATAATACAAAAAATATTTGAAGACAAATAACTTAAATATGAATAATAGTTTAAGAAGTGCAACATATAAATGATAATATTTTTTTTTAAATAAAGAAATATTATAAAAATTTAAGAATAAATTGTATATGGATAAAAGCCATGAAAAATCTTTGAACAAAACTCATATACGAATAATACTTTTTTGAATTAAAGAAATAAATGTAAAATAATATAATTACATAAAAGAAATTTTAAAAACAGTTTAAGTAAAATTGAATACATTAAAAATAATTATAATATTATTCCTATTAAAATTAATGATTATAATGAAGACATGAGAAGTGCAATTGATTATCTTGATACTTCAGTTTATTAAAAAAATAATCCATACAATATATCTAGAATCAATAAGAAAAAGTTTTGACTAAAATGAATAATGAAAATAATGCAAAATTATTGCATGAGTTTGACTGTTTTATATTGTAAATGTATGCTTCTAAAACTGAAGGGAAAAAAATGCGTTAAATATGTAGTTATATGAATAAAAATTCATTTGAAGGTAACAAAGAATGCATGGTATCCATTTTACATGAACAAAAAAGTACAAGAAAAAATCTTTTACCTCAACATCTTGACTAGGAATAGAAAATTTGGGTCTGCACATGGTAACACCACTTGATTTATAGTACAAAACCAAACTTAACAAAGCATCTAGTGTAGACAGGCAATGAACAGCAGTTTTCCACATTTTAAAGCTAAAATACAAGAAAAAATAAACATTCAATAAAAAAATAAAATTTTATTCTTTAAAAAGATTTTATTTAGACTGAAATTTTCACACAAAAATACAACAAATAAAGGTTTTACCAGATCTCTGTAATGTCTACAGAAGTTCAGTATAATGAAATTTTATCTAATAAACCAGCGTTGTTCAACATCATCTTATTTGCACAATTAAAATTATTTACACAAATTAGAAATATATATGTATATGTAAATTCTTAATGCTTTTTATTTGGTATTAAGTTATTTAATTTTGAAACCTAATTTTTCAAATTATTTTTTTACAGATGAATTAACAAGAAGATAAGCATAGATTTAAAATAAGAAGATGAAAGGGAAAGATATCAAAAGAAGCAGAGCAACTTTAAAAATGCAAGGAAAACATTTAACACTTCTTATACAAGCAATATAATATATAAACTTCTAGTATACTGTTTAAATAAGTTACTTTGCATCAAAATGCTCAAAAATACGCCTAGTTATATCTTTCAATGCTGAGGCCCTGTTTTCTTCGGCAGCAATAAGCTGAGCCAAAAGATCTTTAGTTTCTTGTGTGTAATAACGCTTAAACCCTTTCCTGCCACCTTGAAATTCAAAATCTCTAGGAACTTTTTTGTTTTCTGGGACTTCAAGTAAATAGCGATTTTTTCCACTTCCAACATATGAAACCTATAAAATAATTAACAGATTATTATTTTCTTTCAGTCATGAATAGAAAAATATAATATGTATGTATATATATATATATATATATATATATACACTGTGTGAAAAAGTAGAAGGACAGTCATTTTTTTGTACAATATGCTTTTATTTTACTGCTTTTGACCTGATTTTTATAGAGAGTTGTTTTGTTAGAGTTTTAATTTACGTTAAGTGAAAGTTAAATGAGATTTTTTTACTTACCACTATTTTAACTTAGGAATGCAATACTTAATAATTTTGGGTGTATGAAAAAAGTAGAAGGACACGTCCAAAAATCTATTTAGAAGCTGTAGGAAACTTTATAGGTAAGTGTTTTTTTCTCTTTTAATTCCTTTTTAACAAGAATAAAATATTTAGCTAGAAATTCATAGTTTTTGTTGGTTTTAGGATGCCTGGAGGAATACCCTTAAGTAAGTTTCAGAAGGGCCAAATAGTTGCCTATAAAAATGAAGGTAAAGGTGTGAGAGAGATTGCACGGCAGCTACGAATCAGTCCTAATACTGTTTCGAACTTCATAAGAAACCCTGAAAGTGACAGAAGAAAAAAGAAGACCAAAAAAACTCACCCAACGTGATCACCGAAAAATCATTCGTGAACTCAAAGAGACTGGTGGTGTCGGCAAGGCGCAATTTCAATCAGGACTTACACATGTAACCAAAAAAACTGTCTATAACTACATAAAACGCTAAAAAAAGTTTGTCTTCAAAAAACGGATGCACCATCCGAAGTGGAATGAAGGACACATGAAGAACCGACTGCAGTGGGCTAAAGACCACATGTCCTGGAGCTCAGAATGGACCTCAGTTATATTTAATGGAGAAAAAATTCAATTTGGATGGTCCAGATGGTTATCAGTACTATTGGCACTGTCTTGGTATTGAAGAAGAAACTTATTCTACTCGACAGATGGGAGGAGGTATAATGGTATGGTTAGCAGCTGGCTATGGAGGCAGGACAAGTTTAGTCTTTCTAAATGGTAGACAGAACCCTACAGACTACATCCAGACTCTAAACTCAAATCTTCTCCCGTATGACACTGAGTTAGGAAGAGATGACTGGATTTTTCAGCAAGATGGAGCATCAATTCACACTGCAAATGGTGTTCAAGATTGGTTTGCAGCAAACAATGTTCGACTTTTACATTGGTCTGCTAAAAGTCCTGATCTCAACATTGTAGAGAATATATGGGCAATGATTGTACGTCGTGTTTACGAGGGTGGAAAGCAGTTTGAATGTAGCTGAGCTGCAGAAATCATTAAACTTTGTATGGGACAATTTTTGCCAAACAAAAATTCAATCTTCATACAGTTTGATGCCAAACAGGATCTTCGAAGTAATTCGAGCCAACGGGAAAAGAATTTCATATTGATTTATATAGTACACCTCTTTTTTAGAAGTGTCCTTCTACTTTTTTCACTGATCATGAGATCGTCAAAACCAATTTTTTTACTAAGTATACTTTTTTTTAAATTGTGTACTTTTTTGCTTTGTCTAGATACAGATATCTTCATGTAAAAACGTTGTGAATGAATTAATTGTTTAAAAAATGCGCCATTATTCATTTATCAAAAATAATCTAATGTCCTTCTACTTTTTTCACGCAGTGTATATATATATATAGTATTGTATATCACAAAAAGAAAATATATTCTAATATTAAAAACAAGGGAGTCTATTAAACTATCTTTCAAAAATATTTAATAGAAAAAGACTGTAACAATTAAAAATTAATTGAAATATGCCTTAATTATCTATTGATAATTTTCAAAAATTACAGATTCACAGAATTTTTATGGATGATTTTAATATGATAATTAAAACATATTTAGTTTTCTGGATCAATATTTTTCTAACAATTAAAGGTTAAAATGAAATATATTGACACTATAAGTTATTGCATGATGTTTTACATGAAAGTACATGATATATGACTAAACCTTGAGACTATATAAATGGAGGGGAAAAAATACCCATTATGCATACAAGCATATAAAAAGGAATCTTTTAATGATTTTGAAAACATGAAAGTAATTAATTGTAAACAATTTAGAAAGATAAAATTCTTATTTCACAAAACAATTATTATGCAATTTTTTTAAGGTAAGACAAAGATTGGAAAAATACCCATACTAACCAATTCCAAATTAAACCAAAATAACTAAATAGCTGCACATATTGAAAATTATGAAATTACTTCTCCTTTGGAAATTATGTTCAGATTCCCCATTATATAATCAATAATAATTCATTAAGATTACAAAATAATGGAATTCTATCGTATGGTAAAAAGGGCTACTTTGGTCATATCTACTATTAATATTATAATTTTTGTAGTGTTTAACTATCTTGGCAAGTATGCCTATGGTGAATTTAGTTAATAACTGCATAAGCACTTAAATCCATTGCTTTCTCCCCTTTACTTTTGCTTTTCACAAATATCTTTTTCTATTAGTTTTATAGGAATAATAAATCTTTGATCCCCAAAAGGAAATTTATCTTATTGATTAGTCAGAAAAAAATAATAAATTCAGAGCAATATAATTATTTATGTATGCATCAACATAAAATTACATTTATTTGTTTTTTTATAAATAAGAAATTTAATTTTTAATGCAAATTGCACTATTATAAGAAAAGCCTACTCTAGGCTAGGCAAATAAATTATTAGTAGTAAAAATCAATAAAAAAAGCAAACATGTAGTTAAAAAACTACATAAATTAGGTTTTTTTTGCATGAGCTTCATAAATTGAGAAAGAACAAAACCAAAAGTTTATAAATTGAGATAGAACAAAAACTACAATTAGTTTTCAATTAAATTTTTCTTTTAATAAAATGAAGATGATTCTTAAATAGCATTACCTTGCAATTCAAAGTGCACTTTTGCTGTGCTAAGAATGTATCCAATTCTCTTTTAGTTTCGTTGATTTCAGCTATTGCATTATCATATTCTTTGTCAACTCCATGACTGGGTATAATACTACCTTAAAAAATGAATATGAATTTTAAAAATAGCATAGTCAATAAATACATTTCGCCAAAAAGAATTCTAAAAAAAAGGAATATATATTAAGAAGTAAATTTCAATATAACAATTTTTAAACAATCAATACACTTAACGGATCATATTATAAAATTAAGAATTTATATATATTAATTGAAACATTTAGGGAAATTCCTAGAATAACTAAACAGCAATTATTTTTATGTTTTATAAAGCAATCAGAAAATATGAACGAGTGGAGTAGTTGTTAGCATTTCTATATTGGAATTTTTAAGATTTAGAGTTGAAGATTTAAAATAAAATTTTTTTATTTTAGTTCCCCTACCCTCTTTTAAGTCTATAGAAACTTAATCTACCTTAATACTTCTTTATATTTAAAATGCAGGTTATATGGCTTATTAAGAAGAACCATATGAACTGATTTTTTAAATATAATAGTCATCTAATCGATCCCTTTAAAATTACAGCATTTAAGAAGAAATACTGAAAGTATTGATTATTTGACTTGAAATATTTCTTTAACAAAATATATTTTCTGCACTAAAAACTCAAATAAAATTTTGAAAAGATATAGCATTTAGAGATTTTATTTTAATAACTCAGATTTATTAAAGATAATTGATGACAGTTTATACTACAACATGCAGTGTAGATTATTTATGCTTTCAAGATTTAATCATATTGAATATGAATGAAAATCTTATGAAAATTCTAAGTTGACAACAAAAATTGTTTTAGGAAAAATAATAATAATAAACTACATGAAATAAGCTATCAAAATCTGTTTTCATGGATAAATTCTTTTTGATTTTTTTATTCATAAAATCTGATATTTTATTATTACTACTATACAAATACACATTTTAATTGAATCAAACATTAAAGTTGTTTTTGCCATATTTAATTTTTTAAAGTATATTAGATGTTTTGTCAAAATATTATATATTGATCTATATTATACTATTTGATCATAAAAGATTTACTCATTTGAAAGCTACTGAATGATAGCATTAAAAAAAAAAAAAACAAGAAACAAATAACTTTTAAAGAACTTTCTGAGGTTCAGAATGGATATATATATACTATCTTACCATTATGAGTTTAAAACTTAAGATACTTTCAAGTTATAAAAATAAATGGTTTATTTCCTTGTTAAATGAATTGAAATAAAAATATATCAACATATTCTACAAAAACTTAGACAAAAGGAATATATTCATTTGTTATGGCTGCTTTAAAAAAGTTTAAAAAATTTTTGAGGCACTAAGAAGAAAAATTTCAAATAAATATAAAAAGCATCAAATTTTTCAAAAATAACAAAGCAAAATAAACACAGAACTTTGTTGTATACTATGAATCTTATTTTTTCTTTCATTTGTTAAAAAATTTATTTCTTCATTAAATTTAATTCTTCATCAAAAATTTTTTTTTTTTTATTACTTAAAATCGTAATTTATTGTATTATTTTGTTGATACTTAAAAGAATGTTTAACAATCAATCTACATCATTTGTAAGTGGTTTTTGAAATAAATACATTCTGAATTTCAGTTACACAAATTTTTTTTTTATAGATATAGTACAAGATTGCTTTATAAAAATGCAAGAATGCTTATTTTGATTTATATTAATCTAAATCGACATTTTATATAAGAATGATCTAAATAGATATATTATTCCTGTACAATTATGAAATGTTAATTTCAGAAGTAAAAAAATAAAAAATAAAAATGTATTCCTTATCTATTGATATTAAAACTAATATTATATAAGCTAAATAAAATTAATTATTTATTACATAAAAAAAGAGCATTAAAGTACCCTTTTAAACATGAATATTAAATCTGTGATTTATTTTAAGTTCCAGTGATTGAGGATACAATTTAATAATATATGGCAAAAGGAAAGAGCTCCATTTAAAAAATCAAGACGTGCTTTGGAATTCTAATATCAGCTTCAAAATATATCATACTTCCATTAACCAGCTCCTTAAAATAAATTCTATTTTCACTGTTTTAAACAACACACAAACCCGTTCAAAATACTCTGATTGATAAAAGAAATTTAAGGTTAATATAAGGCAGCATTTTTAATTTGTTATTTTGCAGCTTTTTCTTGATTAGCTGTTTCTCACTGCTTAGTTTACTTCAATCCTGAATACTCTGCTATTTCTTTACAACTGTTTTAAGAGACACTCAGTTACACAATAAATTTTCATATAAATCATTTATCTTCCCATGCTGCTAATTACTTGTTATAAAATGATTCAGAAGCATGCAATAAAATTCCACACTAATTTCTAGTAGTATTTTGTTATCTAATTCTTTAACAATAAATCAAACACAAAAATGTAATAAAATTGAATTTTTCTATATAAATCTGCTGTGCTGCCTAATCACCATGTATCCATTATATTTTTTATGGCTTCGATGTAGAAGGAATTCCGCTTCTTCATGTTAATAATGGAATATGTCCCTAGATATATTTTGACTTGGATTCAGTCACCTAGTGAGCATAAAAACATAGTTTTAAAAACCTTGACGATATAAGTTCCCCAAATATCTATTTTCAATACATGAATGTTTGCTGATTTCATGGACAGATTGTTTCTTACTCTATTTGACTTGCTTTTGCAGTGTTTGCTCATTATCTATTGAGTACAATATCCTTTCCTGTCACCTGTTTGTACATCATAAATCATAAGTGCAAACAGTCATTTTCCGATTTGATAAAATTGCATATGCATACTCTTAGAAAGATTCTTGTTTCGTTTTTGGGGAAAATTCTAGCTTTAAAAAAATAAAACATCTGGCATTAGTTTGCATATTTTGTACTGTAGAGGCACCTATTTATCATATTTATGTGCACAAAATATGTATTTAATATATCAGTGATGTTTTACAATTATGAAATTGAATGTTATATTGGCTATATTTCCCACAAGTTTTGAGATTCGAGTTACAACTCCTGAATTTAATACTAAAGAGTGATGGAAATTATTTTATCACGGAGAGTACAGCCATTTTACAATATTAGAGATATATTATCATTAATTACTGCAGCACAACTTGGTTAACCAATAATTTAAACAGAAAGATAAGTATTTATTCACAATGTATATATGTATATGATACTCAATCTCAACTAATTCATACTTAGAAACTAAATATAAGTATTCAAAAAAATTTTAAGGATATATATAATAATAATAAATTTAAGGAATATAATAATAGCCTGAATAATGTGAAACAATTCTGAACAATATGATTTTTACAGATTAGTAGATTTAATTTTAATTTTTCAATATGTTCAAATCAAAAAGAACTAAACAAATACGGTTCAATGATACTACTTAATCAATAATGATAGTACTCAATCTTACCTTGTTTTTTGGCCTCTTCATGGTCAAAAGCTTCCACAAAATAATTTAATGTTTCAGTCATATCAGGAAATGACCAGAATTTTCTTCTGAGCATGTGCATTTCTTTAAAAGCAATGACCTGATATAATATAAAATTTATTTTAAAATATGCATGCATAAGTATCAGCATTAATGATTGTCACAATTGTTCTGATGAAATAATTTTACAAGAAAATAATTCAATAGCAACACTAATTATGAAATTAACAATAAACTGCTCTCTTTTATACTTATATATTTAGAAAAAAATTTGATAAAAGTACAGTTTTTTAACATAAAGACAATCCTTTTGAAATATATAAATGCAGAAAAATATTTTTTTAAACAAAATGAGAAATAAAAATGCACGTAAGAAAAAAAGATTTCAAAAAATATGATCTATATATGTTAGAAAGTGTTCACATATCTCTTCCTTTTGGGAAAAAAAAAAAAAAAAAAGATTGTATGGTGCAACATGAAATTTAGCAGCTAAGCAGAAAGTTGTGAGTCAAATGTCAATGATTGCTAAGTTGCAAAAGACAAACCTGTTAATCATGAATTTATATTAATATTTACTAATAAATCACATTAAAAACAAAGTTTTGCTTTGAATTTATTGAAAGTCATTATCAACTAAAGGGATAAATAAAAGAGAGGAACAACTTCCATGATGACTATTCAAAGATAACATTAATCAAGAGGAGAAAAGAATTAAAATATTTATGTACATACTTTAACAGAGACAATGAAATTGCTTATAGTTAGTATATCCCTTTAAGTGAATATAATTGAAATGTATTGAGTTCTGACTTTAAAATGAGTTTTATCAGCTCTAATGTCACATTAAGTGAGCTGATAATTTAAGAAACTTGATTTGTTACTTTGACAAAGTCTATTCAAATTAAAACAATCAGCAGAAGTGTGCAATACCTCCTGAATTTGAAAGAAACAAAAATCATTTTTTTATATACCAGTAATGGGAGAAATCTACTATTAATCATTAGAGAAGAGAAAAATAATATAAGAGAAAAATTGGAATGCTCATTGGTTTTTTATAATACTTTTCTTTGTTAATTAAATAAAACTGTATATATATAATAGAATTTAAAATGTATAATTTTTTAAATGATTAAAAAATAAAAAACAAAGTATTTTTTTTTTTTTTTAATATTAAAAAGTCAAAAACTGATGTCAAGATGTGAAATGATAGTAATTAACATTCTTGCATTAAGAGAGTAGTTAAATTGTAATAATAAATTGGTTGTAAAAAAAGCAAAGGCACTTACTTAAAACTATTTAAATGAGGCTTAAACAAAGATACAATTTCGGAAGCTTGTTTGAAACCTTCCAAAGTAGATAAAAAGTCATTAATTTTTCTTTTGTTGTAAATATCTGCTTCATAGAAAATAGCTCGAGATTCAGGGTGATCTTGTGAACGAGACAATCCATAAGCATGTATTCTATATAATGAAGGAAAAATCGAATTATTAATACAAATTTTCCTTTTCCTATAAAGTTAAGAATTAAAATGAGGTAAAAAGATATGAACATATTAATTAACTAACTAATAACTAATTAATACTTTGTATGATTTTTAATACGGTATTTTGCCAGAAATTAGAGCTGGTTACAACAAGTTAAAAGTAGACTTCAAAATTACTTTTTTATGTAGCAAATTTTATAATTTTGAATTGCCTACATATTTTCAGTTCAAAGCATTCAAGATATAGTTATATTCATCTACTTAATTGAAATAAACAAAACATTTTCACTTCACTGATGAATTTTATGTTTATTTGAATAATGACAGGAGAAAAAATATTTAAAAAAATCACCTAAAATTTATAACCCACAAAATTTTAAGGTTCATAAATTTAAATTCTTAAAGTAATTTGGAGAAAAAGCTCTAACAGAAATGACATACTTGCTCAATAGCCTTTCCAAATCTGGTATTTTTTTAAAAAGGGTAACTGTAGCTTCAACTACTTCAGGAATCTGCACAAGATCATCAATAGCATCTAATCTATTAGAAATCATATCGGGATTACATAATGGTGAACAAAGCCAATTACGAAACATGCGTTTTCCTGAAAGAAAATTGAAAAGAATTAATAACAACAGAACTTTACGTTTCAACCACAAACAATAATCCAATTTGGATACATGACAAATTTTATTATGCTATTTCCCTTTGACTGGTTCTGCTAGGTCATTATGCATATTATTACAAATCAGTATAAGAAAAAAATTTTATGAAGGTTAATCAACAAATTCATTTTTTTAAAATTCTATACATAAATAAATTTGTAAAATTAATAATACATTACAATGAGAAATATTTACTTATCACATAAAATACAAATTAAAAGACAAAACATAAACTGAGATTTTTTTTTTTATAAAGATCTCAATTTTGTTGGCTATCTAGTCCTAGTGGCAAGATAGTTAACAAAACTGAGGCAAACACTAGGCATTTGTTTCAAAAACATTACTTTTTTCATAGGATTTCCAAAAACATTATCTATGTTTTGCACTCAACAAAGCAACTATGGTTATTGCTAGAAAATTTAAATGATGTCGATCAACATTTTCATCCATGAATATTAAAAAATTGATAAATGGAAATCTTTTAATATATAACTTTTGGGTATGATAGCTATAAATATCAAAACACTTATTAAATCAATGCAATGCCACACATTAAATCCCTTATTTATCCTTTAGTACCTTTATTTCTTTTCACCTATATATGTATAAATAAAATAAATGTATTCTAGATAATTCAATTTTTTTTTTTTTTTTTTTTTTTTTGGAGTCGAAGGCAAAGGTACTGTAAGTAAATGCTGATCACGATATTTACAAGTCTGTGTATTCCTAGTCTAATTGAAATACATCCAAACCAAAACAAATATTTTATACATAAAAATTTAGCTGGTTAAAGTGACAGATGAGTCTAGATTCTAGAACCAAGCTTTTAATGATATAAAAATAAAACAATGAAGGCATTATCTCAATTATACTTTAGTAAAAACTAATTCAGAAAGATATATCAATTGTAATAAATCCAGATTGCTTAATGCAAATGACCACTACTTGTTAAGTTAAAACAAATATCTTCACCTGAATTATATTAAGATTAAATTTATTAATGTTTAAAATGGACAATAACAGATTAAATTTTCTTATCTAGCATATTTATTATATTATATTGGGCATTAATAAGTGACTGACACTTATAGAAAATAAATTATTACTTGTTATCAGACCACATAAAACTTAACATTTGTTTCAATTACACTATCATTTTACACATAAAAATAAAAAATAAAAAAACATTATACAGACAAAATTATTTTATGGCTTCTAATAAGATGTTTTATATTTCACATAGATTAAACTAATGCACTCTAAGCTTTAAATATTATTCTTTCTCAATTAAATCGAGTGACCAACTTGTTTTTTAAAAACTTATATTCAAATAAATTCGGTACAAATTTTTTTATAATATTATAACAATTTTAATAATGTTCAGTAACAAATCATATCCTTTCATATTTACAAAAGAAATTAAAAAAAAAAAAATGTAAATTTCACAAATAGCAAATGAATTAGCGAAACTTTCATTATTAAATAAACATTACACACTAATTGATGATGAACCATAAAATGCATGCATTGAAAAATCTTTGATTAAAAAAGTACCACATATCCTTTTAGAAATAAACCTTTTAAATCATGTTTTATTCAGCATCAATGTATGAGAAAACTCTGCCAGGTCCCAAAATTGTTGGACATTCAGAAAATATTCATTTGGTATTGTAACTCAGATTTTTATATCCTTTAAATTTTATTATAATAAATGTAATCATCCAATCCATTTTAAATTAAATTTGATATACTTTATTACTAATTACTCAGCTTTGTTGAACAGAACAAAATATTAAATCATATTTTAAAATCAAATAAATTGCACCATGAATTTACATAATGACAATTAATAAATTTTGGTTGAATATCTACTTAGTATAGTATACTAAAGTTAATGTTTAAAAATAAATTTTTCTACTACATATCAATTGGAATAAACCTCTACAGAAATTGTAAAAAAAGAATTTCTTTATCAATGGAATTGTGAATAATACACAGATTTTACAGGAATTTTTAGATACATAAAAATTGAAACAGCCGTATTACATCCGAAAAATTATGATGCTTATTTTATATATTTAATATAAAATATAATTTATTAAAAACGTGATTCACTGAAGCTTTGATTTTTTTTAAACAAATAATTATTAGAATAATTCTTATAAGTAACGGCAAAAATACTGCATAGATATTAATAAGAAACATGTCAAAAAAATGGTAATTTTGCCAGATACACATTTATATCTCTAATAAAGCAAAAGAGTTTGAATAACAATTTCAAAAATGTTTACCAAAACTTGTAGAGCAATAATCCATGGTTCCCAATAAAGTTCCTTCAGAATTGTCTGATGATAGTAAAGGCACTATTTCTAAATTTTGCAAAGTCACACCATCAAGAACCTACAGCATGTATACATAAAAGACATTTCATATAAGTGCTCAATTCTAACAGTCTATAAAGCATACTTATCTAAAAAAATAGTTTGATGAATTTTTGATAATCAGCAGTACCACCCTCAGACAATTATATTGCATGACTATATGCATGGTTTCCTCAGTCTTTTTGTTGTACTTTTTTTCTAGAAATATTTTGAACCACATCAGAATTTCAGTATTGACATAATTCAAAGCTCCATATTTTTAGTGCTTTATTAAGCACAAATTAAGTAATTCACATTAATACTCCTTAGCTTTATTCCTTTATCCTAATTGCTCAATTTGAAGAGATTAGCTTTTATCTTAAAGTATTGAATGTCTTTTTATTGATGCTGTTTTGTCACAAAATGGATAAATGGCAATAAATAAAAAAAAAATATCAATAAGAATAAATAAATAAAAAAAAAAGGTTCATTTCAGAGAGCTGCAAAAAGCATTGAAATTGAACTCACTGAATCTGAAAAATTTTTTTTTTAAAGAAACTAAATCAAAATACACATAATTAATTATCAATTAACTAAACTAACTAAATCAAATGTCCATTATATTAAATTAGAAAATTTATTTTTTTGCAAATAGAAAAAAAAAAAAAAAAAAAAAAATGCAATTGTTGGATACAGAAAATATAACAAAAAAAAAATAATAATAATATTTCTCTTGGTATATCTCCAGATAAATATATTCTATGTTACAATCCAAATTAATGCAGTTGGTTGAATAGTATTCCTCTACATAACTTAGCCATACATTAAAAAATTAAAGAATGCTAAATATAATGGTTAAATTACTCTTTAATTTAAATCAGCATTAACAGTTAACACTGTTAATCTCTAAAAGGTAAAAAAAAAAAATTGATTGCTCAATGACAAAAAGTAATTTTTGAGAAAAGCAAAAATTATAAAAATCACTGAATTAGAACACTGATCTGCTGAAATTAAAAATAGTTAATATATTTTTTAGAAACATTAATATTAAATAAATTTGTAAGATAAGCACAGATCATTTTTACAAAATAAGAAGCAACTTACTTAAGAATTATTTGTCAAATCAAGCAGCAGCAGCATTAAATTAAAATGATCCATTATTTATTTAGTTTCTAGATTTTTATCACAATTTTTTTATTATGATCAAATGATATTAAGAGATGCAAGTTAGATATGATTATGGGTTAAAAATGAAATTATAATATTAATGTGTTTAATTATAAGGCTTTATGTCAAATAGAGTGCAGCTACAATTAAACTCTGTGATTGACAAATTTAAAATTCATAGTTTTACAATGGGGACCTGCTAGTGCTTTGTTTGTACTGTAACAAAATAAAACAAGCTTTTGAAATCTTTTTTTTTTTTTTTTTTGGAAGGGGGGGGGGGGGAGGAGTTATTTGTATGTCAATATTAAGTAAATAACAAAAGAAAAAAAAATTCTTTTGTTCAATGATTTATAATGAAAATATTTTATAAATGTGAGAAATCTTACTTTAAAATTCAATATTCATGCTTAACTTCTGTAAGGAGTTTCTAAATTATATTAAAGTGAACTGATAGACAATTATCAGAAAATAATTAAAGAATATTCAATATGCACGAAAAGATGGATTACATATAAAATTACTTGCCATGTGCTTGTTGAAGTCACTAGAGCTTTTGACTAATTCCTTTTGTATTTCATCTAAAGGTATATATTCTTCAAACAATTTCATGCTTAGAAGACAATCTTCAATGTAACACTGCTTTAAATACCTAATACGGGATAATTTTCTTAAATGTAAAAATGTTAAACTAATTTAAAAAAGTTTATTAAGTTTTCACAATTGAATAAAAATTCTACAAAATAAAACACGGGGCAAAAAAGGAATGTTGAAATAACATGCTAATAGTATAATCTAATATAGCGTTTTTCAAACTTTTATATATCACGTCCATTAATTAACAAGAGAAAATATTGTAATGTTTCCTCCCATCAACTTTTTCCTTACTTGAACTAAATGTTATTAAAACTTAAATATCTTATTTCCTAATATAGGAATAAAATGTATTTTTAATTAATGCATTTATAATATTATGCTGTAAAATATTCGTTTTATTTCTAGCAATTGATTATTATGTGTAATAACTATGGTGCAATTTATCATGTAACATTATTAAAAATATAATGTTATTACAAAAAAAAAAAGTTATTTATTTAAACAATAATTAATATTTAAAAGATCTTCAAATAATTTAATTTTTAAAAATACACTTATCAAATAGCATCAATTTTTTTTTTCATTGCAGAAGTTATACATAGCAGGTGTCGCAAATTCATACATACATACATCAATATCAAATCAAATGTTTTGTATTCCATTTTAAATTGATTATGGCCTTTTAGTGCAGAAAATTTGCAGATCTAAAATTCTTTTCAGTTTGCAATGATTTGCATATGTCACGTATACATGAGGCAAGTTCTTGATGTTAAGAATTTAAATATATTAAAATAAAACTTTTATTTGTTAATTTGCTTAACTACATTTGTATCAACAAATGCATAATTATATGTTCATACAATCTATAAATTTTAATGAAATTAAAAGATAAGGTGATGCTTAAAATATGAAATAGAATAAAAGTCAAGATTGAACAAAGTTGGAAGCTAAAAAATAGCTTAATGACAGTTCAGACAGTGAAAAATAGAATTTTTGAATATTTGTTTGAGGATTTCAATATCAATTTGATCACTTAATTCATTAGCAATATTAATAAATAACCAATTATTAATGATGCAACCATTATTGATTCAATCTTTTCAAAAGTATATTTTAAGGATAAGTTGGGTTTGAGAAAGTTAAGTTAAATGTCACTTGATAGCATAAAATAAATTCTGTCGAAAAAATAATTGATAAATATTATTTACACAAAAAATTAAAATTTTAATTTGAATCTACATTTTTAATATTTTCTTTAATGTAGAGACTTTCTATACCTATGATAGGCAACAGCCGCATATGACTCTTTCTGTCTCAAATACAGTGTATTGCCACAAAAAGAAATTAGTGAAGAGCAGAAAACGAATTTTTAAACTAGATTTAAAGATCAGAGTAATTTCAAATCTACACATGAAGTTTTAGTTAATCCATTTGCAACTGATAGTATTCAAATATAATCAGTAGAAATAAATGTTCTAGAAATGAAGAAGGACCAGTATTACAAATACAGCACAAATTTCAATCCCTGACAGAGTTTTGGAAATTAGTGTCAGAAACAAAGTACTCAACTGATTTAAAAAAATAATCAATTTTTTTTCCTTTATATTTATTTTATAAATTAAATTACTACATTTTTAAATTCATATTTCCACTTGATTTTTAATAAAGTTAAATAAATATTAATTATTGTATCTAATTTTATTAACATACAACATAGCTTCCAAAAGAAATATGGATCATGTGGCTCCAATTTACCTAATCTCTGCCCACCTACATCCATACAAATCATTTCAATTAACCTTTCTATATGCATTTTTAATTATTTTGAAACTGATGAAATTTAAGAACTAGATGGAAAAAAATTCTGTAACTTTTTTTCTGATTTTTTCACTGACTAAAGGTATTTAAATTTTTTGCAATAAATGTGCCATTTCACTGTATGAAAATTGCTGTAATATATTTTCAATGTTTCTAGTTTCAAATAAATAGCTAAAAAACATGATAATAATTTAATAAAACAAAGTTTGCATATATCAACCGAAATATTTGAAAGCAATATATAAAAATATAGGATTTTATACAAAATAACACAGACATACCATAAGCATGCACCAAGAGATCTAAAAGCAAGTTCATAATCTTTTAAAGGTGTTTCCATTAATCTATCATCTAGGGAAAAAAGTTCAAATTTAATACAACAAATTATACAAAAAATGTAAATGACAAGAATAAGAAACAAAGAATTTAACACACAAAATATAATTTCTTACTGTATACTTGACATGCAATTTCATGTAATAAAGAAAAACAATAATTGGTAATAAATGACTTAAGATTTACCAAACATTCCCTGTTACTTTTTTATGAGACTAATGATATAAACACAAAGTTCCATACAACAATCAAATTTAATTTAGGAAAGCAAAAAGTTTTTAATTGTAATACAAATCATGGAAAAAAATTATTTAAAAAAGAATAAGATTTAAAGCTAGCAATTAAAAAATAATAATAATAAAGTTGTGAGGCATGAAAAACATTCAACAACAGCAAATTATATTCTAAATGAATACATGTTTTAAATTCAAAGATTAAGTTTGTAAAAAAGAATTTTTATTGATATAAAAAATAGTAATATAAAATACTACTAAACAATTTTATATTGTAATATAAATAAATATATCTTGAGGTTGAGAAAAGCTGGCAAACATTTCAAGAAAATACTAAGTAATTTTGATTATATTTACAAGTACTTATGAGAAAAAAAATGAAGCAAAATCAGTTTTCAAGTGAAAAACATCTATTATAAATGGTTTTCTGTTTCTGATTTCATCTTATGTTGCTATAAACCTTTAATCTAAGAAAAAACACATAATTAACTATATATTTTAAATACAGTATAAAAAAAAAAAAATTTTCTTTTGAAGGTAGTCAACGCAATTCCAACTTAAACATAATTTCTTTTTTTCTTTGAAATACTAAAGTCATCCAACTTATTCGTTCATTCAAAATATCAAACATTAATATTCAATATTTCATTGACTACTTAAATTTTATTGATTATTTGTAGTAAGTATTTATTTCTATGTTTAATATACCTAAATTTTGGTTCAGCATATCTAAAATGAAATAAAAAATTTTAAATGCAACCTTCTCTTTGTCTGTTTACTTAATGCAAAGCATATTTAAGTTCATTTTAATTTATTTAAAAAAAATAACTCTTATTGTGTTACCAGGATCCAACATTTTCTTCAATGTTTCTGGATACTCTAATGAATTATCTTCTTTGGAAAAGATTTTGCTGTCCTCCAAAAATTTCATAACTTTAGTTGGCTGCCAGAATTGAGAACTTAATGCCTCTTTACTAGCACCAGTTAAATGATGATTCAATAACTGTAAGGTCTTTTTGGTAATTGACATTTTATCATAAAGGATCTGAAAATAAAAATTCTTTTGATTACATAATACTATTTAAAAGTAATTCACTAAGTTGGAAAAAAGTTTTCAAATATTTATTTGAGCACTTTTAAAAATAAATTATAATTTATAATTTGCAGATATATAAAAGGATTTTTAGCAGTATTTGTAACACAATATGAAACTTGCAACTTCAAGATTTAGCAAGAAGAGTTTTGCTATCCACAATTTATTTATGCTTTATACAATAAAATTAATTCTCGTTTTTATATTTGTAATGAACTTTTCTGGAAGTAAAATCATTTTTTTTTTTTTTTTTTTTTTCACTAAGGAGAAATGATATGAAATTCATACTGTTAAATCTTGGCACTTAAATATGGCAAAATAAATTTTGATATTTAAAAAATGATATACATATGATAAAGCTTTATCCACAACATTTATTTCCTTATTTTTAATTTCATAAATCAATTTTATAGCATTAACATCTAGCTGTTTTGAACGAATTGGTTGGAAATCACATAACCCATGACTAAAGCCCTACTAAAAATTAAAATTCTTTATTAGAGCAACTTACTGAGCTTTTAAATATCTAAACTTAAAAATATCTAAATTATTTTTAACACTTTATTCATAAGTAAAAAAGTTAATTATAGATAATACAAGCATTTGAAAAAAACTTATGTTATCGAATATATATCATAAAAAAATAAATAAGCCATGCCATATCATTTTTTAAATTTTTGTTCTGTTTGTTTTCCCTTCTAAGTATTAAAAAGAAAGCTTTCATTAAAAAAATATACAAATATTCATTATAATCAAAATCCTATTTTGCTAAAATGAGATGGGGGGAGGGGAGCGAATTCTAGAATTCGGAGGGATAGGGGGGAGATTCTAGAATTCATTTAATAAAAGAAAGTTTTACACTATCAACCTTACTGGTATTCACCTATCAAAAACTGTAAGGATATGATTTAAAAAGCCTATATACACTTAAAGATATACTATACAAGACAATAGCCAAGCCAGTTACAGAATACCTACTTGATTTTAAGAAACATTAAATATCACCAAAAGGAATTTAAAACAAAAAAATAATTGGGATCACAATATAATTTAGACTACTATATTAGTAAGTCTAATATATAATTATCTATTTAATTCAAAGTGAAGCTATATTGGAATACTAATATTTAAAAAAAAAAATATTTATTGAAAAATATTTTTGCAATTCTCATAGAATTCAATTTGTTTTATCTATCAGCATAAATGTCAAACAAAAGAAAAATATGAGTCAAAATTTAAATATGAAATACAAGTGTTTTTACAAAGAAAAACTTTCTAAAATTCAAACTCCAGAGGAATACAATGAGTAAAACTATTCCTTTTTTTAAAAATTAATACTTATCTTTAGAAATATATTCACTTACTTCAACAGGAGGATATAATGCAACCAAAGTTAATAGTTTGGATCCGTGCCTGTCATCTATAAATTGTCCAAGCTGTCAAAAATATTTAAAATATAAAAAAATTCAACTGGTAAATCACTGCAATACATAGTACTGAATAAATTTAGCTTTCATATTGTTTGACTGATTTCCATAACAGCTTACTAGATATTACATGTAAAAGTATATATAAGTTAGTATTTTAAATTCAGTAACAAGCAATCAATCACACAAGTTAATGCACTGAAGTTTTTCCCATTTAGAATTATTTCCAGGAATTGGAATCTTGTTTTAGAGTCAAGCTAACATAAATCTACATATAAATGGATATTAATTTCTACTTTCATGCCCAAATTATAGAATGCAACTATTATAAAACAATATTAAAGTTGATAATGAATATAATTTCTATTAAAAAAGTACAAATAAATTTATAAAATATCAAGACAATAATATTACATCTTTTTAAATTTTACTTTTAAACAAAGTCAACTTGTGAAGAATATACGTTTTTAATATCATCAAATATAATATCTTTATTATCCTATAATATATAGTTAAATCCCAATTGTTTTTTGAAATATTCCTTATTCTTTTATTTTTAAATACCATAATATTTTTATGTACAATATCATACATGAAAATAAAAACTATAACTTACTGTAAACTTTCCTATAGAAGTATCAATGAAGCAAATGCCATACTTTGAAGAACTTCGCAACTTCTTCAATGTGCTAAAATTATTTAATTCAGCATAAATTAAAATAAAGAATTACTATAAGTGTGCACCTACCTACAGCAGCAGCAGTGAGAAGCAGCTAAAAAGTTTACAGTATTATGAGGCATCTATGTGACAGTCTATTTTTTTTGAAAGCCTACTTCCTTTCCTTTTTTAATCAAATTAACTTTTTAAATTCTTACAATTTTCTTTCTTTGATTGGCCAGTCAGTTTTAAAAAATGCTTTGCACAAAGCATTAAATTAAATAATTTTGAAAATAATTTTTTAATAATTTTTAAAAAATTACAATAAAGTTTGTATTTTATCTTAAAATACCAACTAAGAACTTCTTGGTAGATTATATAAATACATAAAGATAAATGTTACATGATCATGTAAAATCCTGTTTATTTCCTCGATTTTTGTTCATTAATTAACATATATTTTTAATCATAATGAAATTGAAAAGTCCATGCTGCATTTTAAAATTTATTAAAATTACAAGGTAATAGAGTTGCACAAAATAAATAATAATAATAATGTTGTTTTTTTGTTGTTAATATTGAAATTGCAATATAATAAAGGAACATTGCGTAAACCAGAATAGTAAGGAAAGCTATTTATTCAATATATTTTAAATTCTTTAACAATTCTCGAAAGCAGGAACTAGATTTAATAAATAAATTGTTTTATCAATTATATTCATCAATAAGAATTATAAAATAATATTGGTTTTAATAAATAATCAATTTCTATTTGTATTTTACCTTGTTATTTGATGCAAAAAAAAAAAAAAAAACATAATATTTCCAAAATTACCCAAAACATCATGTATAGATTTTCTTTTACGTAAAAAATAATCAAGAAATATCCTATCCAATATAACAGTCTATCCTGCACAAGAAAAATCAAACCTCATATGTTTTCGAAGAAAACAAGTGGGGATATAATTGTCCATCACAATCTTCAATTTTGTCTTGTGATAATAGCACATAGATTTACATTTATATTCAATCACATTCTCTTTAGCAGTACACTATAGAAAAAAATAAATAATATTCAATACCATCTGTTTCTCCACTAATCTTGTTTAAAGTGTTTTCTGTAATTTTCATGTTTATTTTCAACAAATAAAGTTACTTATCATTAGTAATTTATCTAATTTTTAAAATCAGTTTTTAAATAAAATTAAATGATTTCATTATAAATAGAAGTATTTAATTTATTTCAGGTATAATAAAAACCAGCGCATGTTTAGATAAGATTAATGGTAAAAAAATATAACAAAAAATTTTGAGTTTTTCTTAGAAAGTGATGACAAAAAACTTAATCTATGTTAAATGATAACAAATTATTGCTCACCTCTTCACATATAGCAAACAAAAAATTGTTACTAATGCCCATGCTTTCATCTTGGTAAGTAAGAGTCCTGGTACCTTTTGAAGTGATTTGGCAAATTTCCCGTGCCACCACTTTGTCATATTTAGTGGAATGACGCACTAGAACGAAAATAATTTGCTAAAAAACTTCATGCATAATTTATTCAACTATTCTACATATTTAAAAAAAATGACAATATACATGATATGTAATATTTAAAAATTCATTTATCAAATAACTTTCAGACATGAAAAAGCAGTTGCTTCTCCAAAGTAACCCAAATGCCAATTAATAAAGTAACAAAATGATATAAACTGTAACAATCTTAAAATGAAGAGAACTATTACAGAAACAGTTAGTATAGTAATTGGACAATAAAGGACTGAAAGACAGTCACTTGATCCCACAAATCATGTATTTTGGTTCACCATGATGAATTATAAGATAATTGCTAGAATTTTAAAGAATCATTTCATAATTCTTTATTAAATATGAAATGATTTTTTATTGATGAAAATTTAATACATGCATACATTTTCCTTGGAATCATGAAAGGTATATGAATGGAAATCTATATAAATCTTACTTTTTTTACATCTTTCTTCCATCATTTGAGGTGTTTCAGTTTGCTCAACTCTTGCAACCTTATAGCCTTTTTCAATCAAACATTCTGAATACCTGCCAAATGCTATTTCTGGAAAACCTGAATGTGCAAAGTCACCCTATTTAAGTAAATAAAACAAATAAAGAGATCAAATTTGAAACTGATTCAAAATACAATTCTTTTAGAAAGCGAAAAAAACAATTTATTATTTAACTATTTAAATAATATAATTAAAAAGTAAAATATTATGAACCATGCCTTTATCTTACCTTCATGTAAATTAAACCTAATTCCTTCACACCAATTGCAGCATCCATATGATAAAGTTCATAAAACTTTCCAACCTAAAATGTGGGCTTAATTAACTATAGAGAATAATATCAATATATTAAGTTCAGATATATCCAACAAAGTAATAAACTTTAAGTTAAACATATCATATGAGATAAATGTTACATCAGAATAAACATCTCAATAAAAGTCATTAATTACCTTGAAAAACAAGACAGTATCAAAATTTTCAGTTTTTAAATCCCACCATTGCTTCATTGCCTAGAAAATTTACTAAATTTAAATCAACAAATAATAAATAAATATAATGTAAATGTATATAAAAAGTAAACTATTTACATGAATAAATAATATAAGCATATGATATCTTACTTTAAAAAATATTTTGAAACTACCATCTCATTAAAATATTGTAGTACAATATTACATGACATGAATGTCTAGTGGTAAAATATAATCCTGAATTACAAACCCATGTATAAATATTCCCAAATAATAATTAGGTTCATGAAGAGAATATATATTTTTATATTGTATATTCTGTTTATAAAATCAAAAAATCATTGTCTTGAATCAAACATGAAATATAATTATCAATAAGACTATAATTGCTTGTTAATTGAGAAAATGAATTTCTAAAAACTAAAAAAATATTTCACTTACATATACCTTAAAAATTTATATAGGGGGAAAAAAAAGAAGCAAAATGTTGAAATTAATGACTATGTTTATGGATACATTTGAATGAAATTATTATCATAATAATTTATTTTCTAGTTAGATGGATTGAAATAATGCATAAATAAGCTGCAAACAGGAAAGTTATTTTTCTTGTATTATTTTTAATTCAATTATTCATAATAGCATAAAAATTTTTAGAGCTATAATGTAGTGTCTATTTTAATTATAGCATACTCACAGGAGTAAGAGTTTTCTTGAAGTCTTGAGGAACATGCAAGGTTCTTGGATTGTAATTAGGATCGGATGACGGTCGAAAATTCTTATCCCTGAGAAAAAAATATATACTTAATAAAACAAAATTTTATTCATTCATTTATTTATTTCATATAAATTAATTTTCAATAATACTGTTTGATTCAAACACAATAATAAAACTGAAAGGAAAACAAAAACATTAAATAAAAAAAAAGTATTTAGTAACACATTTCTACTTGAAATTATATGCAATTCAAGATATACAGAGAGACAAGATTTCAGGTATGCATATGCAATAGATGTATCTTAAACAAAACCTTCTTTTATTACTTTAAAAGTATCTAAAATATTTTTAGTATAAGTTTATTAAAAAAAAAAATTATTATACCAGTTTTAAAAAATTAATTGCATTGTTCCAGACATATACACATTCTGTTTCAATGAATTAATAGCATGGACAAAAATAAATTTAGACAAAATGACTTGCTTCCATATAGAACTTAATCAGGATTTGTGTTTATGGCACCCCAGTGTTTTATTTTATTATTACAATTTGCATCATTTTACTAGTAAACTGGAATGAATGAATTATTATGTATTCCCTGTATGATTAATAATTGATACAGTTAAAAAAGATTTTGAAAAAACCCATTACACATGAGATGAATTTGAATCCGAATTTAGTCTTTTTCTAACCACATAACAATACAAAATAATTGTAGACCAAAACTTTTATAATAATGTTTTCAGCAATTAATTAATTATTTTCATTAATTTTATAAGATAAGCAAAATATGAAAATCATAAAATGAAGCTGTATCAAACCTTATATGTTCTTTTTTTAGCCAAATCAGTCTTTCATGAAAATATTCTTTGACATCAGCATCTAATCCTTTACTTTTTCTGATTTCTAAAATAATGAAAAAATGTTGGTATACAAAACAGCAAATCCATATCATCACATATACATAGCGTCATACAATTTCTTCCTATTCCGTTAAGTTTAAAGAAGTCATCAAACAAACATCATTTAACTTATATAATTTAATATGAAAATTCCTAAAATTTTTGTTAAAGAAATACACACAATATCAATATTTCCTTTTAAAGAACCAAAAATTATTTTACGCATACATAAATTTCAAGAAAATTTAATGTTGGAATAAACACTGAATAGAAGTAAACCTTTGAAACTGGAGTGCTACTTTTAGAATTACGACCTGAAGTTGGTTTCTGCTTTGGTGAATCTGTAGAAAATGAAGTGTTTCGTCTTGCATTTATTGGAGATGACTTTGGATTACTGAATTTCAGAAAAGGCGATGGTGTATTTTCTTTTCCAGTTTTTTTCTTCTTAAAAAGAAAAAAAGTTATAAATCAAAAACAATAATAGTGCTCTTAGATTATTACAGTTAAAAAATATTGATAATTTGTTTTTTAAAAAAGTAATTCTGATATATATTCTATAACATATTAAAAATTCTTTAGATGAATTGTTTCTATGAACAATAAAAAAAGAAATAAAAGAACTTTTTGTTGCAATTTTGACTTCACAAATAAATTAAAAAAGTATTACATTATATTTGCTATGCAGTTACATATTAAACATTAGAAATTTACAAGTTTAGATGTGTCTTCACAATGATACAAAATATGACATTATTACATTTGGAAAATTAATGTTTCTGAAATTTCTTTTTTTCTAAGCAGCATGTTGTATTATGGAATTTTAATAACCATGGTTCCAGTTTTGTTGATTTGGGGACCTGAATGGCCGAGTGGCTAGCGCTCTGTACCACAGGTTTCTGGTTCGAGTCCCGGCGGTGCCATGGATGATTGTAGTGGTTCGAAATCCACTTTAAAATGTAGGTCCCGGTCTAATATGATTGTAGAGCGTTGCGGGGGCATTGTTACTCCGCATCCGTGGCTTATCTTTAAGTTACACGCGCCCCCTGGGTAATGCAAAGTGAGTATGTCTGTGCAGCGCTTGTCTTAAGGCAAGAAAGTGTTTGCCAGTTGCATTAGAAAGAAAAAGTTTTGTTGATTTATTAATGCATTTGATAATGCATTTGAATCATGATAAAAAAATTATCTTGATTATGAAAACTAAAAGTACATATATTTTAAATAATTTGTATTTTTACTAGGAACTTCAAAAATATTTATTCAAACATTTATGAAAGAGTTAAAAATTAACAATATCTTTTACATAATTTATGCTTATATTTGTATCACAATGAAAAATTTTCATACAAACATTCTAAAAAAATAATGTTTAAAGCACATGTAACTGCAAAAGACACTCATAGCAAAATACGTGTTGAAAATTAAAATTATTTTTTAAGCTACAAATATGATGCTATGCCAAATGAAATTTAAAAACTTAACTTTTTAGTTTTTTAAATGTTCTACCTAATTGGCTAGGTAATTACAAGATTTGGTGTTTCTGCAGTTGAAACTAGTTTAATATTAATTAATGCTCATAGTCTTAAGAACCATTCAATAGGATACTGATGACTTGCAGTCAATTAGATTATTGTTACTTTTTTTTGATAAAATGTTCAGTTTGGTGTAATAATTACTAATTAAATTAAAATTAGAAATATCAAGAATATCTTGAAAAGCCTTAGAGTATCTTTATAAATTTACATTAATCACATAGATATAACTAAGACAATTTTCATACAAATTATTTGATGTTATTTAAAGTTTTACTGAAGAACATGGAACTTTAGCATGACATTATCATTAAATAAAAGAAAAGATAATAATTGTCATCTCCTGCAAATAAGTTTTATTATTAGAAAATATTTTTTCATATAAAAAATTTCATATTTTTTGCCATCCAAAAATTAATAAATTTAATAATTATTACAGAAAAAAAGCTATTAGCTCACAGCGACATTATAGACAAATTATATTAAGATGGTACAGCGTTGAAAAAATTAGCAAAAAGTATTAAAATAAAAATATGTAATACTTTAGAATTAATTTAATTAAAAAAAATACATAGATTAACAATCTTAAAAATAAAAAAAAACAATTAATTGTAAAAGAGTTTTTATTTTATTGCAAATGACAAAATATGATGATCAGAAAAATAACTTTTTAAAAGTTTTATTTAAAATACCAATTAAAAATTCTTTAAAAGTTATGTTTAAATGTTTTGTTCATGCTAGACAGGGACAAATATTGAATAATTTTACATGCAACAGCTGATTTAAACATATTTGTATACCTTTTTCTCAGGACTTTCAGTTTCAGAAAATTTATTACTTGATATTGAGCTGTCACTACTCTTTCCATCTTTTTCTGGTTTATATTCATCTGAATCTTCAGATTCTGATGCAATAACTATACGCCGTCTCTTTACTTTCTTTCTTGGAGGTGATTCCTCTTCCTAAACATGGAAACAATTTTTTTATATCACAGGAAAACACAAAGATTAACACATCTAATAAAAGGAGTTATAAATATGCAGAAAGTCTTAATTAAATTGCAGGACAACTTTCTATTAATAAAACATCATAAATCGAGAATGAATGGTGGTATAATCCTAGATATAAAATCTTGTATTATGTTTGACTAAACAATTTACATTTTAAGTGTTTCAAAGATGTTAAAAGAAAGAGATGGCATTTGAAAATTTCTATTTCATTTAATTGGATGATATATTGTCACTTACATAATTTCTAGTGTCGATAATTTTAAAATCATTTAATGTATTTTTATCGAAAACATGAATTCTGAATCCAGCAATAATTAATGCTATATTTTTATGCAGCTACAGATTATTTGTAATTACAAAGTCAAGAACATGACGATTTAAGTTCTCAAATCTGACAATTACAATAAAATAGGCATTTCTGTACTATACAATATACATCAAATTTTCTCTTTCTTATAAAAATCTTTATTTAAAACATTATCTTTCTGTTCACACAAGAGGTTAAATTTCTTCACGCATATAAACTATATGTCCTAGTCATTAAATTCAGCATCCACAAGTTAGTAATAAAACATCTTTTGGGTTGCATTGATCTAATATTTTGCATACAAGTCCACAACAATTGATTCTACATGATTATCATGGATTTACATATTATATATTTATGCTTATTAATTGAAATTATTTTGGTATCCTTTTGCATTTTATTATATATATACATAAGTGATATGCATGGTAAAAAATAATTTAGATGTTTAACTATTGAGGGAGACAATATTTAAAATTTATCATTAACATATATTTTTTGGAGGATAAGAACAACAGAAATATACTTCATGAATACAAGTGAGTTTTTATTTATACTAAATTCTGAAAATTAATAAAAACAATCAATATTAAGACATACACAATATAATAGCATACAAAAACATTAAATATAATAATAAAATTTCTACCTTTCTTTCTTCCTCCTCAGAATCCTGATGACCTGTAATATAAAATATTTCTTTTCTTTAATGAAATGAATGAGCTATAGACATCAAAATATTTATCCAAAACTACTAAATATTACAAACTCTGTATATTTAACAGAATCTCTCTTAAACAGAATGTATTGGTATGAATACAAATATTAATGACGGACATGATTGATGTAGACAAAATTAAAAATAGACTTGTAAACAAAAATTAAAAATAGATGTTTGTGTTAAAAATACTTAGTACTCTAAACGACTTTAAATATTATGATGGCTTTGAGTAAAATCAATTCTATTTCGAAAAATAATATAAGTCACTTTTAAAAGCTTAAGTCAAGATTAAACAAAATTTACATCTTCATATTATATCAATAACTTTATTTAGATTTATGACTGATTAACTGAAAAATACACAAAAATTCAAATGAAGAGATATTACAAACAAAATATACTCAATGCATAAAGGTACAACATCTTAATATGTCATATTTCTAAAATTTAAAATCACATAAAATAATGAAGCAAAACAAAAACTTTGCACTTTTGTAGAAGTAATGCTAGAAAATACAATTAGGTATGACACTTCTTGTATGTAAAAGTAATATCTTACAATAATTGTAAATAAGTTTGGTTTATTCAGCAATGTGCTTCATAGTCCAAGAGAAAACATTAAATTTCATATGAATCTCACTGCCTTCTGCTTTAAAATCAATTGAATTTAGTTCAATATCTTTCATTAAAAAAAAAAATCTTTTATATTCAAGCAATGACAATATGCATTACATTTACTCAAGTACTATACATACCCTGACTTTGTTTTTTCTCTCTGGATCTAGAAATACTTCCATTCGATTGAAATCTTGAAGATTTAGGGGTTTGAGAATTTTCTAATTTTTCTGGAGATTTTAGAGACTTAGAGTTTTTTTCATTACAGGATGAAGTAATAGCAGGTCTCTTTACAGAATTACTAGATTTTGGCTGTGATGATTCAGATGCAGTAGTACTTGTACATGCTTTTCGTATGGTATCGGATGTAGATATTTCACCATTAGGAGATTTAGTCGCAGGGCTTTTCTTAAAAAAATCAAATAAAGATTTTTGTTTACTCATAATGAAAATAATATTTTTATTACCTTACAGATTACAAAACTTTCTAAAAGAGAAACAGTGAAAAAGAGCGCGAAGTCGATGTCCTTGCCAGATTTGACAGATAAATACAATATAAAAAAAAGTTTTAATCACTACTACTTTTTTTGAGCACTAGAGTTTTATTTTTCTATGATACAATTAATGGGTATGATATTAGATACATATACATGTAGAAAAATGATTATTTATTATCAATTCTAAAGTAACTATTTGAAGATAAAAAACCCCCATAACATAAAGGTCTATTAGTCCTGTCAGTAGGCTTGAAAAAGGGACTTGCCTTGCAAAAGATGGGTTAGATGATTTTTTTAAAATTTTTTTTACGGGAGGTGGTTGATATATTTTTATATTGTTGCTATTAGAAAAAAAAATCATGCGATCCACCATGACCGACACTGGGAGAATTTTTGAGGGTTGTAAATCTTTACCCTTGTTTTTCGAAATATCTCAGAAACTGTTGACTTAAGCAATTTTTTTTATTATTGATGCTTTAAACAGGATTAAATTTCTACAGTTTTTCTTATTACAACATTTTTACTGTGCAAATAGTAAGTGCGCTACAGCTTCTTGAAAATTGACATTTTTTCCCTCAATTTCATAAATATATATATACATACATTAACTTCTTATTCTGAATAAATAATGCCGATTAATCTTTAAAGTTTGACTAAAATCTTCATTTTCAGAAGATTTGCTTTTTCCCGTCCTTCCTACTCCCCTCCTCTTCTCGTTCCTTTCTCGCCACTCATAATTCTCGTTTGAAAATCGCAATTGTTTTATGCAGTGGATTAATCGCAGTTGCAGTAGACAACTCGATCTGACTCCAATGAATACATCAAAACAAAGATTTCTTGGTTCACTTTTTTTTATTATTATTAAGTAAATATTTCGTCATGGAATAAAAAAAATAAAAAAATTGCAATTTCAAATCTCAGAAATAAGTAAAATACAAAAATGTTTTCCTATATTGGAAAGAAAAAAAAAAAGGAATCTTATTTTTTTTTTCAGAACAGATAAATTAGGACAGTCACATTAAAAAAAAAAAAAAAAGGACTTTCATAGATACGAAAATTAAATCTAAAATCACGTAAAATTTCTTGACGACGGAATTAATACGCTGTTCAATTCATAATAGCATTATATACATATTTTATTTTAGGTTGGCCACAGCCGTAATTGATGTTATGCAATCGGCAGCGAAAAGCTATTTGATTACAATACAATCGGGTCAGTGACCCGAGCTTTGGGAGCTCTTGAGAAAGGAAGAAATTCAGCGATTATTTTTTACTGAATATTTTATTTAAAAAAAAAAGGAATTTCGCTAACGATATTTATATTTTCAGTTTTAAAATTCATAAATTATTTAACTAATTAGAAATAAAGATTTTCTGACATTTCTGACATTAAAAATGATACCTGTGAATGCATTGATGTCTGTTAAGATTATGTCAACCCTACTTCCAGATGGCACCCCTAGACACAAAGGCTTCTGGGAGAAGCTAAGAGTTACCAGATTTGCTTATTAACTCAAAGGGCATGAGATCACCGTTATGTTTCAACATTTTACAATGAAGGAGCTAGTGGCCGCTATGCGGCCAAGGATCTCCGTAATAATCTACAATAAGAGTTACCAGGAAGTATGACGGATAAAGTTAGTATACACGAGAGTGTTTTGATAGCAGTAGAATCATGCAATAGGATGTTTTAGAAGAACATAAGGTATAAAAAGACGAAAGGTCGTGAAAGTAGCGTGTTTTCTTATCAAGAGAGTAGAATAGCGAATACTTTTTGAGATCCAGTGATTTTAGGTAGCGATATACTTGCCTGTTTGATCTATATAGCAGCGATTCCCAAACTGTTTTGATCACGTACCCCTATGACGAAAATAATTAAAAATTCTGCCCCATATAATACAATGTGATATAATTATTCATGTATGTCTATACACATAAACAACTTCCCGAATGATTAAATGAAGCAAGATTCTTCTAAATAATACAGTTTAATTATACGTTAACGATTAAATATAGATATTTCAGCCAGATGCCATTCATCCACAATAACGATTATTTCCGTTGGCAACATAAGAAGATACCAATAATATATATATATATATATATATATATACACTCATGTCCATAAATTAAGGATAATTCAGAATCACAAAGAAATTGAACTCTAAAATAAAAATTTCACCTGTAGAATTATCACACACATTTTGAAGAAGAATATGCAAATTACAGGAAATCACCAGATGGCGCGGATAGTACGTCACAATGACGAGAGTGTAAGAGAGGGGTATATAAGGAATGGTGGCAAAGAAGTAAAATTGTTCACAAGCGCTTTAAAAGCCTTTCAGTGCAATAACCGCATAGTTATGGCACAAAGGAAGCATTTGGATGATTTTTTACGTGGTAGAATTATTGGACGACTGGAATGTGGACGCACCCAGCTGGAAGTATCCGAGGAACTTGGAATCGCCCAGAGTGTCATCTCCAGGCTTTGGCAACGATTCCAAGATGATGGTAATGTGAGTAGATGTTACAGCACAGGTGGCCCCCGAGTTACAACGCCGAATGAGGACCGGTATTTAGCAGATACTGCCAAAAGAAACAGACGGAGCACAGCATCAGACCTGTCTCGTCAGCTCTCTTCAGCTACCGGTACGACAGTTTCAAGGCAGACCGTGTACAGACGCTTAGTTCACATTGGTCTATATGCTCGTAGGCCTGTCAGATGTGTTCCACTTACCGCAACTCACTGTCGCCTGCGATTAACCTGGAGTAGAGAGTATGCATTGTGGACACCGCAACAGTGGTCTGGTGTGATGTTTTCCGACGAGTCCAGGTTTAGTTTGCAGTATGATTCTCGCCGGACTTTCATATGGAGAGCGCCAGGTACCCGTTACCACCAAGAGAACACCATTCGACGGCACCGTTACGTGGTGCAGGATGGCTCGTTTGGGGAGGAATTATTCTTGGTTCCAGAACTGACCTGCATGTTCAGAGTGTAACGATGACAGGCCACATCTATCGGGATGTCATTCTGAACAACTTGTACGTTTGTTTCGGGGCGCCATGGGTGCTGAATTTCTGTTTATGGATTAAGATTAAGTCATTTTATTAAGATTAATTAAGATTAAAAAATATTCAGTTATTAAGATTAGTCATATATATATTTTTAAATTTATTATTTAGATTTTAAAAATCGAAACAAGCTTAAAATTAAAAAAAAAAAAGATCCACGAAAAAAAACAATATTAAAAAAATTTATGTTTTCTTTTTTTAGTAAAAAGGAATACATTTATTTAGATGGTAAAAGTCATATTTTTATATTTATTTATTCACTTTCTAAAGTATTTTTTTTTTTTTTTTTTACTTAATCAACACTAATGAACTAATAGACAAAATTCATTATAATTTCTCAACATGTTTAACCATTGTAAATTTGCTTCATGCATTTTTCATGTATTTCCTTAGAGGTGCAGCAAATGAGGGCCAATTTCTCTTTCCTCCATAAAGACCATTAGTGTAGTGGCATATTTAGTGAAATACTAGATGATCCTGTAATAATAATAAAAAATATATATATAACGCCTTTCTCTTTATAGTATATTTCGTGTATCTCAGTGTATTTTAGAAAGAAAAATATCTTAAACTTGTATGCATCAGCATAATTTTAAGCCACCGAAAAATTTTCTGCATTAAGAAAAACATTTAGTTGCCGAATTTTTTTTTAACACTAGTTAAGAGTTACGTAAATTATGATAAAAAAAAGTTTTTTTAACAAAATTTTTATAAACTTTGACTTAACCAATTCAAAGTCTAAGTTAGGGAAAAATTTGAAAATTCCAGAAAATTCTGAGAATTTCGTAGAAGTAATAAATGATTTTGGCAAGAAATAATAAATATAGCTCTATGTAATTTTAAAACATTCATTTAATTAACCGAAGATTTTAATCCAGCCAAACAATGCGAATTCTTTTTACGCGTAACATCAAATAAAAAGAATTCTTTTTATAATTCTATTTAAAAGAATTCTTTTTAGAAACGTATTCATCCAGTAAAAAGATGTGAAGGTGTACTTAATTTCGGTAGGTAAGAGGAATTGATTTTATTTACATTAATATAATTTTTATTTTAAACTATAATAAGTGATTTCTACGTAAAGTCAATAAATATAACTGAGAATTTAGTTTAAAATTTTTAAAAATCGAAAATTATGTTGAACATTAATTAATGATCATAAAAAAAGCTTTAGTTTTGTTTTAATTGAATTCACATGACAAGTACAATAATTTCCTTTAAATTTTTTAGATAATTTATTTATAATTATTCTCCTATTATTTTATATTTAATCATTCTATTTCTTTGGTATACTGCTAGTGCCAAATTTCTTTTAATGATGAGTTTTTATTTAACGATTATTATTTATCTTAATTCATTAATATGAACAACATAAGTTCATATTAAATTAATTTTAAAAAGGTTAGAAAATATCGAAAAAATTAAAACAAATGAAACATCTAAATGAATGAATAAATAAATATGAGAAATTTTTAAATTCTTAATATTTATCTATGTTTCAATAAAACATATACAATATTATACAATTTTATTACTGTATACAAGTTTAATTTAATTATTTTTAATGAATTTAATCTGAATATTTAATCAAAAATAATTTAATTAAACTTGTATACAGTTGTGTACAATAATTGTATACAGTATTTTTCTATACAGTAATAAAATTGTATATGTACATATATGTTTCATTGAAACATAGAAAAATATCAAGATTTTGAAATTTTTTATTTATTTACGTATTCATTGAGATGTTTCATTTGTTTTAATTTTTAATTGAAAAATGTATATAATTGTAATTTAAGCAACTAGACTGCTCTTTAATTTCTGTTTTTACTCAATATAGAATTGCATTTTTTTCCTTTTAATTTCAATATTTAATACTAATACAACTTAAAATCAGAAACATTTTTATCAAGTAAATAACAATATATATCATTATAGTTATTTATTTCAAAACAACTTGATAAATTAAAGGCTAAATAAATCTTAATTTTCGATTTTAAGTACAAAGTAAGTTACTAACCATACATAGCTAAATATGTATAAAAAAAGTTATTCTTAGGAATGTATGACATTATTTTTTGTCATGAACTGTTTAGAGAAGATAGTAATTTTTATTTTAATACACAACTCAAAAACAATAATGACGATAAATTTCTTCCTATTTATATGCGAGGCTTTAATCAACCTCTGCCGTCCGTGAAGAATGGATTAAAAAACTGCAAAAGGGAACCCCCCATAAAATTTAAATTCATCCCAGAAAGTAAGTCACAAGTACCTCCATCCGTGACTAATTCCTGCACGTTAATCTCAGAATCATTCACCACGCCATCTTGTTTAATAGGATAATCAGCTTTCATTAAGTTCACAGAGTGTAAACGCTTTCTTTGTTGGAGAAAGCGCATCCATCAATTTTCTTTCCTATGTCGTTTAAGCTGAGACGGTATTTATCTGTTTTATCATTATGAATAGTTTTTTCAAGTCGGCAGAACACTTTAGAGCCTTTCTGTCATAATCATTAAAAAAGCTTCCAGACAAAATACGTTACTCAACCTAATGGTAAAGCGTTAAGGCTTTCGAATAATAGCCCTGTGATATAAAGCTCTGGTTATTTATTCAAAAAGTGCGGAAAGTTCAATCAGAGGATAATGTCGCCTCCAAATATGAGGATAAACTACCACCAGATCCCTAAAGCCTTGTCATCAATGCGTAAAAAATATAAACAAAAAGAGTTTTTTTTCTTTTTTTCTTTTTTCTTTTGATATCTAGGGGAATGCAGCTTTGCCGTCGATGCCCCAGATAGTTTTGGTCTTGGTATATTACTTTCATTAGTGTTTTTACGTGAATAAATCCGACAAATCTCTTGGACTTTTGCAGGGTGGATAACTCGAGACATCACTCACTCGTAAGTTAACTAGATGGTGAAGATTTTTATGCCATTTATTGTGGATTGAAAATATAATGGAGTTCCTTAGAAGATGCGAATGATTGTGCCGTAACACATACAGATTCCTACAGCTACAGCTGAACTGTAAGTTTTTCGTTTGAATTTCGAGAGCTTACAGTTGGTGTAGACAGGATTTAGTTATCGCTTATTTCAACAATTTTCTTAAGTGGTAAGATAAAATTGCTTAACTATTCTTGAAAAAATGCAATTGGTGAATGTTTAAATGACGCAGAATTTGGTGTTTAAAATTGATTAAACAATAATATAGGTAGAGTAATAGTATAAAAAAATTTCCTACTAGTATAAGGTATTTTTATTGATAATAAACATAATTTTTTATAAGGACATTTGTGTTCTTATTCAAAACTGATCATTTACAAATTAAAAACAGCTAGTTTCAAAATTAATTTAATAATTAATTTCGTTTATCTCAACTTTAACTTTTAAGTTATAAATTATTAGAATAAGGAATACAAAATGTCAAAAAAATTTGTATTTTATTCGATCCAACATCTTAACTCCCTTTGCCACATTTGAAAGAAAAAAAAATTTGTCTTGAGCCGCATTTAGAGGAAATATGACCATAGTTATTAAGCAAAAAGTTAATAAATAAAGTAAAATCTATGATATCCATAATGACGAATAAGTAAAAATGTTGTAAAGTAATAATAACATATGTAAAGTAAAGTTGTTGTAACAAGTTGTAAAGTAATAATAATACAAGGAAAACAAACTACTTTCCAGACAGACTGCTTTTTGAATTACTAAGCAGTTCCAAAAGTTTTAATGAAAAAAAATGATAAACGTCATAGATGATGTAAATGTCATTTATAAATTGTTATTTAAATGAAAGGAAAATTTCTTTTTTATGTATTTTTATGTTAGAATTTAAAAAAAAAAAAAAAAGCAAAATAAGTTTATAAAAATCTAAATGTTTAAAAAATTTCGCTATATAATGGTGGACCACATTTATAACAGCCTTGAGTCATGAATTGGACAACTCTGCTTTAAATTAAAAAGAAAAAAATCTTATTCATTGCAATAAGTATAAATAAAAACAGAACTAGAATTAAAATACTTAATGTAAACTTTCTAGGGCATAACCTCCATTTGAATTTGATTTGTCTATTCATTTTGGTTGCGCAAATGCTTCGAAATTCTGTACAAACACTACTGGCACAGTCACGCACTGTAGGAGCATATGTCACTATTTGACAGAGGATGCAATTGGGCTGAAGGAAACAGGTTGGTCAAATCCAAGATAGCTCTGGATTTGATTGATTTTGGCAGGAATAGTTGAACCTTGGCAGAATACAATTCAAAGAACACATTGGCCGATCTAGAGAGATTACACAATATGAAGACAGTGATCTTCAGAGGGGCTCTGATAGCACTTAATTCCTCATTATCAAAGATCTGACGTTTAACCAGGGCACAAATCATCGCAAGAATCATTAATAAGCCACTCAGAGAACGACATGGAATTTCACTTATTTGAATAGAGTTGCTTCTAGCGATAAGTCTCGCTTCGAATTGAGTCTCGAAGATCAGCGAAGATGTATATGGAGACTTCCTGGAGAGTTATAGAATATTAACACAGCCCAACATTCTGGAGTGCCATTTCACTTGATATTCGGACAATTTTAGTTATTTTTTGGCGTTATTTTCACAGCATGGCATCCATGATGTTCTACATTCCGCTTGGTTGCCATTTATATCATGGTACCTAGATCATATATTTCATCAGGATAATGATCGTCGGCCAGTGGCAAACATTTCTACTTACTGTCTTCGTGCTTGTCACAAGGTCAACCATAACACCAGCTAAATGGCGTCCAGACGAGAGGTACGAGAGAAGCGAAGTCGATCTCGCTCTGAGTGTTTCCTCCTGACAGCGAGAAACAAGTATTTCAACAACATTTCTTTGAAAGTGAATGACAGCTGTTCGAAAATAGGGATCCACGAGAAATCCTTTTGATGTGTGGGAAAAACCAACTCTGGTCGGAACGGCGCTGAAACAGTTGACTCCCGTCGAAGGTTCTGTCTATACTGAGATAAACCAGTTTATAACTGATTAGCGAGACTGACTCGCGTGTTCTCGAACTCTAGTCTGGAAGCAGCTTAAATTTCCTGTAGAGCATGTTTGGGTTTGACGAGCTGGTAGGTGCCTTTGACTCTCCCAGGATCTCATCAATGTAATTGGACAGTTGGGGAGAATCCCGTAGGGAGATCCTCACTAATTTTACCAATCAATCTCTAATCTGATAACATTATTTATAAGAGACAAACGTGTATGAATATCTTATTGATTTGTTTTTATGTAGCTGTATCTGATGAAAAAAACATTCAATTCTTCTGAAATTTTAATTATTTCTTTTATTATACATATGCATACATCAAATGTATCTATTTTCTTTTCATTTTCTTAACTCTTTCTTAATGCGCGGGGTTTTTTTCTTTTTGTTTTTCTAAATGTATATTGAAGTAATAATTAGAAGTCTATTAATTTTTTGCTGAAACATATCTTATTATTTTTGTTTGTATATTTTCCAAGTACATGTATATAATGATAATATTGACAAATTGGTTGGTTCTTATTGAGTAAGAATTTTCAAAACCAGTCAGAAATAGTCCTAATAATGAGCAGCCTTGAAAGGTGGAGACCATTATAACGTGAGATGTTTTATTCTTATTTAGCAAGAATTTTCAAAATCAGTAAAAACATTTGCAATAATAAGCAGTTTTAATATCAAGCTATTTTTTCCTCTACAAACATATTAAAAATTAAAATAAGAATTATTGTTACAGCAACATTCTTTTTAAAAGTAAAATAAATAAATAAATAAGAATAAGAAATCTGAAATAAGTTATAATTATCTTTTCTTTGATGATTTAAAAATGCAGGCGTCTCATTGAACAGAAATTAATTAAAACACTGGAAAATAATGTCTATATTTTTCATTGTATTGCTTTGTTCTAAAATGTATTTTAATCTCTAAACTTTCGAAAAAAAGCAAAACTCAATTAAAAAAAAAAAAAAAAAAAAAAAAAAGTAAAGTAAGTGTTCTGAATTTTTCAGAAATATCATCAAAGCAACGTTGAATTCACAACTAAGGAACGCAAAAATTTCAAAAATACTATCATTTTTTTTTTTTTTTTACCCTTCCCCCTAAAAAAAAAAAAAAAAAAAAACTAGGTGCACTATTGACTAAAATGTTACAAAAACCGCCCCCCCCCCTCCCCCACATAACTCAGAAGAATAACTAGAATACCAAAAAGCTATTCTTTAACGTGTAAAATAGCTAGATCCTTATTGAACAAAAATTTGCAAAACCAGAATTGAGAGAAAACAAAGAATATGGAATAATCATTCCTTATTACCGCAAGAAGCTACGATATCGTTTCTCTTCATATTTCTTACACCCAAACAAATAGCTGAGTTCCGCTTCGCATTATTGACGCCTGAATTCCCCAAAGTACCGACTCCCACCGATAACACAAATAAAGGAAAAGTCGGCTCCGTGCGAAGTTAATTATTGTTGGTAAGGTAGCTAACCTGGCTCCCAACTAAGTTTCTTGGTAGCATTGTTGCTGCCTGTCTTGTGCTTATAATTGATTTATCTCGTCTCTCAGAAAGTTGGCTTCAAAAAACAATAAATCTTCAAGTTGTCGGTGAAACGGAAGGAATGACGATATGTAATTATAGACAATTCAGTAAAAGAACGCCGGATTCCTCTGGAATTCGATTTTTAGGAGAAGGAACTCGAAAACGTTACAGAATCGAAATTTAAGGCTCCATTCTCCAAGTTTACTTTTTCCCCTTTCTTTATTTTTCAAAAGAAAACATTTTAAGGCATTCCAGACAGAAGAAACATTTTCCAGCATTCATGGGATAGGATTTTTTTTTCTCAGGCGTCTATACTTTCGATGCTTAACATTCTGATAATTTTTTTTAAAGTGATAATTTTAGTCTTTAAGAAAAAATTGTTTTTGACCTCCAAAAATTAATGTACAAATTTTTTTTGTTGTTGTTGTCTAATTTAAAAAAAGACTAAGTAAGATAAAGACTTAAAAATATTAAAATAAATAGCTAAATAGATACAGATCTATAATAGACTAAATAAATAAACTAAAGACTTGAAAAGACATGACTCAGACTAAATTATGAATAAAAAAAGACAAGAAATTCCTATAAACTGTTTGTTATACAGTTATTTATTGCATTTTATATCATTTTGCCATGGTGTGTAATTTATAATTCAATAATTTAATTACCTTTGTCATAATAACACATCTTTGGAGAAAAAGGAAAAGAAAAGGAATGTTTTACAGTAAATGATCAATAAAGTAGAAAGTTTTGCAGCAAATGATTAAATGGATTTTAATAAGGAATATCTCTTGCTCTAGTTGTAAAACATTCTTGGCATCACCTTTCCATACCGATAAAAAATGTTTTTAGATTCTTGAATGGGAGATGCTAAACACGAAACGATCTAGAACAGTCACCTGTCTTCCAAAGTAGTTCCACAGATGTTTAATAAGATTAAGTTGCGAGGATCAACTGGACAGTCCTTTTGTCCCATTACTAGTGATCTTCAAAATATATGTCGATGAGCCTAGTTCGATGAGAGTAGGCATTTTCACTTTTTAGGATGAAGACATTCTCTAGCGCTCGATGCCCCAAGTTTCGGGTTTGAGACCCGGCGGTGTCATGGATGTTTGAAGTGGTTCGGAATACACTTTAAACAGTAGGTCTCTGTCTAATATGACTGTAGAGCGTCGGGCGTAAGCCTGACAACTCTATCCCGTAAAAAGAAAACATCTCTTGTCTCGAAATCTGCCAGTAGGCAGACGGTCTTGGCCCACCATGGAGCTATTGAGCCAATGAAGAAGATGAAGAAGGATGAATACATTACCTACAGCAGCATCATGTGGTCCTACATATGAAACAATGATTTCGTTCTAATATCTCTCAATTACAACTTGTGGTTCTTCCATGGTATATTGAAGATCAGGTTCTTTGACATTTATTGCATGCCAGGTACTTTGACCTATGTTTTACAGTTTAACAGAGAACAAAATTGCAAGGGGGAATTTAATGTAACTGATTTATTAAGTTTTTTGAAGAATGAAATAGAAGCGCGAGAAAAATCATTGAATGCAACTTCTGTTGACTTTAAGAATTCAAAATCATACGAAAATAAGGGGAAATAAAATATAAAATTTCTCAACGCAATCTAATTTTCGGTGAAAGGTAAACATACAACATCTTACACATTAAATACCTTAACAGAAGTAAACTGAGCATTTTGCATTGGTAAATATACTTAAATCTAATAGTTGTAATTTAAATATACAAAACGTAAGAATTCTTTGCGTAAACAAAGTAAATGCTTCAGATGTTACAAAAAGTTCTATATAAAAATTCGCTGTAAAATTATTCATATCAAGTGTAGTGTTTGAAAATATAATGGTCATCAGAACTCTCTATGTAGCCAGACGTCTGCCATAATGTGACGAAAGAAGAAAAAATAGTGCTCTCCCCTTAACACGAACTCTTTCTAGTGGAAATGAGTCATCTGGATTCCGAGTGTTTTTCCAAACAATAAGATGCAAGCTTGTTTGTAGAAACTTGTAAATGTTAGGCTGTGTCTAGACACCATTTGAGCCAGAACTTTTATTACCAGAGGGCTGGCGCGAAGGCTAGGTTTACAGGTCACAGGTCAGAAAGAACTAAAAATTATTGCCTTTGGTGGGGTGGGAGATGCTCCGTCTACTATTCAAAATAGAGTGCGTTTCTTATTGACAGACGAGAAGACCGAATATACAACGAGCATAGAAGCTTTAGAAATTGAAACTATATGCCCAAATATAAGGGCTGCAGCTACTTTAGAATTGGGCGATAAGATTAAGAAATTGGGAATAGATTTATTCGGATGTTTCCTATGATCTAAAACCAGGAAAAAAATAGATACATTGACAGATAGTGATTATTATTGGACAATTATGACTGGAAAATGTAAACATCTTTCACCAATTGTCGTCTTAAATGAAGTTAAATTTGTATGGAAATGGACGGTTTTCTAATTCATTTAATTCGGTGAATGCAATGCATGTTTCAATTTGGGATGAAGGTAAAGAGGATAAAACTTTAATTGAACTCCAAAAATTTGGGGATCTTGTACCTTTGAGACTTAAAGATGATCCAATGGATAAAAAACAGTATCATAAGCAAATGTTAAAACAATATGATGAATCAATTAAATTTAAGGATGGTAGATATGGAGTTAAACTTCTTAGAAAATTTGATAATGTCGGTCTTCCGAATAATTATAATGTTGAAAAAAGGAGATATTTCGTTAAAAATTTAGGAAGAATCTATCTTTGTTTAAAGATTACAACGCTGTAATAAATGAATATTTGACCTTAAGAATTGTAGAGAAAGTTGAGCCTCAGGAATTAAATTCTTCTTATGAAAATTTGGCGTATTACTTAAGCATCACGCAGTAATTCGCAAGGACAAAAAAAAAACAACAAAGCACTCGTAATTTTTGATATATCTGCTCATATTACATCAGAACCACAAAATTAGCTATAATGTTTAGAAAAGAAATGGAAAATTGCAATGAAGTTAGGCTAATATACGTATTATAAAGTTAATATAAAGTACTGATATAAATCCGTCCTACCTTCTTGTGCATTCGGATACTGATTAACGAGATCCCAGCACGCAAATTTTCACAAGCATTAGAACTGTTTTAACTTTTAGAAACAAGCTCCAAGATATTAGGTACATCCGGACCACAAAGAATTCCGAGTCATAATTTTTTATACCATCAATTTTTCCTTACATTAGGTAAAAATTCTAACCAAAAAATTCCTCTAATATAAAAAAACTGTTTCCTAACAAGAATCAATTAAATAAACAAAATTAAATTTAAAATTTTTATTTATGGAAATAATTTTCTTTTTATTATAGTTTTAGATAATCCCTTAGCCCTCAACGCATGGCTTAGTGGCAACGTGTACAGACGCGATTGTAACAATGTGTGTAAAATCGTCTCGCATCGATAGTTAGACTGCCTGGTGGAAGTTTTCTGGGTTTTCCTCCATATGACATGTAAATGCATGGCAGTTGCCTCTAAATGTCCTGTCAAAATGCTCTGTCGTCCCCCATCACCCATCGGTGGGCACACGAGGACTAAGTTGACTGGAACCTACATTTTAAAGTGTATTTCAAACCATTACAAACATCCTTGGAATTGACGTGATTCGGTGCAACCGATCGAACTCGAAATCTGTGGTATCGAGAGGCTAGTCCTCTAGAACCATTAGGTTCCTCCTAGGTAGGGGGATGTGGTGAAATGTGGAGTAAAGTAAAAGACCATTTTGGAGATTAAAATGACTATGTATGATACTCAACAACGAATGAAACACATAGAGGGTTTTCTATTTCAGCGCAAGATTAATTATTAAAACTTAGAGAGTTATTTAAGCATTTAATGTCCCAGTATCTCCTAGTTTTTTGACGTCAGAATATTTTCTAGGGAGAATGTCATTCGGATCCTAGTCAGAAAGAAAGAAGTTTGAAATAAATTGAACTTTCAAATTAGGCGAATAGGTTCTGAATCATGTTATCTCTGGGAGATACTCTGAAGTTAAAACGCTGCCGAGGTTTTTTCTGAGACTGAATAACTGATTTTTTTATTGGAATAGAAAAACGCAACGAGTTTTTCTCCCTGCTGGACATCAGACATAGTCATTTTAATTTTCAAGGGATGGTGTACAAAAAATAATTTGAAAGATTGAAAGAGAACAATTTTCTTTCAGTTTTTCCTTTCCTTTTCCTACAGACTTTCAGTTTTTCAGTGGCCACCCTATACTAGCAATCGATGAAATGTTTTAACAAAAATACTGAAGGTATGAATATATACTGAATATTTGAAACCAATATGAAAATTAAAATCGAAATAAAAATCAATACACATGAATATAAAAAATCGGACCCCCTACCCCGCACAATAAACTTTATTTTGTTTAACCCTCTATGGCCTGTGTAACGTTCAGGTCACATTCTTTTTTTTTTTTTTCGTTCTAATGCAGCTGGCAAACACTTAGACAGCTTGGTCTTGGATGCCTTAAGGCAAGCGCTGCACAGACATACTCACTTTGCATTACCCAGGGGGCGCGTGTAACTTGAAGATAAGCCACGGACGCGGAGTAACAATGCCCCTGCAACGCTCTACGATCATACTAGACCGGGACTTACAGTTTAAAGTGGATTCCGAACCACTACAAATATCCATGGCACTGCCGGGACTCGAACCCGAAACCTGTGGTACCGAGCGCCAGAGCGCTAGCCACTCGGCCATTCAGGCCCAGGTCACATTCTAATAAATCAACATTTTACCAAATAATTTTAGTTTCTCCACAAGATGACGTTTACATATTAATTATATAATGTCTCTGAAATAACCAATGACAATGTTGATGACGGTTGGCCGCACCACCAACCTGAAATATCAAAGTAAATACCTTTCCCGTTGACTGTAGGTAGTAACCAACGGAACCATTTTGTGCAATTGACATTATTTGTGCTTCTGTCGGTGTTTACTAAAAAATAAAAATAGTGTACATAATAGCTCTGAGTTTGTATATTTGTAAACATTTGTTTACATTTCAATAATCATGTTGTTACTATTTGTATACGATACAATTTTGTGACTTTCATGTTAACGTGGGTTATTACTGCATATTTCGGTATAATTAGGATAAAGCTTGTGCTTTCTTCTATTTTTAGATTCATATGTCATATACCCAAAATATGGATGAAAAAAATCATCACATAAAAATAGAAGAGGAATTAGAATTTGACGTATTAATGGTAATAGATCCGGAGATTATATATTAGATTTATTATTTCTGCGAAAAGATGAAGTAGCACATTGGCCAATTTTTTTCGAACAACAGACGAAGCAATTCTAAAAATAAAATGTTCAAAATGCAACGCCCATCTATATTTAACACTAAGTGCAAACTGTGGAGTGGAATGGAATTTTACGCTTAAGCTTTTATGCATAAAAGTGCAAATATATATTTTCCTAATGCAACTGGCAAACACTTAGACAGCTTGATCTTGGATGCCTTAAGGCAAGCGCTGCACAGACGTACTCACTTTGCATTACCCAGGGGGCGCGTGTAACTTTAAGATAAGCCACGGACTCGGAGTAACAATGCCCCCGCGACGCTCTACGATCCTATTAGAACCGGGACCTACTTTTTAAAGTGGCCTCCGAACCACTACAAACAACCATGGCACCGCCGGGACTCGAACCCGAAACCTGTGGTACCGAGAGCCAGAGCGCTAGCCACTCGGTCATTCATGCCCCTGAAGTGCAAATATTGTAAGCCGTTGTTACTTCATAGTTACAAAGTGAATGAATTATAATAAAAATGTTTAAACTAGTAAGTATTTTTAATCGTCATATAGTATGTAGGTTTATAATTATTGAAGCTCGATTCGTGGCTCAGTGGCAACGTGCGCCGCTGGTGAACATTAGGGCTGAGGTTCAATCCGCTGGAGGCTTTGTTGCAGACACTGCTTCAAAAAACGAGAATACTCAATGGCGTTTGGGATGTTAAGCATCTTGTCTCGTTATTTGGATTACCTGGTGGGGGGTTTTTCTCCCATACTATACGCAAATGCTGGGTAGTTCCCCCTAAAAGCGCTCCCGGAAGGCACTGCCCTCCTCTTTCAGCGACACGGAGTCAAGTCAGACTTCTACCTACGGGTGCTCCATCCCAACAGAAGCTGCACCTTTCCTTCCATCCATGAGTAGATTACTCATGGAATGTCCCGCACTGCAGGGCACTGATGATTAGTCACAACAGCAACAACAGAATAGCATAACAATATACACTGAAGTGACAAAAGTCATGGGATACCTCTTAATATCGTGTCGACCCTCCTTTCGCCCGGCGAAGTGCAGCAACTCGACGTGGCATGGACTCAACAAGTCGTTGGAAGTCTTCTGCAGGAATATTGAGCCATGCTGTCTCGATAGACGTCCATAATTGTGAAAGCGTTGATGGTGCAGGATTTTGGGCACGAACAGACCTCTCGATGATGTCCCATAAATGCTCGATGGGATTCATGTCGGGCGATCTAGGTGGCCAGATCATTGGTTGGAATTGTCCAGAATGTTCTTCAAACCAATCGCGAACAGTTGTGGCTCGGTGCCCGGTCTAACAGACAAGTCCCTTGTACGTCCCACATTGATTTCTGCGGTTATTTGACGCAGTGTTGCTTGTCTGTTAGAATTTACGACTCTTTGCAGACGTCGCCGGTCTCGGTCGTTAAGTGCAGGCGGTCGACCACTGCGCTGTCCATGGGGGGATGTTATGCCTGAAATTTCATACTCTCGGCACACTCTTGACACAGTGGATCTGGGAATGTTGAATTCCCTAACGATTTCCGAAATGGCATGACCCATGCGGCTAGCTCCAACTAACATTCCGCTTTCAAAGTCTGTTAATTCCCGTCGTGTGGTCATCATCACGTCCGTCAAAACCTCTTCACATGAATAACTTGAACAGAAATGAAAGCACTGCGCATTTATACCTGTTCTACGCGATGCTACTGCCATCTGAAAATTTGCATATTGCTATCCCATGACTTTTGTCAATTCAGTGTAATTGTTGCATTCAATAATCAATTACTAGTAAGTGACATTTGATTGTTTAATTAACAACAAGTTACTTATTACACTGAGGATTAGACACACACGCATAATTATTGATTTTCCGTTGCATAATTTTTTTTTTTTTTTACATTTATGAAAAAAAGTCGGCCCATAGGAGATTAAATATAACTAAAGGATTCACAGTCCTTCATTTAAGGAATCGCCTTAATACATATTGCTGATTTATCAGTTGCATTATTCAACTGTTTAAATGGATAACTAATACACTCAACAGTGTCAGAACTCTGTCTTTACTGTTGTTTTATTAAAATGTCCGATAGGTGTCATGCACTCAACAGTTAATTGCTTGAATTACTCTCAATTGACTCATTCGTGGAAGTGCTCTAGGGCGATCAAATATCACCGACGACTTGATTGGATAAATGGCTTCGCTAAACATTCGAAATCAAATTTCGATTCTGAATCAGTGCTTAGAAAAACGTACGGAGGCATGATTGCACGAAAATGTAACAATTGACTTATGAAAACGTATGAAATTGTAGCGATTCTTTTTCATCTAGTATAATCAAGTTAAAAATTTCAAAAATTTAAATATTTCATTTTATTATACGAAGGAATATTTTATTAAACGTCTGAAAAATGTCTTCTCGTTTTTTTATTTAGATAAGACGATAATGGAAAAAAATAATGAAAATATTATTTCTTTGTTCTTTATAATGGTGGCTTTATGGACAAAAAAAAAAAAGAAAATTAGATTTTTAAATGTAGCTACTTCGTTTTATTCTAGTAAAAATGTTTATATATCATGTACTCGTATATATTCATATTTCTCGTATATACAAAATGTTATATAGACAGGAAGATTATAAAAAGTTCCACCGATTTTTCCCATTCAATTTGGTATGACCTTTCAGTGGAGGATGGGCTTTCCACTAACAGTGTCACAACTATTGAATGACTGGGAAGTCATTTGTCAAAAAAACGAAACAATGAAGCATATTGAACACTACAGTGGGTTTAATGTGCAACTCATGCCAAATACGTTGTAATCTCGATTCAAAATAACACTGGCAGCAAAATTTACTTTCTTTATGCCACTTACAACGCCATCTATTAATAAACTTCTGACTTTTTTGATGTCGCACCGTTGTCTCTTTCTTCAAGTATCTTCTATTCAAATTTGAACTCATTGTGACGAGTGGTTCTTTTTTTACAGCATTTTGAAAGTGGGGCTTTAATTATAATCCCCTATATATTCATATTACTTGCATGTACAAAATGTTATTTTTTTCTTATTACAATTACATATGTATGTGTTTCTTAACTTTATATTCGTTATTTTTAAATGTAGATGTTTACTATTTTTTTTTTTAAAATGCCAGTTCTTCTTAATTAAATATTTATTCATAAAAAACATTTAATTCAGTTGGTGTATAGTAAATTGGTACAGATTATACAGTTGACTGACATAAATTTGTAGACCTATTTATAAAAATATGATGACAAAGATTAATCTATACACTAAGGCAACGGCAGGCTTCGTATCAATTTGTATGTTATTAAATGTCAAATATATAAAGGCTCGTATCTAACTAATGCTTGATTCATATTCTTAAACATGAAATAAATATTTGTTGTTAGTTTTACTTATTCCTGGAATTATGCCAGATTCTACTTATCTGCCATGTTCTTGACAGAGGACTTTTTTTTTAATCGGTCAAGACTATGATTAATAAGCAAGTTTTTACAAAATGTTGTACAGAAAGTAATTTTGATGCTCTTCAAAAACAATTTTCCTGGCTTGCAAAATTAAAATAACTTTTTAAAAAACGAACTTTAAATGACTTTTAAACGGACAATAAGGACAGGAGAGAAAGCGAAAGAAAATAAACATGACATGAAACTATAATTAAAATAGAAACGTGACTTTTTTTTAGAGCTGATCAATGAAACTGAACCAGCAAATAATTTTTAATAATAAAGTATTTAAATGTTGTATTGAAAAAAAATCAAAGCATGCTCCTAAGTTGCGATTATGATTTTTTAATTTAATTTTTTTTTCTTTTCTTCAAATATGCAGTTATATTTAATTTTCTGTTTAATTCACTCTTTTCTTATTCAATGATTACTTTGTGAATAGCTTTTTATAAATCTTGAGTCAGTTTTCACTTAAATAAATTAATAACTAATCCTAACTGCTTATGAATTTATAACTGTAAGGGGACCATAATTTCCTTACAATAGAGACTAGTAGAGTTTAAATTTTACAAAGAAGTGAGATATGAATTGATGTCAGAAGTTATGGATATAAAATTCACTTTTTTAGGCGGGAATTGTTTGAGGCTTCTTGATGAAAAATCGCTGGAATTTCATTTTTGCAAATAAACTTCATCAGTATTTCGTGATTTAGAATTAGAAATTTTTTTTATATATTTTCATACCGATTAAGTGAAACACAAATTGATACCAATATTATTTGATACAAAAAAGAGTTTACTAGTGAAATATTAGAATTAATTGTTTTATGAAGTATCCATAGAAGGACGGGATCTTTAATGGATGCTTTAATTGCTTATATAATACAATTAATGTATACAGAATTCACTTTTTTGACAGGAATTGCTTTTAGGTTTCTTGATGAAAAATCGCTGCTTAATTCACCTTTTGAAAAAATGAAGAATCTCGTTTTCGTAAATAAACTTAATCAGAATTTCGGGATTCAGAATTAGAATTTGTTACATATTTTTATACCGACAAAGAGAAATACAAAATGATGTCAGAATTCTTTGATACAAAAAGCGTTTACAAGTGAAAGATTAGATTTAATTGTTCTACTATGTATCAATATAAAGAAGGGATCTTTAGTGGGTGTTTCATCATTTGTATAATATAATAAATGCATAATTTGCATAGCAAAAATGTCAGAATTTCAATACTACCCTATTTATTAAGTTAATTCCCTTCCAAAAACATTATTTAAAAAATTATTGCAGCAATTTTAATACAATTCTTTTAAAATAGCAGTAATTTCTATTAATTCAACAAGGAGATATCTACAATAGTTATTAGCTATATATAAAATAACAGTTATATCTACAATAATATATTGAAATACACCAAATACTGTTATTTTCGACTCACCCATATGAGATAATCTTGGATAAGTTCTAAACTCTCTTTCTTAAGTTTTCTCACATCTGTTCTATTTCTTAGCTATTGTTTGTTAGAAAAGAATTTCGGAAGAATCGAAAGGAAATGCTTTGCAGATTTTCTACAGCTGCTGAAAGAATCGTTAACCCAGTTAAAGACAGTGAAACTTTTGTCAGCTTAGGCGACCAACCTGAACTCTGACATCGGGATTTCTCCAATCAAACGCTCTGTGCCAGTTAAAGAATTCAAGAAGTGCTTAAAGCTTATAAAGGTCAAAGAATTTCAAATTGTACCACACATGATTTAGTAAAAAGAAAGGATTTTGGTAGGGTAGGGTTTTGAAAAAAATCTTAAATTCTTAAAACATTCAGGTTTTTTTTTGTAAATATGGTAGAAATAATACGTATAAATGTAATCATTTTTAATATTTTTAATGAAAAACAATAATTTTTTATGTAAACAATAAAAACGCATTTATTTTTATAACTTTTCTCTCCAGTCAGTCTTTCTGTTTATTTTTGTAACCAATCTATCCTGTTGTACTTTTTGCCTTTGGTAATTATTCAAAAAATAATTTTAAATTAAATTATTAGGTTGTTTTATTATGTTTAAATTGTATAGCTTTGGAAATGAATTGAATTTGTGTAGTTCTCTATATGCATTCAAAATTTTAAAATTTTCAATAAGGTAAACTATAAATTGTCTTTGTAGCTATTAAAATGTTCTTTAAAATAGTAAAACAGTTATTCCGCGTGTAAAATTCTAAAATGATAACAACTTCCTTAAAAATTATAAGAAATTTGTTGGATAATTAATGTAAACAATACACTGTATCTTGTTCCTAGAGCCTCATAGCCACTTTACAGTTTAGGTTGGTATAGGTGAGGATTTTATAGAAAATACAGTTAAGCAATGCTGAATATTATTAATAATAATATAAGCATGATAAAATATATGAGATGCAACTGATTAATATATACAAGAATATAAACAGAGTTGAAGTACATTTATCACATAATTATAATTATTATTTGCAAATTATAATTATTATTTTTAGTATCTGCATAATGAAAGAATTAAAATATTTTTGTACATAATATTGCTGCACTATGATGTAAACAGCATTAGTGTTCAATGTTTAAATTTTTATTTTCTACAAGATAGTACATAAAATTTTTGATTTTTTTTGGTTCTTGTGATGGTGGATATATTTTGGTAACATTCTCAAGGACTGTTATTTGACGGTTCTCTTAAATGCTGAGAGGTAGTTATGGGGCAAATAATGGAGCAATATATATGGTTATTGATGTATCTACAAGCACATCTTTTAAGTTAATGAATATATCTTAGATAAATAGAAATAAAATTGTTGAGTATTCATAAGATATCTATATATTAAAGAACAAGATGCTATATATTAAATGTAGAGAAACAATAGTGAAGAAAAACAATTGCTTATTACACCACTAGTCAAAATAAAATTTTTGAGGGAAGACAAATCCTCGTTGTTTTCAATTTATTTTTTTTAGCTATTCATGGAATTATTTGAATTTAAATTGAGATAAAATTATATGTATCGTTCAAAATAACAACTACTGAAGTTACTACAAAATGATACCTTCGTGAAAATTAGAGGCTTTGAAAAGCATTTTTGTAATGTACGGAAGCGGGCAGTCGAATAAGTAATTACAATGCTTGACAATTGCTAAAGGAAAAAAAAATCATAACTGTATAAAAATAAGAGTCACATAACTGCAGCTTTACATAAAACTGACTTTTTACCTGCTTACAAAATAAAACACAATAATTCTTTCTTTATTCAAAATTTCAAGCAGTAAAATTTGAAAGGAAAATCATTCTGTTGTAAGTATCGTAGTGTTGGATGTGTTCATTTTTACGTTAGATATTTTCAGAATATCTATACGATATCAAATGATTGCGTATGATCGTTGCTGAGAATTGAACGTCTAAGGACAAGATAGGTGTCATTCATGTTGGCAAAGCAAAAGGTGAGTTGAAGAGTGTTAACTCGTGACTAAACTTCCTTGAAAAACGTTTAATGGAGGCCGCAGAAGAAGCACTATACCTCAAGAGCATATATATGTATACTAATTGTGAGCAGAAATCATACTCCTTGTCAGATTGCCGACTTTGTAAACGTCTAGAGCATTTCTCGACAATTAAATTATGTTGGCATATGTACAAAGAAGATTATGTTATGATTATGTAATTATCCAATGACAAGGAAGATTATGTTTTTGTAATAAGTATATTCACTGAGGTTAGCAACAGTGGTCTAGGGGATATTCCTTGACAAACCCCAATTCACCATTTATACTGATTCTAGACACATTTCTCGACAATTAAATTATGTTGGCATATTTACAAAGAAAATTATGTTATGATTATGTAATTATCCAATGTCAAGGAAGATTATGTTTTTGTAATAAGTATATTCACTGAGGTCAGCAACAGTGGTCTAGGGGATATTCCTTGACAAACCCCAATTCACCATTTATACTGATTCTGGACACATTTCTCGACAATTAAATTATGTTGGCATATTTACAAAGAAGATTATGTTATGATTATGTAATTATCCAATGTCAAGGAAGATTATGTTTTTGTAATAAGTATATTCACTGAGGTCAGCAACAGTGGTCTAGGGGATATTCCTTGACAAACCCCAATTCACCATTTATACTGATTCTGGACACCAGCCAGGGAAAAGAGAGAAGTAACTTATTACCATCATCACAGAATGTGCATGAAACAAAGGGTGGTAAATTTTGGATGAATATTATGGCCAATAGTAGGACGCTGCTTCACATCTTTGGCGATGGTATAATGACATCACAGTGGCATTTCACCGAGATTCTCCCGAGCCATCCAGGATATGTCTTTCTGTGATATAAGTGTGGTACTTTCTGTTCATGGATTGCAATGTATGCCCACACATAGCAACTGAAATATTAAGAAGCTAGAAAGGAAATACACCGAGAGCATGACATAGCCTTCTTTTTCCCACGATTTAAATCCCATAGAGCAGACTTGGTATACACTCGACAAATATGTTGTTCGAAGAAATCACTGTCCTAAGTACAAGAATTCAAACTTATCTTAAGAAATGAATATGAAAAAATCCTTTAAGCTAAAAGCCCAGTAGCAGGCGTGCAGGAGGATTGAGGTTCGAATCCTTTGGCGGCATGATTGTAGTCACTTCTCGATGGCGATTGTGTCAATGTATCTCGCATCGAGAGTTAGACTGCGAGGTTTCAGTGTTTTCTTCTCTACGACACTCAAATATTTGGCGGTTATCCTTTAAAGTTCTCCCGGAAGCCACTGAACTGTCCCATCACCCGTCTGTGAGCTGTTCGTTTTATACACGATGCCCACGGATGTTCCACTCTCCCCTCTGTAAAGGCTCGTGCTCACCAAGGCGACAAGATGCAAGCGAAAAAATTTGACCAATCACTAGCCTCACCGCGGTCGCCTGAAACCGGTTTGCAGTCCACCGCTTGGAGTTGCCCGACTTTCAACTCGAAGCGGTTTTTCACTAGGCGTAATGCTATTTCTGACGTTTCGCTGTGAAGGGGTCGAAAAAATTTTGTCGCTTGCCTCTTGCATCTTCACGTCTCTCGCCTCGGTGGGAACGAGCCTTAACTGGTAAGGGGATACACAACCCTATGTATGAGGGCGGAGGGGTGGAGAAAAAAAAGCTATTCTCAAAGGGGGCCAGTACGTAGGAAGCCTCCAAGCTGCACCTTAGGTAACGGGTGTCCAAAAGCATGGCTAAGAATTCCGCAATCCCAGCAAGATAACAGTTTGATATTATTATCTACCTGTGTAATCAATAAACTGGGTACACGAATATTCACTGTCAGATGTTCTATTGTGGCTCCGTTGTTGATGAGTTTTCGATCTCTCATTCCGTGGACGTGTACACTAACACTGAAAGCTGATTCAATTTAGTGAGTCAGTGGCACGTCTGCGGCGTTCAAGCTGTTTTGAAGAGTTTAGTGATAATTCTAATTACCTTCTAAATTATTTAAATAAATTACTTCAAGCGATTACATTTAATGGACTTAAAGGTGATTTTTGAAATATTTTAATCCTACCAAATTCGACTGAACCACTCTCTCCATCTTTAACAGGAATTAAATTATTTTCACTTAGAAGAACAAAGCAAAACGCCTTGTCTCGCTTTTCGCTTCATTACAGTCAGAAACAATTTATTTAAGATCAACTTTGATTTGATGATTCTCATTTATTATTTTCCCATGGAGAATTAATTTATCTTTCCTCTGGGTTAGTATAGCTTTGAACCTTTCTGTTATTTGCAATTCTTTTTATTTATAAATACGTTTCATTAGTTTATAATAAAAAATTAATAAATGTTTATAATAAAAATTAATAATTAGTTTATAATAAAAATTAATAAATAGTTTATAATAAAAATTAATAAAAATTAATATTATTATTATGGATTATAAGCATTATATACAATTAGAACAAATTTAATACTATACATTTTTTTTGCATTATCTAAGACATATCATGGATCTTGCTGTTATACCTACAGTGAGGGAAAAAAATGAAGGCAGAAATTTCCTTCTTGGAGTTTTTTTCCAAGGAATATTGACTCACATTTGTGTTACAGGTTTATTATGAAAAAAATAGTTAAACATCCATACAGAAAGTCGAGTTGTAGAGAATCATATCTCCAAAGCGCATACTTTTTAAGTTTTTCTACGAATACCTATCCTCTTCCTCTGGAGTACCATGAGCCAACTTCTGACAAACCTCTAATCGATCAAGCTTGGGTTAGGTTTGTATTTAAAAACCTGGGGATATTTTTAAAGTTCTCAGTTAAACAATGCGCGTAAATATTTAAGCAAAATATTGAAGAAGAAGATATATAAATAAGTATCTTCTTCATTGGCGTAACAGTCCCATGGTGGGCCAAGGCCGTCGGCCTACTGAGAGATTTCGAGACAGGAGATGTTTTCTTTTTACGGGGTAGAGTTGTCAGCCCTACGCCCAATACCCTACAGTCAGGTTAGACAAGGACCTATGGTTTAAAGTGGATTCCGAGCCACTAGAGACATCCATAACTTCCTACTCGAACCCGAAACCTATATATATATATATATATACAGTGGTACCTCGACATACGAGTGCCCCAACATACGAGTTTTTCGAGATACGAGCCGACGAGCAAGTGATTTTTTGCTTTTAGTTACGAGCGAAATTCGAGATACGAGTCCGGTTCGGTTCGGTTCGTTAGTAACACGCAGTCGCGCCATCACGATCAGTTAGCAGCGTGCTTCCGCTGTGATAAGTTGTGTAGTTGTGTTCGCGTTTTGTGTTGCGTTTACATTTACAGTTGTAGTTCGTTTATTTTTATAACCATGGATCGGAAAAAGTTTGTAAAAAGTCAAGTGCTAAGAAAAAGATGATGAGTATTGAATTAAAACGTGAAATTATAGAAAAACATGAGCAAGGTGTTCGAGTTGTTGACTTGTCGAGGCAGTATGGCCGTAGTACGTCCATGATAAGTTCTGTGCTTAAACGGAAGGAGTTGATAAAGAGTGTAACGCCGGCTAAGGGCCTTACGATAATTTCCAAGCTGCGAACCACCCTTCATGAAAATATGGAGAAACTGCTGATGGTGTGGGTGACAGAAAAGCAGCTCCAAGGAGATACCTTGACGCAGACCATCATTTGCGAGAAGGCAAGAGCGATCTACGGAGATTTGCTGAAGCAAACCCCGCAGACTTCCATCGACGAGGCATCCGAAGAGTCATTTAAAGCCAGCCGGGGCTGGTTTGAGAATTTTAAAAAGAGGAGCGGTATTCACTCCGTTGTCAGACATGGTGAGGCAGCAAGTTCAGATATGAAGGCAGCTGAGGATTACATTAAAACATTTTCCGATCTAATAAAAGCCCAAGGATACATCTCTCAGCAAGTCTTCAACTGTGATGAGACAGGGCTGTTCTGGAAAAAGATGCCGAATAGAACATATATAACGGCAGAGGAGAAGATGATGCCAGGCCACAAACCTATGAAGGACAGATTGACTCTAGCACTGTGCGCCAATGCGAGTGGCGACTGCAAGATCAAGCCTCTGCTCGTGTACCATTCGGAAAACCCCAGAGCATTTAAATCACATAAGATTTTGAAAGAAAAACTGCAAGTTATGTGGAGGTCGAACCCGAAGGCATGGGTCACCAGGAAGTTCTTTGTGGAGTGGGTAAACCTGGTTTTCGGCCCTACTGTTAAGAAATATCTACAGGAAAATAACCTACCTGTGCAAGCCCTTCTCATCCTCGACAATGCCCCTGCTCATCCACCAAACCTCGAAGATGACATCCTCGAGGAGTTAAAATTCATAAAGGTTCTCTACTTACCACCCAACACCACTCCTATCCTGCAGCCCATGGATCAGCAAGTGATTTCTAATTTTAAAAAACTATACACCAAGCATCTGTTTCGGCGCTGCTTTGAAGTGACGGAGAGCACAAACCTCACCCTTCGAGAGTTCTGGAAGGACCACTTTAATATAGCGATTTGCCTACAAATTATTGATCAGGCCTGGTTGGGAGTTACAACGAAGACCTTGACCTCTGCATGGAAAAAGCTGTGGCCTGAAGCTGTAGCTGAAAGGATCTATGAAGAATTGGGACCCGGTGTTTCAGTAGAAGAGGAGATTGTATCTCTGGGGAAATCCATGGATCTAGAGGTGGAAGAGAGAGACGTGAACGAGCTCATCGAGGAGTACACCCAGGAACTGACGACTGAGGAGATACAAGAGTTACAGTCACAGCAGCATACTGAGGTTATGCAAGAAATTGGTTTTGAGGAGTCAGAGGAGGAGGTTATTTCTACAAGTGAAATAAAGGAGATCTTAGGAATGTGGGAGAGTGTTTCACAGTTCGTGGGAAAAAAACACCCAGAAAAAGTTGCAACAGGTCGTGCATCTGACCTTTTTAATGACACTTGCCTAACTCATTTCCGGAACATTCTGAGAGGGAGGAAGAAACAAACCTGCTTGGACATGTTTTTTTCTAAACGGCCTACAGGTGAAAGCGAGAAAAATGTAGCGAAAAAGGCAAAGACCAGTGAGGATATCTAATTTATTTCTTTACATTCTCTTTTTTGTTTTTGTGCAATAAATATTTGATATTTATAAATAGGTTTTTATTATTCAAAACCACGTAACAAAAATAACTGGGGTGACATTTTGGAGGTTGGAACGGATTAATGGTAGTTCAATTGTTTTGTATGGGGAAATTTGCTTCGAGATACGAGTAATTCAAGATACGAGCAAGGTTGCGGAACGAATTAAACTCGTATGTCGAGGTACCACTGTTATATATATATATATATATATATATATATACATATATATATATACATATATATATATACATATATATAGTTAGTCCACCTCGTTAGTCCAGCTCTTGGTGGGAGTTTTCTCGTCTTTTCTCCCATACGATACGCGAATGTGGAGTATTTCCCCCTAAAAGTCCTCTCGGAAGGCACTACCCTCCTTCTTCAGTGACATGGAGCCAAGTCAGACTTCTACCTAAGGATGCTCCATCACAACAAAAACTGCCTCTTTTCCTCCATCCATAAGTAGATTACTCATGGGTTGTCCGTCCCGCACTGTAGGACACTGAGGATTAGACATAACAACAGAGGTTTGAGTCCTATTTACTCAACAAGGATAGTTTAAAATGCACCATACATGCTTTTCACTGTTATCCGAGTGGCCTTTTGAATTTTTTTCCTGATTTTTTATACTGGCAACACAAATATGAGCAACCTTCCCTTAAGAAAGACTTTTTATGAGAAATTTTCCCTAAGTGTAATCCTTCTCCCAAAGCGTATTTTGGGCAACGCTGCATTTGCTACCAATCAACAACATCATTGGTGAATAACTTTAAATCAAGGGCATTGAAAATATATTGCACTGTATCATATGACAAGATTGTACTTTTTTATTTTATGATTCATGAGAACTTTTAAGTTAATTATTTTTGTTTAAGTTGTTACGAATTTGTGTAGCTAAATACAAATTATTTGAAAACATTACTTTGGTGCAATGCGATAAAACTGACATCACTAAGTAATTCTCATAAATTCAGTATAACATTTGATAATTTGTTTTTCTACACAAATACAGTCGAAATGTTTTTCTTTTATATAGCACTCGACAAATAGCACAAATATAGCACTCGACAAATAGCACAAATATAGCACTCGATTTAATTCCTGATTACTATTATAAGCTTTTGTTATAACCAGCTGAAAGACATAAATTTTTTTTGTCTATAGAATTTTTTAGGGAATAAATCAACTCTAGTGTGACTTTCCAAATGTTATGAAATGAATGTTTATTTTTATTCAGTTTCAATAAAATTAAGTCATAAAGCAATGTTGGTTGTGACAGAACGAAACATTGTTTCAAAGAAATGAAATCTGAAATAACGAGTATTAACCGCAAGTAAACAATTTGAAACAGAAATTTTCTTTAATTTTTAACTAAAAAAAAATCTGTTCAGATTGATTTTATAGATTTACTAATCAGGTTTCATAGAGCCCCCGAATCGTGGCTCAGTGGCAACGTTTGTCAAGCATTAAGGCTGAGTTTCAATCCATTGGTGATTTTGTTGTAGATACTGTTTCAAAAAACGAGGAGATTCGATGGCGCTTGTGATGTTCAGCATCTTGCCTTTTTAGTTGGATAACCTGTTGGGAGTGTTTCTGGGTTTTCTTCCGTACGATACGCAAATACGGGGTAGTTTCATCTAAAAGTCCTCCCAGAAGGCACTACTCACCATCTTCAGCGACACGGAGTCAAGTCAGTCTTCTGCCTACGGATGCTCCATCACAACAGAAGCTGCCCCCTTTTCCTCCATGATGATTATAATTATAAATTATAATTATAAAATATATATAATAATTATGATTATAAAATATATATAATAATTATGATTATAAAATATAAACAAAAACAAAACTATTCTCTAGTCCTTGAATGCAGATGATAATTGATCGAGTTCATTTTGATCTCCAACATTCTTATTAAAACTACAATACGATAAATGATTTACACTGATGTTCTTCACTGTAGTACGGTATTTAAAACTTTTTCAGTTGCATAAAGGATAAACAAAATGAATGTTATCTGCACCAGGGAAATTGATCCATATTTGAGTTACGTAGGAGGAAAATCAGGGAAATATATGCAATAAACCTGACTATAATGAACTTATAACATAAACTGTATATAACTGCATTATTTTAAATCGAATTAGTGAAGTAACCATCGAAGATGAAATCTAGAATCTTCTCAAGATTATGAATCAAATCAGTGATGAATACTATAAATATTGACTGAAAATTCAATATTGAAGGCTGCCTGAAATATTTAGATAAATATTGTTCAGGTATAAATAGAATAGATAGATAGACTGACTGAATATATTCAGATTGAAATATTTCGAAATTCTATTCTACTACACAGAATGCTAAAAATTTATTTACATAAAATCGAAATTTTTTTTCATCAAACAGGGTGATATTGATTTTAACGTCAAACGCTTGCTTCCATCTAGCAATATTAATTGTTTGAGGAAAATAATATAACAGTAAACAAAGCAATATGAATCAACTTTGAATTTATTAAGAAAAAACGAATTAAAAAGATACGAGTACATGTAACATATACAGATTTGCTTTGTAGAACATAACTGTTCATGTTCATAAAATGTTAATTTAAATGTTAATAGTAAGATAAAGTAATGCAATAGCATATTATAAGTTTTCATAAATAATAATTTCGTACATAATAAATCAACATAAAAAAATAAATTAGTTTAGCTTTTAAATGCAGTGTTTCTGCATCATATTTGTTTTATTGAATTGAATTTATTTAATTTTATTGAATTGAATTTATTGAATCTATTTAATTCATCAGAGTTTCTTTGTAGAACTTAACTTTTCATATTCATAAAATGTTAATTTAAATATTAATAAGATAGAGTAATACAATAACATATTATAAGGTTTCAGAAATACTAATTTCCAAACACAATTTATCAGCATAAAAATAACAAATTAGATTAGCTTTTAAATGCAATGCTTCTGCATCGTGTTTCTTCTATTAAATTGAATTTATTTAATTTTATTGAATGTATTTAATTCATCAAATTTTCTTTGTGGAACTTAACTGTTCATATTCATAAAATAAAAATATAATAGCAAAATAAGGTTACAATAGCATATTATAAGCTCTCAGAAAATGCCCAAACCCAATATATCAGCATAAAAATAATCAATTAGGTTAGCTTTTAAATGCAATGTTTCTGCATCATATTTCTTCTATTAAATTGAATTTATTTAATTTTATTGAATGTATTTAATTCATCAAATTTTCTTTGTTGAACTTAACTGTTCATATTCATAAAATGTTAATTTAAATATTAATAGCAAAATAAGGTAATACAATAGCATATTATAAGCTCTCAGAAAATGCCCAAACCCAATATATCAGCATAAAAAATAATCAATTAGGTTAGCTTTTAAATGCAATGTTTCTGCATCATATTTCTTCTATTAAATTGAACATTTAATTGAATGTAATTTATCTTTGTTGAACTTAATGTTCATATTCATAAAATGTTAATTTAAATATTAATAGCAAAATAAGGTAATACAATAGCATATTATATTCAGAAAATGCCCAAACCCAATATATCAGCATAAAAAATAATCAATTAGGTTAGCGTTTAAATGCAGTGTTTCTGTATTTACTTTTTTACACAAGCAAAATATCGACATTTATACGTTGAGAAGATGTATTCGATGTCATCTATTGATTTTACATCTTGGTGCTTTATTTTGCCATAAAAGTAGCACATAACATTGATCTGTGTTCTTAACATAATGCTATCATTTACAGCAGGTTGCCTTACATACCGTATGACAGTTCTGTCATTTCTGATCGGAAGGAATGTCAAACATTTATATATTCAGCAACTGCGAGTGAGTGTCTATATTTGTTGAGTGACTAGGGCCCAAGAACATACGTAATGCTTTTGCTGTAAGTGGCATGTCATGTCCTGTTGCAGAAGAGCATATTGTATATCCTGTTGCTTAGAAGTATAATATTACAGTAGAAGATGAATTATTTAACCTATTCAGAGACACTGACATATTGCCTTCAGAATTTTTTAAAAAAATATTCTATCTGAAAATTGGTTGGAATTATTACATTTAAAATCTCTCAACAAGGGGAAAAAAATACATTGTATGTTAACACTGATAATATTTCATTCTACCTACCGCATTATATTTTAAATACTGCAATTTATATATATATAATTGTATATTTTAGAGATTTGTCAAATATTGCAATGTTAATCTGTATACATTAGAGATTTGTGAAATATTGCAATGTTAAACTGCATACATTAGAGACTTGAGAAATATTTACATGTTGCATGACCTCTGGCCGCATAAGAACTCGAAAATTATATTGTATTAAAAGTAAATAAGAAATATGATTGGAAAAAAAAATACATTGATTTTAATATTTGTTTAATCAAGTGCAAAAGTGATTAATAATCAAGTGCAAAAGTGATTAGTAAACAAGTGCAAAAGGGATTAGACAAATGGTTTTCATATATAGTTTTTTAATCATGCTTAATAATGTTTGCTCATATTGATCTAAATATGTATGTGTATTCTAATGTATTATAATGTAATAACCACATCTAATTTGCTTCGCACAATTGTTCAATTGAGCATGTTTTTGGTAATAAATATCGTAGAAATGAAAGAATTTAGTCAATAATGATCCTGCATCTAGGTTAGCATGCTATTGGCAAATGCCCTGTTCTCATAGCTCGTAATAAATTACAAAATAATGAATAAAATATTTTGGTATTAAAATACTGAAATGCTTACTTTTTTACCCAACTAGAGTAGGGTTATGTTTTATGTTCTGACTCTTTATCAAAATTTAAAACCCTTAATTATTATTATATTTTTAAATAAAATTTATACTTCATGAGTTGGGCCATTAGAAAAACAACGAGCTTTTCACAGTCTTAGTATAGATAATTTAAGCCGCATTCACACCAGAGTGGCTAGGCGTGAAGAGCCAATTAATCATAAGCTTCAGGTGTTGCTATTTGGGACTTGTGATTGTTCAAAGCTTCACGCCTAGTCGCTCAAAGGCTTGGTGAAGCTTTAAGAAATGGAATTCAAAAAGCATCCAAGAAATCGTGATAAAAATAGTGCAACAGAAATTCACATAATTTGCGATAAATGTGAAAACCAATATGCCCTGAGTGCTTTAAACATTTTCATTTATCATTTATTATTACTTTACAGCGGACATCCATGTAAATATTATTTTTTATATTTATTGCTTAAAATTTTTTTTCTTTTGATTCTCTTAATTGCTGTCAATGTAACATGAAAAAATTCAATAAAAAATTACATAATTTTTTTCACTGAAATCTCATACCTATGGATATCAGTTTTATTATTAAGAGACTATTTCTTTTAATTAATTAACTATGACATATTTAACCATGCAAAATTTATATTCGTGCCCATTATTACGGATAGGATGATTCAAAACTGAAAACTTATGTTCACTAAATGCAATAGCACTAAACTATATTACATTCATTGGTTAACATGCATGAATAAAGAAAAATATTAAAATGTATGCATTTAAGATTAAATAGATGTAAAGTTTTATAAAATTTGATCATTGCAAATTAAATTCCTGTATTGATGACTTAAAAACAGTTATATCTCGTATAATTAAAAAAAAAGAGAGCAATAATAGATGATACAGAAAAAAAAATTGCGGGAAAGAATACAAAATCAAAAAAGTCTAATCAAATATAATTAGCAACATGAATTCCTTAGATTTGAAACATTATTATTAAATTTATTCATCAGTTAAATTTCAAGGTATAGCAACGGAGTATTATGTATTTAAAATATCAAAATAAAACTATTTTACAATACTAAATAAACAGTTTTATTTTAACATTAAGATAAATGAATTTATTTATACTTTAATTCGATAACTTATATAAATATTATTTATTTATGCATTCTATTTAATAATTGAAATAATTTTTAAGTTTTCCCCCCATTGGATTAGAAAATCTAAGAGGAAATTATGATGTTTCACAACTATAATGGATAATGGTAATTTAAGTTCACAGAAATGTTATTGTTTCTTTATAATTTCTCATAGTTATATGAATTTTGCGTGGAAGTTTATTGTATATCAAATGTAAATGACTTTAAAATATTGAAAAAATATACTATTGTTGTAAATATAAAAATATTATTGTCCATCAGTCAATAATTAAGAATTCATATCTTTGTCAGAATAATTTTGTCTTTTATAAGCTCTGTGACATTGAGTGGAAACAGTTGTTTCTACCTTCAAATCTGGCGCGATTTTGTTTCTCTTAAAATAATTAGTTTTCACTTAATGAAAATTAATTCTTTAAAATTCTTTTTTGCAGTAAATATTTTTAACTTTGTTTTTTTGTGTTATCAATTCTATGAAGTTCATCTAATTTTCTTCAAACTTTGTAAAGATAAATTCATCAAAAAGTCGAATATAAAATAGAAGTACTTACCTTTATAACATGGCAAGTAATTAACCTCGGGGTTCTTTACTAATGGTATTTTATTGCTTTATATAGTAAAGTTTGGTTTGCCGCTCTATGGTCATTTTGTGCACACTTTAGGATAAACAGACCGGGGCCTACAGTTCAACGTGGTTTCAGAACCACTAACAAACTTCCATGCCCCGGCCAGGATTCGAACCCGAAATCGGTGGTACCGAAGCCGCTAGCCAATTGGCCATCAGGTCGCTGTTAGATAGTAAAAGTATATCTTATAATATTCCAAATATTATTATCTTATTTTCCAGTTTCATTATTACGCTTTTTGAAATTTTAATTTAGAAAATATTAAAAATCAAATTTAATTGAAACTATAGTGTTAAAACAGTAAAAGAAATTAATTCAATCAACACATTTTCTTATACTTGTAACTCTTTTTTATTTCTTCAAATTATTCAACTACTGCCTTTTTTAACTGCACATATTGATTCGTTTTTCCATTTTTAATTATAATTGAATTAACAGTATTTAAAACTATTATTTTTAACAAAACCCTTAAATGTTCTTTCCTTAATGCTTTTCTATTTGTATATTGGCCAAATAAACAAAACATCAAAGAGCCGCTGTAAGATTTATCTTCGAAAAGATCCAACTGAGAATCTTAAATGTCTGGATACGAAAAGAAATCTTTAAAAAGATTTTAGTCCAATAGGGTACCTTTTCCAACCCATATCAAATTACGGCATGAAGGGGAAAAAAAAAGTAAAGGTGGGGTGGGGTGGTGCGAAAGTTGAGCGCCCCCTACCTTGAATTTCCAGCCAATGTGACAGAGAAGAGAACACGTGGCTTTCATTCTGGCCGAGCCATGCCGGGAAGACAGCTTCAATAGTCGAGAGTCTACTTGGATTGCAACAGGAAGAACTTGAAAAGTTCCCGCTCCAGTCCCACTACAGTCCAGGAACAGGTGAATCTCATCTCCAAATGGATGTGTCTCCGGGTGCAGTGCTTTTGCTGCTTACCACTTTTATTGGTAAGTGATCAAGTTATCAATTTTTATTTTAAAACTTAAATATTAAAATTATTTTGGTTTAAATATAATCTTTAATAATTTGCACAAAATTATTTTGGTTTAAATATAATCTTCAATAATTTGCACAAAATTATTTTGGTTTAAACATAATCTTTAATAATTTACACCATTGCAGAATTTGTCTCCAGCTATTTCAAAATAAAAATAAATCAATATGGGTTATATTTATTTTATATATGTACTATTTTAAAACATAAATAATAAATTTTATTTTGGTCTAAATATAATCTTTAATAATTTATACCAGGGCAGAATTTGTCTTCAAATATTTCAAAATACAGGAAAAGTTACAACAATTATTTCAAAAAATCATTGACGAAAATATAGATTAAGTATAGCTCCATTTATTCTCACTTATTTATTTACAGATTTTATTGCCTGTTATTTCTAGTGGTTGATAATATAAATAATGTTGATTAAATATATCAACATATATCTACAGAAAAACGTAATTTATGAGTTGTTATTTTAAAAAAAATAATGTAAAAATATAATGAAACTAATTCATGTTATATTTTCCAACATAATGATTTATTATATAATGATTTATAATATATGATATAATCATTTATAATATCTGATATAATCATTTATAATACATCATATAATTATTTATAATGTATGATACAATCATTTATAATATAGGATTTTATATGTACCTTTTATATTCAGAAAAACAAAAGTTATCATATGTTATTTAAAAACAAAAAAAAAATTGCTTAGGTTACATACAACTTCGAAACTTATCGCATACAATTTAAGAATTTGATCGGGTGATAAAATAATACAAATATATATTTTTAATTCTCAGAACTGGAGTATATCTCTTTTCAAAATATTGTTAATCATATATAGCAATTTTAGAAACTGAATCTTATTTTTTTTTTGAAGTTAACTAAGACAGCATAGGATTGATAAAAGTTAAATGAATCTTCACGAAGTTTCATCATTTATTCTTCATTTACAATAGTTTACATTTACAGTTTTAAAAATGTACGACATATAAGGAAGATCAGTTATTTGGTGTCTGAAATCGTATTTTATAATATCGTAGAACTATTAAATGATAAATGGATTTTTACGAATTCTTTAAATATATTTGTGTCAATGTTTAGATGTTTAAGAAAGAGATAAAATATTTTAGCACCTCAATCATTATAAAAATAAGAAATGCCGATTATTAAAGAATACATCAAAGAAATATAAAATAATCTCCATAGATCCTGAAGAGAGAAATATATTTAAATATAGAACTGAATAAATTATTTGATGCGAAACACGTAGCTTTCAGTACCTGAATCAATGTTTTTATAAAATTTTGATTGAAGACAGCATCATTATTTTTCATTAGAAAATCTAATAAATGTTTCGTGAATAAAAATTCCCCTATAAAAGTTTTAGAGAATTAAATAACTATTGATATACGTTAATTGCATACTCGAAGATGTGCTTTAAGAAGTCACTTAGATGTGCTTTTGATTTTCTTCAAAATTTTATTTTGCTAATTTATAAAATAAATGATTATGTTGGAAAAATATTAATGATAAAAATAACTTCTCAATAATAAAAAACGTTATGCTTATTTAAATATTGTAATTGCATCGGGATTTAAATTTTACGTGAAATAAAAAATAAAGTTTTTCATTGAATTTTGACAAATAGAAGAAAAAAATCGAAGATTTATTTAAATTTATTAAAAAATGTGTAAATTCATATCATGGATTCACTTTTTGGTCTTTTAACTCATTTACATACTTATTGTTAAGAAAAAATAGTAATCCATAATTATATTTGGGTTTCTTTAAAGTAAAATTCAAATTTCTTAAAAATTTTGAGGGACGAAACCAGATGAGAAAAATGTCTCTGTTAACGTTATTAGAATCTTCTTTTTCTTAATTATTCTTTGAAAATATGGAGAGTTATATTAACGCTGAATATGAATAAATTTCTTTTTAAAAAATTATGATATGAATTTTATATTTTTTAGTATGAGTTTAAAAAATATTAAGCTGAAAATAATTCTTGAATTGTAAAATAATATTACTGTTAAAATATAAAGGTAGATAAATGATTATTCATAAGTTCGAATTAAAAAAAATGTTTCATTAAAAAACCCCGCAATTTCTTATTTAAGTATTTGAATGAAGAAATAACCTCTTTTGAAGTGTTATGGTATTTGACATGAACTTGATCAACAGAGTTTATACATTTCTTGTCGATGGTTTTTAATATATTTTTTTTTACAAGAAAAAATAGTAAAATATATAAATATAGATTTTGTCAATAGATTTAATGTATCCCTTTTCTCCTTTAAGTATGTGAACGATGAAATAATCCTTTTTGAAATATTATGGCATTTGACATGAACTTGATCAACCGAATTTATATATTTCTTGCTGATTTTTTTCATTAGATTTTTTTTGCAAGAAAAAATAGTAAAACAAATAAATATAGAATTCGTCAATAGATTTAATGTATCCCTTTTTTCATTGCAGTTTATCTTATCTTTATAAACATTTTGCTATAGACATTTCCGATATATATATTTTTTAGTAAAAACATCTTTCTTTTATGTATGCTTTCGAGAGTGTAGCATATAACATTAAATCGAAAGTAAATCGATTTTTCACTAAACAATTTTTATAAAAATTTTCAGAACTTACTTTTTAAGGCAGAAATTTAAAGAGAATTTTCAATTTTACCTGTAGCATATTTAATCAATATGTACTATGTGTTAATGTCTACTTTTTGGACAGTAATATTTTGCAATTAAAATACAAAGTGTTTTTTACTTTTTCGAAATTTTATTTTCTAATTGATATCGGAATTATTTTACCTAGAACTGAGCTTCTGAGAACATTCCTTTTGCATTTTGCTTTGCATTTTATTAAGGAATTATACACCTTTATACTTAATTTTAATGCTTTTATATCAAAATCCGAATTCTCGAAATTTGAATGATCCCACATTGAGGAATTTTACATTAAAATTCCTACTTTGAAAATAATTTTTTTAAAAATAATTAAATTATGAAGAATTACATCTCTACTTTTGATGTTTGGACGGATTATTAACAATCACAAAGAAAAGTAGAGAAATATTCAAACGGAAAGATTTATAGAGACATTAATTTGGTTTCAAGTATTCAGAAACTCAGGCATCTTGAATACAAACGAATAAGCAGAAATCTAGTTTTCTCTATATATATCTTGCTTACAAATAAATTTTGGAGTGAGTTTTATCAAAGAAATAAATTAACCAGAAATCAACGAGTGTCATTTAGCTTAAACTCCAGCATCTTCAGTACTTATTGAACACCCGACCTTCGAAAACTTCGTTTTAAATATCTCATTAGCTGGTTCACTCCAACTTCAAAGAAGTTAGTAAAACCGAGTTCCTTATTAGTATCCACGAAAGATTTATTATACAGTTTGGAGAGCAATTCAGAGTAGCGTGATAAATGCGATGAGATCTTGTGTAAGGTGTAGGTCGTTTTCATTTGTCAAATTAGTACTCTACAAATATATCCAATTATTTTATAAATTAAAAATCACAATTATTCAATCATTATTATACTTGATGCAATCGTTATTATACTTGTAACTGATGTTTCAGTTATTTGGAAAAAGTAAGAATGATGCAATGTTGAAGTCAATGTGGATATTTATCGTAGTTTCAATATTGTAGATATATATTGTGCTTCAATATTGTATTATTATAGCTTCAGCTTCAAAGAAGTTGGTAAAACCAAGTTCTTTATTAGTATCCACAAAAGATTTATTATACAGTTTGGAGAGCGATTCTGAGTAGCGTGATAAATGCGATGAGATCTTGTGTAAGGTGTAGGTCGTTTTCATTTGTCAAATTAGTACTCTACAAATAGATCCAATTATTTTATAAATTGAAAATCACAATTATTCAATCATTAGTATAAATTATCTTGTAACTGATGTTTAAGGTATTTGGAAAAAGAAAGAATGATGCAATAAATATAACTATCCATATTGACTTTAAGTCAATATGGATATTTATTATAGCTTCAATAATGTAGATATTAGTTGTGTTTCAATATTGTATTATTGTAAGTTGGTAAAACCAAGTTCTTTATTAGTACAAACGAAAAATTTATTATGCAGTTTGGAGAGCAAATCTGAGTAGCGTGATAAATGCGATGAGATCTTATGTAAGGTGTTGTTCGTTTTCATTTCTACAAATATATTCAATTATTTTAGTCAATTATTATTAAAATTTTTGCAATTGATGCAATTGATGGAAAAGAAAAGGTGAGTTAATGTTAAAGTCTATCTGGATATTCATTGTAGTTTAAATATTGTTTAAAATAATAATATAAATAACCTTCTCTTATATGAATAAAAATAGGATATTTTTTTAATGGAAGGCACTGATTGCAGCTTTTTAATTAGGAAGCATTTTCACATGCTTTTATCATTTATACTGTATTAATAGAATAAATAAATTATCTTTATTACTGATGCTAGTACTTGATACTGATATTCTCATTGATATGGACATACGAGGAAGAGGATATGCAAAAATTTGTAAATAGGAATAATGTTTTTATTTACAAGGTCTAAAATGCATAAAAAAATTGCTTGCAAATATGTAAATTAATTAAATTTGATAGCCATTTACAGCATGGTATGTGTTATAATACATAATTAGAGAAGTCTGTTGAATTGTTGTTCTTAATAAGGATCAATGAAAAAAAATAGTAGGAATTTTTTTTTTTTTTTTTTTTTTTTTTTTTTTTTTTTTTTTTACAATTGCAGCTTTTTAATTAGGAAGCATTTTCACATGCTTACATCATTTCTACATTGTACTAATAAAATAGTACATCATTGACTAATAAAATAAATAAATTATTTTTATTACTGATATTAATACTTGATGCTTATAGTTTTATTGATATAAACATATGAGGAAAAATTGGTATAAAAAATTTGTAAATAAGAATATTTTTATTTACCTTATAGTTTGCAATGCATAAAGCATTCCTTGCAAGTATGTAAATAATTATGTCCATCCCATGACCTATTACTGTTATGAATGCAGCCAGACATAAAATTGTAAATTTCCTTGAAGCACTGAGATTTTATGTGCTCATTATATTAATTTTTTTGAAAATAATAATTACAAAAAATGAATATAATGAGCACATAAAGTTGTAATGTAGAAATTATAATTATAGCTTATACAAAATAACGAAATTTTTATTTTATTTAAAAAATTACACTTTTTATTTTTATTTTCTGAGATAGTTCTTATTTAAGTGTTTAAAACAGCTTGATTTGTTAAATGATTTAAAAAACTTTTTCTAGAAAAGAAATAAAAGTTAATCATCTACAACAGGTTTGCTTAATTGTCTTAGTGGATATATTATATAGTAGCATCACAAATTTTAAAGTAGTAATAATTCGTAATAATCTTGTTAAATTATTAATAATTTTGAGAGGCGCAAAAAAGTTTTTCTCTGTCAAATGGGCCATAGAGAACTTAAAAGGTTGATTAGGCTTTATTAAGTTTAAAATGTTTGTTAATTTAATTTGTTATGAAAGAGGCTTTTATGTGAAGACATTTGGCATTGTCTCAATCAACTTGGACAGAACATACAAACTGCAAACTTCTTGAATATAGCTCATAGCTAAATATAAAAATCGTAAGAAATATAAACTTTTTAACAAAAGCAGAAATAAAAATATTAATCCTAAAAATTCTTTTAAATGAAGACATTGGACATTGTCTCAAGCAACTTAACAGAACATACAAAATGCAAACATTTTGAATGTAGCTAATAGTTAAACATAAAAATTGTAAGATGTATAAAATTTTTAACAAAAGCAGAAATAAAAAGATTAACCCCAAAAATGCTTCATATGGAGACATTGGACATTGTATCAAGCAACTTAAAAAGAACATACAAACCGCAAACATCGTGAATGTAGCTAATAATTAAACATAAAAATTGTAAGAAATATAAAATTTTTAACAAAAGCAGAAATAAAAAGATTAACCCCAAAAATGCTTTATGAAGACATTGGACATTGTATCAAGCAACTTGGACAGAACATACAAACTGCAAACTTCTTGAATACATTTGATAGTTAAACATAAAATTCGTAAGAAATATAAATTTAAAAAAAAAAAAAAAAAAAAACAGAAAGAAAAAGATTAACCCCTTAAGAACCCCAATAAAGTTTTCAGGAAAGTTTTATCAAAATATCTTTAGCATTCATTTTATCATTTAATGTGATCACTTTTTATAATCTTAAGCGAAAATTAGAGCTTTTTTTTTTTTGGTGAAACCTTTTCTGAAAATAAAAATGTTTACCTGTAGAATTTAAAGATTAGCATTTTGGTATAAACGACATTTTAATAACTTTCTCAATCAAACGCAGGCTTTATTTCTTCCCTAGACTCCATTATAAATCCTGATTGATAGAGTTGAAAAAAAAGTCTCCCCGTTTAAGCCACTTCATTATTTAAGAAACTGTCCTTCGCAGCTTACAACAAAAATGTAGGCCGATGATTGGAAATAAAAATTCAAGAAACACCATAAACTGAGCTGCATTTTTTTTTTTGGGGAATGACGCATAGAAAGAAAAGTGAGAAATGACATATTTGACTTCTGCTGTTGATTAATCCTCAAATTTAAAGCCAAAAGTTTATTACAAAAGTATTTTTAGTATAAGCGTCAAATTTGTGGAAAAAAAACCCCATCGTTCAAAATAATGAACTGTTAAACATACAAATCTCAAAAAGTTATATTTTTTTACTAAAGGGTATTTTTTTATCAGTAATTTCTTGTACATGAAAATTGCCCGAAGCTTTAAGTTTTAGAGCAATTTTTGGTGCATATCTACACAAAAGAAATTCTAACTAGTTAACAGATATTTTTCTAGAGATATTTTTGCTCATAGCAAACATCTAATGATTTAAAATTATTAGAATTCTCGAAAATTCCCCGTAATATCTAATTTAAAAAAAAAACTTTACTGGTTTAATAGAAAATATTTTGCTGATGAAATTTTTCTCATTATAATTTAGTTTTTTTTCATTATTTAAAAAGCTGTCCTTCGCAGCTTACAACAGAAATCTAGGCAGAAGATGATTGGAAATAAAATTTCAAAAAACACCATAAACTGAGGTACATTTTTTTTTGAATGTTGCATAGAAAGAAAAGTGAGAAACGATATATTTAACTTTTGCTGTCGATAAATCTTCAAATTTAAAGCCAAACGTTTATTACAAAAGTATTTTTAGTATAAACGCCAAATTTGTGGAAAAAAACCCCATCGTTCAAAATAATTAACCGTTATACATATAAATCTCGAAAAGTTACCATATGTTTTTTCTAAAGGATATTTTTTTTATCATTAATTTCTTGCACATAAAATTGCCTGAAGCTTTAAGTTTTAGAGCAACTTTTGGTGAATCTATGCATAAAAGAAATTCAAACTAGTTAACAGGTATTTTTCTAAAAGTATTTTTGCTCATAACAAATATTTAATGATTTAAAATTATTAGAAATGTAGAAAATTCGACGTAATGTTTAGTTTTAAAAATAACTTTGTGGATTTAATAGAAAATATTTTTGCTGATGAAATTTTTCATTATAATTTAGTTTTCTACATAACTTTTGACTCGATCGTTCTTAATAAAAGAGCTGAAGTTTGAATTCACTGGCGGTGTAAGCTACAGTAATTGCCTTTCGAAGAGATGGCGATTTCAATAGCGCGTAGAAGTGTCTCGGCATAGACAATCAGGTTGCCTGATTGCCTGGTGCAAATGAAAAGTAGAAAGAATGAAACATTTAGAAATCTGGAAAAGGATAATTTATTTTAGGTTTCAAAATGAATATATAAAATTTTGAATATCGTGTTAATATTTTTTTACTTTTAATACTTATTTGAATGTGTTATGTTTAAAATTAAATTGACTATTAATTGACTATTGAAAACAAATTAATGGACTATTAACAAATTATTGACTACTTGAAACATTTTTTAAAAATATATTTCTTTTGCTTAATACTAGGAAATGTTAACAAAAATTTTTTATGGAAAATTCTGAAGTTAGCAATACAAAAGTTATAAAGCATGTATTCATGCCATAGTGCTTTTGAGAAATCAAATGCATAAACACAGAATAAAAATAAAATTCCCCTCCAAAACCAAACAAAACCTTTTGTAAATTATGAAATTTCACGAAATGCTAATTTAGCTTTATTGTAATTGCAAATTTCTCAAACTAAAATGTCCAAACTAGTTCTGATTTAATATTTAAACATTTTGAAGTTCTAATAGAAGCACCATCATTTTCATTTTTATCTCCGTAATTAACATACTTTCCCATTTAATATCTGCCTAACCCCAGATTTATTTGCTTACATAAAGAAATATCTTTATTTACCGGAAGGTAACTTACATAACACAAAACAAACCTCGGTTTGGGCTACCTGAACTAAACACCGATGCTTTCTAACACAGAATAAAACTAAAAATCGACTACAAAATCAAACAAAAACCTTTATATGTTATGAAATTCCAATTAATTAGTTTAATATAGTTCGAATTACTCAAACTAAAATATCCAAACTACCTCAGGTATATTTTAACGTTTTGAAGTTCTAATAGAAGTGCGATCATTTTCATTTTTTATCTCCGTAATTAACCTACTTTCCCATTTAATATCTGCCTAACCCCAGATTTATTTGCTTGCATAAAGAAATATCTTTATTTACCGGAAGGTAACTTACACAACACAAAACAAACCACGGTTCGGGCTGCCTGAACTAACCACCGATGCTTTCTTTTTGGAACTGCAGGCGGAAAAAAATAGTTTCTATAGTTAGCTCGGATGGTTTGCTTAGCGAATAAATACCGAAACAAATCACAGCGAAAGCCGAAGATCCGATTTCCTTCCGTCCGATGACTTCTTCCTTTGTCATCAGATGGTCTTTCATTACTTCACGACAAGAACTCCGCCATCAGCCTCTCGCTCCACAGGAAACCGACGAAAATGATTGCCATTTTCTGCCTAGGTGCCCCGCGGAAAAAAAAAAGTTATTTAATTCTTTACTAAGCCCTTGAGAATCGGAGGTGCAAACACGATGGGCGAGTCTTCAAAATGAGTCCAGAAAGCATCCTGTTGCCAAAGGGAAAAGGAAATCTGAGTTTATAAAATACTTTGCTGTGATACCCATCATTTTCGTAGGCGAAATTTAGAGGTTAGCTATGAATAAAATAATGTATTTTGAATTCCCATGTCTACTGACAATTTAATTTAATTTAATCTACTGAGCATGGGAATTCAAAATACACACACACACACACACACACACACACACACACACACACACACACACACACACACATATATATATATATAGAGAGAGAGAGAGAGAGAGAGAATATATCAACATCTACATCTGGGCCTGATGGCCGAGTGACTAGTGCTCGGGGCCACAAGTTTGGGGTCGAGTCCCGGAGGTATCATGGATGTTTGTAGTGGTTCGGAATCCACTTTAAACAGTAGATTCCGGTCTAATAGGACAGTTGAGCGTAGGACTGACAACCCTACTCCGTAAATAAGAAAACATCTCACGTTTCTGAATTTGCCAGTAGTCAGATGGCCTTGGTCCACCATGGGGCTGTTGCGTTAATGATCAAGATGATGATGATGATGATGATATCTCTATCTATCTATATATATATATACATTCATATAATATATCTATCTATCTATCTATATATATACATTCATATAATATATCTATATCTATCTATCTATCTATATATATATACATTCATATAATATATCTATATCTATCTATCTATATATATATGGATAAGAGTACAACACAGCACATGAACACAAAATCCAAATGAGAACTGAAAGGTATGAGCTATTAACACTGCAATTTTGTCCAAGGCTACAAAAGTATTCGTTACTCGCAAATTATCATGTGCTTCATAGAAATATAATTCAATTATTTAACAAAACCATCGGAATATTAGCCAATGGAAAACACCTGAGGTATCTCACGTTCAGACCCCTAAAAATTTTCAAGGTCGAAAGTGTGCATAAACTACAGCAAGAAAACAGAAAATCATTACACATATATCAAAAAGACGAATTGCTAGAACTGTATTCGCAGATGAAAAAAAAAAAAAAAAAAAAAACGAATGCAAATATTTATACAAAATATACAATAACAGGGTGAAACATGCTGTCCAGGAAATCAGTAAAACCCAAAAGAAATACTTATAAGAATTCAAAAGAAATTAATTACAACATCTAAGGACAGCTTTATCAAGGAATACATACCCTCTGGGTATTATAATCCCTGTCGCTAGATGACAATATCCTAGTCAAGAAACACGCTTCGAAACACAGTCCAGTTGTATTCCGATAACACATGGCAGTCAGAATAACATACTGTTTAGAGTCTGTAAGGTATAGGATCGAAGAAAACAATTTGGAAGTGTATTTTATTTTATATAGCAAAAATCATGTCGTGTGATGGAACCTCATGACTGGATATAATAATATGACCATTAAAAGAGAGATTGGGTGACATACTACGATCAATAAATTTGTATACGTTGAGTACCTGATGTGGAGTGATTTATTGCTCACTGCAGACCAATAAACCATCCCACTAATTACCTCTGTATATATGCAATAATACCACTTCCTCATTTCCCGACCTACAATTAAAATTCAGTTTACATTAATCTCTTTCAAACTTATATTTTCATATTTTCTCATAACAATTACTAATTGCCTTTCTAATATTAATCGCTGACTTAACATTTCTGTTGATGAACTCTTTCCGTTTCTTCATTTCCCACGCTCTGCCATATCCTGACTGAAACGCTTTTAATGATTTGTTTTCATTAACAATTTGTTCTGACCGGCAGACGCATTGAAACTTTTGCACCTTTCAAACACACTGCTTTTCGCTATGCCGCGGCCTCGATTAAGTTGGAACCCCAAGTCTCTTAAATATGAAGTAAAAAGATGCATAACATATCATTTATGGGCTTTTGACCACACTTTGCAGGAGCTTCGGGTTTGCTACACATATACACATTATATATATATGAGCCTCGCATTCCATTTACGTGTACCACAAGCAGCTCATCGTTGAGAGGAGGATATTATCTTCAGGAAAGTCTTTTAAAAGTAATTCCCCTCATTTGCGTATTCTATGGCAGGAAATTCAGAAAACTCTCACCAGGAATCTTGATTATCAATTTGATACGCTTTAAACATGTTGTTGCAATCTTTCGAGTCTGATCTTTTCTAAAAACAGTGAATACAATGGGAGAATTTAAACATGAGACTTCCTGCAATGCTAATTGTGCACTTTCACCACTGGGCTACAAGTTCTGCATCCAATTTTTTTAGTCATCCTCACATTTCAGATACACGTAAGATAGTCCAGAAAACACTAACACAGCCTTACCAATGACACTGACCTAATACCTTTAAATTACTAACTGACTAACTGACCTTTAAATTGACCCTAATTAGAATGATGGGAATCGAACTCGCGACCTTTTTCACTGAGTATATAGATTTTTCTTTCGACTGTACATCAGTTGGCATTATGTCTCATTTATCCTTCCAAGAGCAGTTCACCGACGGGCATTTCTGTAAGGGACGACTTTTAGAGTATTTGCTTCATATTTGCGTGTCGTATTGGAGAACACTAGGAAAACTCCCTTCAGGCATTTTGGTGTTGCTTATATCTACTATTTAAATATTCATCGGATCTATTTGTTTTTGGCTGTAATGAACGCTGCTAATGGATTCGAATTGAAGTCTTCCCGAACGCATTATCACAGGGACACGAGTCAAGTTTTCTGAAGAATTACTTGATACTGTAACCAATTTAGACCACAAAGAACCTTTTTTGTATATACAAAACCCTTTTGTTAATTTGAATTATCCAGTTTAAACATTGGAAATTACAAGTTTTAAAAAAAAATTTTGTTGCTGAGTTTATTAAATTTTAGCATTGCCACACATTTATAAATTTCTAGCATTTAGTTTTCAAAAATTAGTTTGAAGTCTTTCTCCTCTCAAAGGATGCAAAACGAGGTACGTAAAGTGATACTTTACTTACCTCGTTTGGAGGTATACTGAGGAGGCCAAAGAGAGGAGGAAATATGGAGGTATACCAAAAACTTAGGCTTACGATCACCTGCTAGGGTATGATTGTGCATTATATGAATGCTAGGTTTTCTCATGGGTGTCTGAGTCTGGTTCCAGTAGCGTCTGGGAAGCTTAACATCATAAATGTATAGGCATTATAATTCATGTGCACGAAGACTTATGAGAAGAAAAGCGCCCTGCCTTTAGAGGAAAGATACTTCGGATGTTTTATACATTATGTATTATGTGGGGTAAAACTTTTAATTACTTTCGGCAAAGGGGTAAGCTATCAAAAAGTTTCGAGTTCGTTAATAAGTTAATGAGTTCGTTTACAATAAAAGTACTTTTTATTTTAATGTTTACAAATGCTATATAGTGCTTTTTAAGCCAATTATTCTCTAGAATTCCAACACATTTTAACAAAGGAATTTTTTTTTGTAATTATAGTTGAACCTGATTTTGTGTGCTGGATAGAGGCCGCATAAAAGAAATCGCATAAAAAATATGTTGAAATCTCATATGTAACTATAAAATAAGTAGCTATAAAAATCGAAAGTTATAAAAACTACATAGTTAATGTTTAATTGTTTTAACTTATAAAACCTACCCTTATGAATATTCAGAATAGACTGTCATTTTTTAAAAATAATAAATATTGCCTTATTAATGATTTTCAAAGCATTATTTTTGACATATCGATAATGTTTTTATGCATTATTGTTGACATTTCAATACAGTTTTTCATGCATTATTTTTGACGTATCAATAATGTTTTTGTGCATTATTTTTGACACAGCAATAATGTTTTTTGTGCATTAATTTAACTCATCAATAATGTTTTTTATGCATTAATTTAACATATCAATAATGACAATCGGCATATAGATATTTACAATTGACATTTGAGATAATGTCCATTGATAGTTGATAATATCAATATATCTAATATATCAATAAGCAAGATGGAAAATTTTCTGTTGGTTTTAATTTTTTAGAAAACTTTAAAAACTTTAATAAATAAATAAAAACTCAATAACCAAACAATTATTTCAAGAAAACCCTTTTTTTATTAAAATTTCGTGCAAGAAAGCATAAGTCAAAACATCTAATTTTATAAGGGAGTAGAAAGAAAAATTAAGGGTCAAGTATGCTAACATTAAAAGCGAAATGGTGCCAAAAAACAATTTTTCATTCGACAAATACACTTGTAATATTAGCTCTTTTAATAAACCAACACGAAATCTTTAAATTTTTGTAATAAAACGTAAATTGTTTTTTTTTAGATTGCGACAACTTTCTTCGAAGTGAGCAAAATAGCTTTGAACATATTCCACGAATCTATTCTAATTATTGCGCTGTAAACGTTTATGCGTCTATTCAAGTGAATAACAACATTTTGACCTTAATCAACTGCCTGTTTGTCTATTTTCTTAACTTTTTATAACTTATGAGCTAGAATTGATTTGGATTTCTTAGGATGCATGTTCCAAATAGAAGCAAAGGACAAAGAAGACTTGAATCCCCCAATTAACAGAATATTTCAAAAACAAATTTCTTCGAATTGCTTAAAAAATACATCCAGTTCATTTTATTTTATTTGACATTTAATGTTTTATTTGGAATTATATGCACGTGGAGTAAATACACTGAAGTGACAAATGTCATGGGATACCTCTTAATATCGTGTCGGCCCTCCTTTAGCCCGGCGAAGTGCAGCAACTCGACGTGGCATGGACTCAACAAGTCGTTGGAAGTCTTCTGCAGGAATATTGAGCCATGCTGTCTCGATAGACGTCCATAATTGTGAAAGCGTTGATGGTGCAGGATTTTGGGCACGAACAGACCTCTCGATGATGTCCCATAAATGCTCGATGGGTTTCATGTCGGGCGATCTAGGTGGCCAGATCATTCGTTGGAATTGTCCAGAATGTTCTTAAAACCAATCGCGAACAGTTGTGGCCCGGTGACATGGCGCATTGTCATCCATAAAAATCCAATCGTTGTTTGGGTACATGAAGTCCATGAATGGCTGCAAGTGATCTCCAAGTAGCTGAACATAAGCATTTCCAGTCAATGTTCTGTCCAGTCGCACCAGAGGACCAAGTCCATGCCATGAAAAACAGCCCACACCATTACGGAGCCACCACCAGCTTGAACAGTGCCTTGCTGACAGTTTGGGTCCATGGCTTCGTGGGGTCTGCGCCACATTCGAACCCTACCATCAGCTCTTACCAACTGAAATCGTGACTCATCGGACCAGGCCACGGTTTTCCATTCATCTAAGGACCAACCGATATGCTCACGTGCCCACGAGAGTCGCTGCAAGCGATGTCGTTCTGTCAGTAAAGGCACTCGAGTCGGTCTTCTGCTGGAATAGTCCAAGAAAGCCAAATTTCTCCGCACAGTTCTAACAGACAAGTCCCTTGTACGTCCCACATTGATTTCTGCTGTTATTTGACGCAGTGTTGCTTGTCTGTTAGAATTTACGACTCTTTGCAGACGTCGCCGGTCTCGGTCGTTAAGTGCAGGCGGTCGACCACTGCGCTGTCCATGGTGGATGTTATGCCTGAAATTTCATACTCTCGGCACACTCTTGACACAGTGGATCTGGGAATGTTGAATTCCCTAACGATTTCCGAAATGGCATGACCCATGCGTCTAGCTCCAACTAACATTCCGCTTTCAAAGTCTGTTAATTCCCGTCGTGCGGTCATCATCACGTCAAAACCTCTTCACATGAATAACTTGAACAGAAATGAAAGCTCTGCGAAAGAACTGCGCATTTATACCTGTTCTACGCGATGCTACTGCCATCTGAAAATTTGCATATTGCTATCCCATGACTTTTGTCACTTCAGTGTATAAGTGAAGTAATTTCATATATACGGAGAATAAATTATTCATTAATAATACAGGCATTAATTGTTAAAAATAAATATTTTTAATATGTCTAGTATTATCACATATTAATGATTTGCTCAAATAATCCAACAACACTGACAGTTGAAATACTACATTAAGCTATTTTCATATTTCTAACTGAACACAGTAAATATCCTTATCAGAGCAGCCAAACCATAAGATTTGTAACCATAGATTTTTTTTTATTGAGAGATTCTGTAGTGAATAATTTATTATAAAATTTTTGTTCTTTTTATTAATGATAGTAATTATAATCATAAAAAAACTAAATGTCCATATATGTAGCCAATTGAGTCAAGAGCTTAATTCCCCATTAGCATTATAATAAAACAATATTATAATTTTATATTATACTTCATTTTTAAATGAATTTTTCGTGAAATCCGCGTAAAAATTGTAAAAGTTAATTTTAAACAATACCAGAAACGATTGCAGACTGACGGAATTTCGAATTTAGTTCGGAACAAATCCTAAATTCAGTCAACCTTAAGTGTCACTATAAAAAAGGCAACAGAGAAACCGAATAGAACTAATTGCTTAAACGGTTTCTCCCGTCTAACGATCCCCATTAAGTGCAATTAGGCTTTCCAATCACTAAGAGAGAAGTCAATTCTCGTGTAAAGGAAATCAATAGGCTTTGAATCAAGTTGAATTTTCTTGTTATTCGGGAAAAGTTCCGCAGGTTCCTTTGCTAGCGTGAATTGTCTATGTAGAAACTTTTGATCAACGTACTGATTTTAATAGAGAAATCAAAACTTAAGTCTAAAAGTGACTAACTTTTAAAGAACGATTTATTTTATATCAAAATATTCAGAACTTAACTTTTCAAAATGCTTACATTGAAAACGGAACATTTGATTTATGCGCAGTCTATATGACTAAATTTGTGTATATAATTATAGTAGCCTTCCTCCACTAAAATTTCAAAATTTCCTTTGTTTTTTTCTTATTTGCTAAAATCAAAATACATTGAGCGGTTTTTTGTATATAGGAGATTGATCTTTGTATTTCCAATTCAGAAAAATAAAACTTTTTACGTATTCTTCTCGAAAGAGATTTAATTTCATTTTATGTAAGAACAATATTAGAAAGATATTATATATATATATATATATATATATATCTTTTTAATATTGTTGCCTTCCATTTTTTCAAGGTTTCACCCGATGGAAGATGTTCTTGCATGTTCATCCATGAAGTGCATGTTTTATTCAAAAAATTTACCAAACATCAAAACCCGTATATAAGCCGAAATGAAAAAAAAAATCATGTAACTTTCATTATTTATGGTATTCTATTTTTATTTCTGGCGTACGTTTTGGAACTTTTCTGTTAGCCGGGCGAATACTTTGCCAACATCAGACTTTTATTTTGGCAACGATGCAACAAGCCAGCAATATAAACAGTTTTGAAAATAAAACAAAATCATTTTCATAAACGAATAACTTATTTAATTTTAAATTTTTTTTCCTAAACTTAAGAAATATAAACTAAAATAAAAGCGGGCTTTATCTATTTAATAAATTAATTAAAAATGTTATTAAATTTATCACTTGAGCCTTCTTTACTTCTCATTGGAGTAGACATTTTCTCAGCTGATGGTCTATCACCAATCATGATGGAACAACTCATGGTTTTGTCCATATTCTATCTGGAAGTGTTTCGACCTGTGTAGGTTGTACAAACAATCGCTAATTTCATGTATCTCATGATAACGTTTCCAACTGTATAATATAAAAGAATACCAGAATCTAAATTGTAAACAGAAATTTAATAATAACCTTGGAGTAGACTTGAAAGAAGTGAGTATTTAACGCACGAATAATTTTAAGATTTTAATATAGATGATAAACCGAAAACTTATGGTGTAGTAGTCCTTATTCCATCTGTAAATGTTTCGACCTGTGAAGGTGGCACAGACAATCGCTGATACATGACACTAAATCTGCTATCAGAATTGAGTTACAGGTTGTTCTCATTAGTACAAAACACTAATTGTAAGTGATATAACACTGGTTGTCTGCTGTAAGATTAGAGTGAGGGTTTGCTATTATGTACTTTTCAAGGAATATACATTCCTCTCTTCTGGGAATGAAATGTCGCAACTCTTCGCACATGTACTGTTTTTTGGTATGTTGCTATTTTATGTATTTTCAAATCAGAAAATAAGCCCATTGTTTTTATTTTGCACTTTATTTGTGAAGCGCTGTTTGATTAATGTTTTCAAACATCCTTAAATTCCAATTTTCTTAAATTCGAATGATTAGAAATTTTATAATCTCAATTTTCCTGTTTTTTTCGTAGTTTTGGGACATGAGTGTCATAAAATTTCATTATATATTTAAAATGCAATGTCTAGTCAATAAATTGTATGCGTTATTGATGGACGTAAAACAGGAACTGAGAGCTCATTAAGAACTTAAATTTACTATCTATACATTAATTAATCAGTTAATTGCTAATTAAGTTGCTCTGTTTAGTATTTTTATGTATTTTAAATTTACTATTTAACATTAAAAAATAGTTTTTTCTTAAAATCGTGAAACACTAATTAATTTTTTTAATACTAATTAATTTTATATATTAATTCTACAAAAAATAATATATTGCTTTTAAAATTTCAATATTTTTTTCATGAAACATTGTTGGAAAAATTTAGAAAAGGCTTGGTTTAAGCAATTGTGTAATAGTACAATAATATAATACAGAATATTTTTTACATGAACATCACTATCACAATCTACAATTAAACTTGGTATTCTCCATCAGAATACTACTCCAGTGAGAACTTCTTGTCTAGATGTGTATGTTATCAACTACATTCCATGTAACTTGTCAGTTATATGGGATATAGCTGATGGAAATGGTTCTATCATCTATAGACCATGAAATGGATTTCCATGTCCGCCTTTCGAGGTGTATCTCAGTGTGTATCTCAAAGTGTATCTCAGGTACTCTTCACGAATTAAGACTTGAAGAGATCGATCGCTTTGTAAATGATTTCAAATATTATTTACAAAGCTATTCAGATAACTTTATTTGAGACAGAGATAATTATTATCAAGTATATTATTCATGAAACTGATATAAAGTATTAAAGGTATTAGCAATAAAGTGACAATATTTAATGGGTTACACAGAGTTTTTATGATGAATACTTCAATGTCTTGTCCATAATAGTTATTTTGTGAAGGCATACAAGAAAAAGTATTGTGTTTTTACGGGTGCCCTGAAAAAAAAAATTTGATTATTTAAAAAATAGCAGAAAACAGTCTAGGTCAAAAGAAGATGGCTTAATGATAAAGTGCGTAACTAGTGGCAGGTTGGATCGGGTTTGATTCCGCTGATGGCGTTCGTCGCAGTCGCTGCTTTCAGAAATGAGAAAACTTGATGGTATTGAAGGTATGAAGGAAAAAGCGACATTTTGTAGTTTCTTTATTACTTTATAAAGCTACATAGCTTAGCGCCATAGCTTTATGATAGGTACTTCGATGTCTTATGCAGGTCTAGTAGGCAGAATAGTTATTTTGTGAATGTATAAAATAATACTGTGCTTTTATGGGTGCCCCGAAAAAAAATTGTTGTTAAAAAAATAGCAGAGAAACAATCTACGTTAAAAGAAGCCAGACCCGTGGTCCAATGATAACTTGCGCAACTAGCGGTTTGAATCCTCTGGTGGCGTTGCTCGCAGTCATTGGCTGCCTGATGACTAATTGGCCGGCGCTCTGGCCTTTGGTACCACAGGTTTCAGGTTCGAATCCTGGCGGTTGCATGCATGTTTGTTAGTGGTTCGGATTCCACTTTAAACCATAAGTCCCGGTCTGTTTAGCCATCGTGTGCACAAAATGACCGTACAGTGACAAATCAAATCGAAGACATTGCTTTCAGAAACGAGGAAACTTGTGATTGGGGCAACGTATTTAAAACGTCTTGTATATAGATAGTCAAGCTTCTTGGAAGTATGCCACTGATAGTATTCAATTGGTAGGAGTATTGCGGTTTCCTCTCATACGATACGAAAGTACGAGGCTGTTATTCATAAAAGTAACCCCGGAAAGCATATTCTCCTTGTAAGTTGGTGAACTTTCCATGATCCTCATAAATAAAACACGAGGCTACTGAAGTTTAACAAAAAAAGTTTAAAAAAATTTTAGCAACTAATTTATGTGACAGGCAATAAATTTAACACTATTAAATTGTTTAATACAAAATCGATACATTTATTAAAATTTTTGAATATTGTAATAATTTATTTTTTTTATAAGAATACTAATTTTTTTATTATATTTTTGTAATTAAATTAATAATAATAAAGTTTGAGCTCTGTCACATGAATTTGCTGCAAATTTTCTTTTTACGGTTTTCCTGTAATTCCTTTCTGGAAACCTTCAGAATTTGTTCAGGATTATTCCTATAGGATTGCCAGTCCTTTTTCGAATTAAATTTAATCAACCATGAGTGTGATGCCTTAGGAAAACAAACCGGAGAATTCTATTCATTGTAGGCTTTATTGCGTGAGCCCAAATTGTTCATATTTGAGATCAATTTTCTGTACGATGAAATATCACATAGGGGTAAAAAATAAATAATTTTATTAACTAAGAGAATTAATAAATGGAAAAATAGAAATACAAAATGCATGTTTAAAGAAAATAAATAATTAATTTTAAGCATAATAGTAGCTCAAAATTATTCAGCTATCTACAATTTTTACCGTTAATTAATTCATTTTTTTTTCTTTTTTTTAAAAACTTTTTTAATAATATCATAGAAACTCTTGTTTTGGCTTTGATTTCCAATGTTTCTTCAACGTTGATGTTCAAAATTAAGAAGATTATTAATAAAGTTAGGATAATAAGCAGGGTCTGATGGCTGAGTGTCTGGCCCTCGGTACAACGGGTTTCGGGTTCGCGTAGGTCCCTTAAAAGAAAGATCCCCAGTAGTAGGTCATGTAAGTTAAATCGTAGGTACCGGTCTAATATGACTGTTGGGCGTAGGGCTGACAAGTATACCCCGTAAAAAGAAAGCATCTACTGTCTCAAAATCTGTCAGTAGGCGGACGCCCTTTGCCCACCATGGGGCTGTTGAGCCATTGAAGAAGAAGAAGATGGCTGAGTGACTAGTGCTCCGGCCTCTGGTACCATGGATTTCGAGTTCGAGTCTTGGTGGTGTCATGGATGTTTGTAGTGGTTCGGAATCTACCTTAAACTGTAGTAGGTTCCTGTCAAATATGACTGTAGAGCTTTGGGCATAGGGCTGACAACTGTACATGGTAAAAAGAAAACAACATATATTTTTCGGAATCTACTAATAGGCAGAAAGACTTAGCCTACCATGGGCTATCGCCCCATTGAAGAAGAAAAATGATAAGTTAAAGATTTACAAAGGTTAAGTTCGTATAAATTAAGGATTTACAAAGGTTAAGTTTGTATAAATTAAGGATTTACAAAGGTTAAGTTTGTATAAATTAAGGATTTATATAGATTAAGTTCGTATCAAGTACATTTCATGTGAAAATTTTCATAATATTATTAATTAAAAATTTTTTTCCGTCAGTTTTACTTTTTTCGTAATGCTTTTAATGAGATTATGATTTAAGTCGAATATGTTATGGTTTGGTTTGTCGCTCTAAGGTCATTTTTGCACACTTTAGGCTTACTAGACTGGCACCTACAGTTTAACATGGATTTCGAGCCTCTAACAAACATCCATGCCACCACCACAGGATTCGAACTTAAAGCCTGTGATACCAATGGCCATAGCGCTAGCCAATTGGCTACCAGGCCGGCGATTTTTTTATGAGTCACTTTATGTAGTAAAGATAATAATAAAAGCAGACATGAAATATATGAAAAAATATTTTGTTAACTTACGGCACTTATTTATAATAATCTGTTTTTTTATCATTTTGTCATAAATTTCGAATGCAGTGCATATCCATATGAATTGTCTACTAATTACATACAACACTGAGGCGCTTTCATGAGAATAGAATAAATTAAGACCCACAAATGTTTGTCTACGGTAAGTATTCCTATTTTACGACTTTCCATCTATATTACTTCATGTTCATACTCAAAAGATTTTGTTCAAATGAAATGTTTTTGCGTTCCGGAAAAGGAAAACTCCGGAAAACTTGGAACGGGAGAAAAAAAAGGACGCTTACATTTCGTGAGTAGAATCTGGAGAGGTGAATAGTTGTCACGAAATATTGTGTTTTCATGTTCGGCACGCTTTCTTCAGTCTTATGGCTTCTGCTCCAGTGCTATAGATGCTTGAATTTCTTATAACGAATTCTTTGAGAAATTTTTTTAAAAAGGACTTGTAAAAAGACGAAACCAAGAAGTTTTGAAATAGAATTCCAAAGCATTTTAGTTCTTCGAGTAATACACAAAAGAAAACTGGAATTAAAATTTGCGTGGGTTTTCGCATTCATTTAAATGAAGTAAGGAAAAAATAAAATGAAAAGAATGGTTTTATGAATTTTAAACCATTTCTATATGATTAATTAAAAATTCTAACCCTGTAAGTTAAAGTTTTCTATGCCGATTGTCAGTATAGGATTTGACGTTAATTAAACTTTGTGATATGTTCGTGGTTTTGTGTGATAAGTTTAATTAAAATTTATTTCACAATGTCTTGCTACCGCTTTAAGTTTTTTGAAAAAAAGTTAAATCCTTTTAACTAGTACAGTAGAAATTATATTCATTAAGGGGAATTATGGTTTATACACTGAATATTAATTATGGAATAAAATAAAATAAACTTCATAAGAGTTGTTATATATTATATTTAAATCGTTACTTTCCTTTTTGAGTAAATTAATCTGTTTATATTAGTAAGTTGGACTTAATATGTACTTTCGATTAGTAATTTATTGATACTATTTTTTATGTCTTGTATAATAATGTTGAAAGTACTTTATAAAAATTGCAGAGTAAGTATAAGGATTAAAAACGAAAAGACACTATATATACATCTATCTATCGAATATTTCCGAATATATGCCGATCATTGTATAAGACAAAAGTGCATGTTTTTTTCAAAAAATTTACCAAAATTCAAGACCCGTATTTAAGTCGAAATGAAAAAAAATCCTGTAACTTTTTTATTTATAATATTCTATTATTATTTCTGGTGTTTGTTTTAGTACTTTTCTATTAAGGCGAATATTTCGTCAACATCAGATTTTTCTTTGTATAAGACAAAATTGTATAAACTTTTGATAGACAAAATTGTAAATTGTATTTTATAGACAAAATTGTAAATTGTATTTTATAGACAAAATAGTATTTTCTTTGTATAATTTTTTGAGATTTCGTGACAACTATTCACCTCAGTCTTATGGCTTCTGCTCCAGTGCTATTGATGCTTGAATTTCTTATAACGAATTCTTTGAGAAATTTTTTTAAAAGGACTTGTAAAAAGACGAAACCTAGAAGTTTTGAAATAGAATTCCAAAACATTTTACTTCTTTTAGTAATACACAAAAGAAAACTGGAATTAAAACTCGCGTGGGTTTTCTTATTCATTTAAATTAAGTAAGAAAAAAAGAATGGTTTTATGAATTTAAAACCATTTCTATATGATTAATTAAAAATTCCAACCCTGTAAGTTAAAGTTTTCTATGCCGATTGTCAGTATAGGATTTGACGTTAATTAAACTTTGTGATATGTTCGTGGTTTTGTGTGATAAGTTTAATTAAAATTTATTTCACAATGTCTTGCTACCGCTTTAAGTTTTTGAAAAAAAGTTAAATCCTTTTTAACTAGTACAGTAGAAATTATATTCATTAAGGGGAATTATGGTTTATACACTGAATATTAATTATGGAATAAAATAAAATAAACTTCATTAGAGTTGTTATATATTATATTTAAATCGTTACTTTCCTTTTTGAGTAAATTAATCTGTTTATATTAGTAAGTTGGACTTAATATGTACTTTCGATTAGTAATTTATTGATACTATTTTTTATGTCTTGTATAATAATGTTGAAAGTACTTTATAAAAATTGTAGAGTAAGTATAAGGATTAAAAACGAAAAGACACTATATATACATCTATCTATCGAATATTTCCGAATATATGCCGATCATTGTATAAGACAAAAGTGCATGTTTTTTTCAAAAAATTTACCAAAATTCAAGACCCGTATTTAAGTCGAAATGAAAAAAAATCCTGTAACTTTTTTTATTTATAATATTCTATTATTATTTCTGGTGTTTGTTTTAGTACTTTTCTATTAAGGCGAATATTTCGTCAACATCAGATTTTTCTTTGTATAAGACAAAATTGTATAAACTTTTGATAGACAAAATTGTAAATTGCATTTTATAGACAAAATTGTAAATTGTATTTTATAGACAAAATAGTATTTTCTTTGTATAATTTTTTGAGATTTCGTGACAACTATTCACCTCAGTCTTATGGCTTCTGCTCCAGTGCTATAGATGCTTGAATTTCTTATAACGAATTCTTTGAGAAATTTTTTTAAAAGGACTTGTAAAAAGACGAAACCTAGAAGTTTTGAAATAGAATTCCAAAACATTTTACTTCTTCGAGTAATACACAAAAGAAAACTGGAATTAAAACTCGCGTGGGTTTTCTTATTCATTTAAATTAAGTAAGAAAAAAAGAATGGTTTTATGAATTTAAAACCATTTCTATATGATTAATTAAAAATTCCAACCCTGTAAGTTAAAGTTTTCTATGCCGATTGTCAGTATAGGATTTGACGTTAATTAAACTTTGTGATATGTTCGTGGTTTTGTGTGATAAGTTTAATTAAAATTTATTTCTCAATGTCTTGCTACCGCTTTAAGTTTTTTGAAAAAAAAGTTAAATCCTTTTAACTAGTACAGTAGAAATTATAATCATTAAGGGGAATTATGGTTTATACACTGAATATTAATTATGGAATAAAATAAAATAAATTTCATAAGAGTTGTTGCAAATATATATCATGATTAAATAATCAGTAAATAATGATTGTGTAAATTAATCAGTTTAAATGGTAACTTGGATTTATTAAAATATGTACTTTCAATTAGTTATTTATTGATACTTCTTTTTTTATGTCTTGTATAATAATGTTGAAAGTACTTTATAAACATTGCAAAGCAATTATAAGGATTGAAAACAAAAATACAATATCTATATATAGCTATCTATCGAATATTTCAGAATATAAACCAATCAATGTTTAAAACAAAAGTGCACGTTTCCTTCAAAAATTTATCAAAGTTCAAAACCCCTATATAAGCCGTAAAGGAAAAAAATCCTGCAATTTTCATTATTTATAGTATTCTATTATTATTTCGAGGCCTGATGGTGGCCTTTTCATGCTATACATAATTGGAACATAAGGCTTAGAGATGTACAACACAAGAAAAAAGTACAGTTCCGAGCTTTCAAACATTTCTGTAAATAAATAAATCAATAAATGATTAAATGTTTTTTTTTATTGAGACAAAAACAAAAAAACTCAATTATTTACATAAAATCAAAAGATAATTATACAAAATAAATTAAATTTTATTTCCAATAGGAGGAAAAATGAAAATAAATAACTTCAATTTTTATATGAGTTCCGATTTGGAATTGTGTTTCAGTTAACTAGAAACGGACAGGATTTATGGGCTCAGCTGATGTGCACAAGTGCTTCGGAACCATGAGTCTTGTAATGTTTGGGAATACTTTTACATATGCAGTCCATGTAGGATTTTTCCTGGTGTTCTTTCACGCGACATGCAAAGGTAGGCATTTAAAAGTTCTCTTAGCAGCCAATGTCATCCCATCATTACCAATCACTGTATACTTAAGTAAAGCATGGAACTACCGATGTACAATTAAAAAAAAAAAAAAAAAAAAATCTAAAAACGAAATTAAAGATATTATGAATTATTTAGACAGCACGTCTATTTTTAAATCGTCTAAGAATAAATAAATGAATAAATATAAATCAGTTTTAAACAATAAATTGTAAGATTTGAAGACTATTAAAAATAGAAAAAAAAGTTTCAGAAACACCTTCAGTGAAATTATTTCATGTCTTTTATCATCAGAATATTTGTGTATTATTTTAGTAAGTAGTCAGTACATCAATAACTCTTATCAAAAAGGAAAGACCTATTAAAGGAAGGGTTTATGTTTGTCAAAAAGAAAGGACCAAGTGTTTTCGCACTCGGATTCTGTTCTTGTAAAAGCCGTAAATGAGGCAGTTAAACAATCTTAGGCTTCAGAATTCCAATAACTAAAGTAGATTCTAGAACATTGTTTCTACATAAAAAGTGTGCAATACCAAATATATACCATCTGCATATATTTGAGAATTTATGTCGTATTCATTTCAAACAAATATTTGTGACTATTCCTTTTCAATGGCATTTTAATAGAACTCCCACTATCAATATACTTTAAAAGGAGAGGTCACAAACTGTCCGTCCGTCACCTATTTGATTGAAATTTATGTTGCATGCAAATCATGCCAAGGATATTAATTGGCCAAAGTAGTCGGACCAACTTCTCAATAATTTTAGAGGAAATTGAGTTTGCAAAATTTAATCTTTTGATACTATTAAAGCACTTCTCTGTCAAGCCAAGCGGTAATTCTAAATGAAATTGTATACTTTTCGATTTCCTTCCAAACTGTAGCAAATTGGTTTGGGGTGGTGGACTCAAAACTTTCACGCTTTCATATTGACGAAGTTATAGATTAGAACCAATGAAGTAACAGTTTCAGGTGACGTTTTCAAATAACGTTACTTGTTTTATTGGTGCTTTAGGAAAAGAACTACGAAAGAGTTTGTCTGATAAGACCTTTAAAAAATCCTATTAATGAAAATTTTTACAATTCACAAAGTTGGTAACATCATTTTAATACGTTACTTGAGATTCATGCTTCATTTGTTGCTGCATATTCAGACTGGACAATATAGAGAATTTGAATGGAGCCACAGTTGGGGTTTTTGAATGAAACCAGTGAGATTCAGTTGTGATTTTTTGAATGGAGTTAGTGAGATTCAGTTGTGAGTTTTGAATGGAGCCAGTGAGATTCAGTTATGATTTTCCCTAAACTTTCTATATTGCATGTTCTTAGTTGAGAGGTAAACTGTGATAACTTTATTTACTTAACGTTATAAACCTGGTGATTTTACTGGAAACCTTCATTTGCTCAACAGAGTAAATTAAGAAATTTGTTCATACGATATATCTAATTCTATTGCATTATTTTTTTTTTTATGAAAAACAATGTATTTGGAAGAAGCCAATAGTGCGCACCGTCTCAGTTAGAAAGTGACATTCATCTTCTATGAGAAGTTTCTGAGATCCACTGCATCCTCCTACATTTCATCTATTTTTAGTAATCTCTCACTCACAATTCATAATCTCTAGAATTTTTAAATTGGAATTTTTTAAATAATATTTAAGCTTACAAGTTTTTATAATCTTCACTTATATTTCTCCAAACTTATTCTACTTTAGTTAATTTTCTTTATTAAATTACATCAACTAGTTTAATGGACCACGTAGAGTTAATATCTCAGATAGCTGTTAGCTGCTCCTTTGGGGAGAAGGCGGTACGTGTGCATTCCAAAACAAACCTCATGGAAAAGAACGAGGAGGTAAAAAAAACAAAGCTAATCTAATGACATATGGTGCATGATCTCGGATTACTAATTTAGGAAGGTAGTAAAAAGAGCTATATTCATTAACCATATTAAGATATAGAAACGTTCTCCGTAAAAGTTGGCGAGATTCAGACGACCCCTAGCAACAGTTGAAGCCAAATAATTAATTTTTAATATGCTTACTTGTATTAATTTTTGTATTTTTATTTTTGTAAATGCCTATTCTTTATTTTTGAGTATTATAAATAATATTAATTGCATTAGCAATTAAATTTTTTTTCACATGGTTTTCATATTTATATTATTGCTTCAACTGTTATTTTTTCACTTAGGTGCTTTAAATGCAACTTTTTAATTTTAACTTCGGTGCTTTAAATGTACCTTTTAATTTTAGCTTCGATGCTTTAAATGCAACTTTTTAATTTTAGCTTCGATGCTTTAAATGCAACTTTTTAATTTTAGATTCGGTGCTTTAAATGCAATTTTTTTATTTTAGCTTCGGTGCTTTAAATGCACCAGCATCAGTTGAAGCAAAATAATTAATTTTTACGATGTATATTTGTATTTATTTTTGTATTTTGATTCATGTAAAAACCTAATTCTATATTCTTATGAGTATTATAAATGATATTAATTGCACTAATAATTAAAAAATATTTTTAACATAATTTTCATATTTGTATTATTGCTTCAAATCGTAATTTTTTACTTCGGTGCTTTAAATGCAACTTTTTAATTTTAACTTCGGTGCTTTAAATGCACCAGCAAAAGTTGAAGCAAAATAATTAATTTTTACAATGTATTATTTGTATTTATTTTTGTATTTTGTTTCATGTAAATATCTAATTCTTTATTCTTATGTGTATTATAAATGATATTAATTGCATTAACAATTACAAATTTTTTTCATATTTGTATTATTGCTTCATATTAGTATTATTGTATTTTTTCACTTCGGTGCTACAAATGCATCTCTTTTAACATGATACATTTTTTCCAAACTGAAGTATATTCCTTGAAAAAATATAAAACATTTTTTTAAAATGAAAATCAGGAAATTTTTTTTACGAGTTATATTTTTACGATCTGATACAGTTTTCATAAATAATGTTTTCCCAAGAAATCCATTCGCTTAAGCACATGTATACATGTTTTGTCTGGGATATATAAAAGCCGATATACCGACTCTGTCTGTTCAAAAACAAAATACCTTAATGCTCTACGCTAAAAATAACGATTGCTCGTAAGTGGTGTTCGACTCTAAAAATCTGCTTCCTGTATAAACAAGCAGATTTTTTTCAACATTGAATAGTTGCAACATTTTCTCTTTTTTCAATTTTATCGGCTTTCCTTTGGAACAACATTGTTTCTTTCAGTATCTTGTTTTTTAAACATTGATGGAAAGTATTCTGTGGAAAACGTGTTATTGCAGTTGTTGATTGTTAGCAATCTTAAAAACGCAAATAGGTACTGCAACTCAAAATATTTTCAAAAGCTTTTCTATGAAAAATAAACGTCTGAGTAATATATAGTAAACTGAAATAAATATCTTGACTTTCTTTTGACATTATAGAAATATGAAAGATTTTAAAATTTACATATATTTGTCTAATAATATCCATTAATAAAGTCTATATTAAAACATGTTTGTTTTAGCAAAAAAAAAAAGTTTCTTTGCTATCTTCTATATATTTTTTACTAAATTTCATATTTTTTAAATTATATTTTTTATTTTTCTTATATTTTTTATATCTTTTTATATTATTCTTATATTTTTTATATCTTTTTATATTATTCTTATATTTTCTTATTTTTATTTTTTTTTTTTACTAAATTTCTCATATTTTGACTATATTCTTTTTTTTTTTTAAATATTTTTTCTCAGATTTTCGTTTTCTTATATTTTGTTCTAAATCAAAGAAAAAGTTATATTTTCCTTAAAAGATATTTAAAAATGCTTCAACTGAACGTTTTTAGGATATTTGAAATATTTTAATAATATTTTGAAAACATATAAATATATTGCTAATTTGAAATATATATCGAATCACATTTATTTAGTTTTCTTATAAACCCAATTTAAATATGTCATATTGATGCAATTCGAAAAGAATTTTCTTCGCAATATGTTTTATGCTTTATGAATTTAAACATCAAAAATATATTTTATAAATAGAAGTTTTGACGTATTACAGTATTAATAAATGCAAAAAATTCCTAGAAATTGAGTTTCACCAGATTATTTTTAAAATATGCTTCAAAAGATCAAATGGAACTTTACGGTAAAAGAAACAAAACAAATTTCAAATTCATAACTATTATAATTACAAACTCTTTGAATTTACATAGAAAGCATTTTGAAATTGAATATATTTTAATCTGAATAAAAGGGTAAGTTCAGTACATATAAGTGAAAAGAATTTTTTTTAACCAGGTTCATAAGCGAAAGTAAGAAGAGTCTGAAATACTCTATTATATATCAAATTCATGAAATTTTTTAAAGCTCCTGCCTTTTTTTTAACTTTAAAAGCAAAAATAAGGCAGGACTTGCGAAAATAACTTAAACCTTGTTTCTGTAAAATGTTAGAAATGAAAGCGAGAACCCAAGAGGTTTCTGTCACTTTTTCGTGATTGTATTGGAGGATAAATGGTTTGAAGATGTGACACGCATAAGTTGGCTGGGTACTAGAGGACTACAATAGTTTACCTTTCTAGTAATTTAATAGTACAGAGTTTATGTGAGAGAAATAGTAGTACGTGTGTAAGAAAACCTGAGCCTTTTTCGTACAGATATAAAAGTCTTGTAAACTACTCTGAACATTGCTTGATGTACAAGCTTTGAGTGTTTATTTAAACTGCGAAAAATTCAGCAATGAAAATACGTATTAAGTAATTAATAATACGTATAATTAATAGTACATAATGAAAATAAGGTTTAAATAATTAATATTAGCTATTTCAGAGAATTTTAGAAAGATGTTCTCATAAATAAAGCAATATTTAAAAACAATTCATAAATAGATTATATCAGATATATTTAAAGATTAAAATACATTGAGATCAGTTGTATTAATCGAAACAAAAAAGATTTAACTGAACATTTTCTTTGAAGAGAGAGAAATTTGAAAACAATAAATGATACTTGACACAATTTTAATCTGTACATGTGAATAAATATTTACATTAAATTTTAAACTTTTTACATAAAATTTTAAATTTTTTACATAAAATTTTAAATTTTTAAAATTACTTAAAAGTTAACAATTCATAAATAGATATATAAAATATATTTAAAAGATTAAAACACATTGAGATCAGTTATATTTATCGAAACAAAAAGTATTTCATTGATAATTTTCTTTGAAGAGAGAGGAATTTGAAAAGCAATAAGTGATACTTGACACAATTTTAGTCTGTACATATAAATAAATATTTACATTAAATTTTAAAATTTTTACATAAAATTTAAAATTTTTAAAATTACTTAAATTTTTAACAATTCATAAAGATTATTTTATATATATTTAAAAGATTAAAACACAGTGAGGTCAAGTACATTTATTTATAGAAACAAAAAGTATTTCATTGATAATTTTCTTTGAAGAGAGAGGAATTTGAAAAGCAATAAGTGATACTTGACACAATTTTAGTCTGTACATATAAATAAATATTTACATTAAATTTTAAAATTTTTACATAAAATTTAAAATTTTTAAAATTACTTAAAATTTTAACAATTCATAAATAGATTATTTTAGATATATTTAAAAGATTAAAACACAGTGAGGTCAAGTACATTTATTTATAGAAACAAAAAAGATTTCATTGATAATTTTATTTGATGAGAGATAAATTTGAAAAGCCATAAATGATACTAGGTACAATTTTAGTCTGTACATATGAACAAATATTTACATAAAATTTTAAAAAGAAATTTTCAAAAAAGAAATTAAAAGAAAGTTTGAATACCTTCAAAAAGATTTCTTTTTGAATAATTGATGACCTTTGGTATATTGTCCAATGTAGGATTTTGACTTTATATGCAGTATTGGCTTTTTTCAGTTATGGAAATTGATATCATTTTAGTCAAAGTCTACTACTTATTCCCCGTAGGGTAGTTTTTTCTTTAGTCTTTATTGACTAGCATATGTATGGAAATCTATTATGTAAGAAAATGTGAAAGATGTTTGATCAAGTATGCTACTTAAAGCAAAATTAGTTTCGTTAAAATTATAAATTTTAATATCAAAATAATATTTCATTAAAATTTTTTTTCTAATTTTGAAAGAAATTTTTTGGATTATATAAATTTATAAATAAAGATATAAGCAGTACAAATCCCTATAGTCAAATCTGTTAATAAATAATTTATACTATTTTTCTTATATAAACTGTTATACAATATTGTTCTGAGAATTTAGGCATGAATTATATCAGAGATATTTATGAGAGAGAATACACATGATGAAAGATATAAATGCTGAACATCTCAAAAGTTTAAGTCGAAAGTAATGTACTAAACTTTGGGCATTGTGTAGTATATAACTTTTGTAACTGATCTCTTAGCCTATAACATTAATCTCAAACCTCATTGCATGCGATGTTATACTAACTGAAACATTTGTGTGTAGAATGGCATTACATTGAGATTTAATGCTTATATACAATTCATTGATTGCAAATTGCACTTAATAACATATGGGAAAACGTTTTAGAAATCATCTCTCACGCATAATTCGTGAGGAATAAATCAGGTGATCATGAGGGCCAGAGAAATGATACCTGGTTGTGTTCTATATATATATTAGATTGATAGATAAATCGATAGATAGATACGTACAAGCATATATTACAATGGTTTTATCAATCGTTCTGATTATGGCTTTTGTTGTCTGTGAATTAAATTTCAAGCAAATTTGATAATATTTTTTATTGCAATGAATTAAATAAAATAAATAGAATAAATGTATATTATTTCTTCCATAGTTTAATAACTATTTAAAAAACGGCAGTGGTAAAACAATTAAAAACACCGTGAACACAAAAAATTAAAAAAAACTTTATACAAATGAAAATGATTAACTAAAATAATTGACTCATAAATTATAAAAATAAAAATTATTTCTAACTGACACATAATGCTATGAAATAAATCTCACAAACATGAATTTTTATTTTTCCTTAAAATAGGCAAGATTTTTTAGAAATAGATGTTAACTACTTAATTTCCCAGAATTATCGAATTTAAAACTAATAAGTTTCATTTGCTACATATTTTGATAGTATACAATTTTCATGACATTGTAAATCATTCCTTAATTAATTAAGGAGTTAACTAAAAATCTTTTAAACCAGATAGTTATAATTGAATAAGCAATATACATCCTTATTATCAAGTAGCATCTATAGTAATCTTATGATACTTAATTTAAGAGAAAGAACTATTTTTATTTAGAAAGAATTTTCTATTTAGGTTTCAATATGTTTTATTTCTGGTGTATTTTATTTATAATAATATTTATTCCTCCTCCTCTTATATATATTTTAAAGGTGTACAGAAGATTACTTGTGTTATTAAATATTCACTACCAAAAATCTGAGAAGACAAGATTAAGATTGAAGACAAACTACAACATTTTTAATGATAGTATGTTGGAAAATCTGAGCGTTTTGATATTTACTTCTTAATTCTATCTTTTTATAAAAGTGATGAATTTTTAGTTTGAAAGGATGTAATGATGAACAAGTCTGTGAATTATAACATCAACAATGTCTGTGACATTGGCAACAGCATATTCTTATTGACAGATAGCTCCATGATGATTCTGCAGCAATGGTAGAACTTCTGGTTCCATTTGAAACCCACAGAACGTCCATTATATTAAACTTTCAATATTTTCTATTGTGAAACATTTACTATCACTGAAGTATGATGGCTATTTATCACATATATATGGCTATATGATATTTGTAAAGCACTTTATGGCAACAAAACTCAATTTTTTCTCCTTCAAATAGTTTCTTGAAACCAATGGATAATTGCGCTACTCTGAAAAAAACGTGACTTCCTCCGTTAACAATTTTAAGAAAATGAGGTACACTTAAATAAAAAAATAAAGTACGTTAAAATACAAAGTAAGGTAAGATTCAGGTACAAAATAAGGGCTTAAATGCAATGTTACTTAAAGGTTTCAAATAATTCAGAACTGTTGTTGAAGGATTGAGCATGTATTTTTCACTTAAAATATTTGTCTCATTGATAAGGATTCATTAATTTTCATAGCGATTAACATTTCTTTCCATAGCTTTGAATTACAGAAATTTAACAATATATTTTTAACAGAAATGTTACTTATTATTTTCTCATCTTAATTAAAAATAACATGCGAAAGTTTTAACCTTATAGTAACTTCTGGAAATACCTTTCTAGAATTACTATATATTAAATCATTTAGTTTCACTGACCTTAATTTCATCTGAGGGCAAATATCCGCATTTTAAATTTAATTAACTCCATTTGACTAATGTTTGAAGTTGGCTAAATATTTCTGAAATTAAAGGAAATATAGATATCTTTAACTGTCTGAATCATTTCATTTAATTTCAAAAATACAGGACTGGCATTTAATTTGAAATTCACCTTTCGAATGCCAAGGTCAGAATTATTGGAATATAAAAGTTATTAACAAAGTTGCGAAAAGTTAAATCAAGTGTTATGGTAAAATATCCCAACTGTAATCTTATATTTGCAATTGTAATGTGTAGGCTGTGCAGCCGGATTGCAACTGGCAGTGGTTTGGTTGAGATTTGAGACGCAGGTTTGAGAACACAGCTTTATTTACACACGCACAAATACCAAACTCTCACAATTAAATGCAGACAATATAAAACACATTTAAAGACACCTAATTATAGATTCATGGAAGATTCCATTTCTAAACCGAAAACCCGATACTCAAGTAAGTGCGGGATGCGCAAAATATACTTCCTTTCCGGGTGAGAGTCTGTAGATCAACTAATACGCAGGGTTGTGTATAATATATTTCTCTTGGGATAAGCTGTAAACTAAACGTTTCTAAACAGAAGCTAGTAGTTGCGCTATCGGGATGAGAGTCTCGAGGCCTGCTGACCATTTCTCCTGAACGCCACAGGGGGCGCTGTTGCCAGTGTGTAGGAGGACGTACGGTTACACAATAAGAAACAGAATATTGAGAAATTCAATGGCAAGTTCTTGGTTTTGAAAACTGTTTCGAACATTATGCTTCACACAAAATAAAGAGTTTTTGCATAGCATTATAATAATTCTAATTCATGATGTTAAATCAAATAATTTTGTGTGCTCCAATACACTCATATCCATAAATTAAGGATAACTCAGAATCACACAGAAATTGAACTCTAAAATAAAAATTTCACCTTTTTCATTTTTTCCATTATTCTTTTTTGTAGAATTATCACACACATCTTGAAGAAGAATATGCAAATTACAGGAAACCACCAGATGGCGCGGATAGTACGAGAGGGGGAATATAAGGAATGGTGGCAAAGAAGTAAAATTGTTCGCAAGCGCTTTAAAAGCCTTTCAGTGCAATAACCGCATAGTTATGGCACAAAGGAAGCATTTGGATGATTTTTTACGTGGTAGAATTATCGGACGACTGGAATGTGGACGTACCCAGCTGGAAGTATCCGAGGAACTTGGAATCGCCCAGAGTGTCATCTCCAGGATTTGGCAATGATTCCAAAATGATGATAATGGGAGTAGATATTACAATACAGGTCGCCCCCGAGTTACAACGCCGAATGAGGACCGGTATTTAGCAGTTACTGGCAAAAGAAACAGACGGAGTACAGCATCAGACCTGTCTCGTCACCTCTCTTCAGGTATCGGTACGACTGTTTCAAGGCAGACCGTGTACAGACGCTTAGGGCACATTGGTCTATATGCTCGTAAGCCTGTCAGATGTGTTCCACTTACCGCAACTCACTGTCGCCTGCGATTAACCTGGAGTAGAGAGCATACATTGTGGACACCGCAACAGTGGTCTGGTGTGATGGTTTCCGACGAGTCCAGGTTTAGTTTGCAGTCTGATTCCCGCCGGACTTTCATATGGAGAACGCCAGGTGCCCGTTACCACCAAGAGAACACCATTGAACGACACCGTTACGGTGGTGCAGGATGGCTCGTTTGGGGAGGAATTATTCTTGGTTCCAGAACTGACCTGCATGTTCAGAGTGTAACGATGACAGGCCACATCTATCGGGATGTCATTCTGGAACAACATGTACGTTTGTTTCGGGGCGCCATGGGTGCTCAATTTCTGTTTATGGATGACAACGCCCGTCCTCACCGTGCAAACATTGTAGACGAATGCCTTCAATTGGAGGATATCACCCGTATGGATTGGCCAGCATACTCACCGGACTTGAATCCAATAGAGCATGTGTGGGATATGCTTGGCCGACGAATTGCAGCCCGTCAGCGCCCACTTGTCAACCGGAACTTCGGAGGGCATTGCTTGATGAGTGGTGTAATATTCCCCAAGATCAGATTGATAATTTGATACTCAGCATGCCTAGGCGTTGTAAGGCCTGTAGTGCATCGTCCGGGAGACATACTCCATATTAACCATCATACTAACCATGTTATACTGTTTTTTGTAAATAGGTTCTTTTTTGAAATTTGCTCCAGGGAGTAAAAATCGCAATTGTTATTAATTATGTCAAACATATAGCATCTTTTTTGCTCTTTGCCTTTTGTTTAATAAATAGACTTTACAAATAAGTCAAATTAGTTTTGCTTCTGTCTCTTTCTTTGCCTGAACATCATTATCCTTAATTTATGGACATGAGTGTAAATATTCATATGCATAGTGAGATATAAAATTTTAAATTTATTGTTAGAGCCACTGAAACCATATGTCAAAAATTCTTTAAAAACTAAAAATTATTCCTATACATTTATAATATCATAACTGGGTAGTCTAGATTTCTGTAAGTATAATGATATATTTTACAATTTTTTTTTGCATGATGTACAATTTTTAATTTTTTTAAGCTTTATACATAAAATTTTTTTACTCCTTAAATTTAATGAATCTACTTATTACATTTAAAGAAAGTTTACATTTAGAATTCATTATTAAAATTAATTGAAGCATTACAATTTTCCGGTCTACTAGTAGCTGTACGTAGAAGTAATAATTATATTTACTTTATTATTCTATAACTTATATATCATTAACAAAATAATTTCTTATAATTTAATTAAATGTTTTTATATAGTTAGGCATATGCTAATTCTTATTAAATAGCTTAATATTAATTAATTAATTTTTATTTTTATAAAATTAGTTTTATCTTTTTATTTCCATATAAGTTTAAAATACTTTTGTGCATTACCTTATATCACACCCAAACACACACACACACACACACACACACACACACATATATATATATATATATATATATATATATATTAGAAAAATGCTTATTGTTATTATTTTAAGATAAGTTTCTGGCTATTTATTATAAACAGTATATTATGTAATCTAATTACGCATTATTGCTATCATGTGTAATATTATTATTACTGCAAGTATTTGAATACTTTCTCAATAGTGACAGATTTAATTTATTAACATAATACGTTACATTTATACATAATGCATTTTCAATATAATCCATTCAATATATAATATTACTCATTGTGCTGGACACTGAATTCGACAAAGGCATCTTAAACTGATATGTATTATTATATTTTAACTTTGGAATCTGAATAGATTGATCTATCTCTTAATTCAAATTATCTTGAACTATGCTTCGTCTTTCTCTCCCATTCATTATTAGATGGAATAAGTTTTATGTTAATTATTTTTTAATTTGATTTTTATGTCATTTATTTTTAACTATTTTTTGAACGATAATCAGTCAGAATATGTCATTGAGCATTACGAATTTATTTCATGAACAGTATTAGAAACTGATAACCTGCATGAAAAATATAGACACATTAAAAAAATTACAGTTTTTATACAGAAAGTCATTAATAAAAGCTTAGAAAGCAATATAATAATATAAAATACTAAATTCTAGAATAAAAAAAAAAATAAAAAAAACCCCATCAAATTATAGTTGGAGTATTCGTGTATGTTAATTCGTGTAGTATTCGTGTGGATGTTAATATATATATATATATTTATTTCCAATGGCAGATTATGAACAGTTACAGCAAAAAAAAAAAAAAAAAAAAAAAAAAAAAAAAAAAAAAAAAACCAGATAATACAACAAAACATGCCGAAACAGAGTTCATTAATCTAACAAAAATGCCAAGTTGTAAATCTTTTAGCCCCTAAAAAGTGTTACCAGGTGCACCACGGGGAGGTAGATCTTCTGCTCACCCGGATGCAAATATATGTACCATTGTTTGAAATAAAAATTTCGTTGCAACTGTGTGTATTAGGAAAAAATTTAGGAATTATTACAGATTGAAGGTAAAAGATGCAACATGCTTCTTACTGTCACCATTTCGTGTGACTAAGTGTAAAAATAACTTTTTAAGCAATTTTTGGAGCTTGTATCAATAACTTTTCATTTTTAGCTTTGCGCATTTTTCATGTAACTCGAAAGGGCTCTAAGTAAAACATGAGAAACTAAAGTTGGCTTTACAGTAAAACATTTCTTAATATTATTAAAGGGAAAAAGATAATTAGAATAACATTTATTACCAATTTCATCGTAGAAAAACTGCTACGAAAATTGTGTAATGATAATCTGCTATGGATGAAAATATTGTATACTAAAAGGATGAAAATATTGTATATGGATGAAAATATTGTATATGGATGAAAATATTGTATACTAAAAGGATTGTAAAGAAAGTGATACCCAGAAGAACGTTTCAAACGAAGAATTGCAAAATTGATCATAAAATATCTTGGTGAACAAAGTTCAATTCATCCAACCATTTAAATTCGTTTATAAACAATGGAAATTAAACGGAATTAGACGAAATCAGAGAAACACTCTTAAACAACGCTTGCACACGCAGGTTATTTTGGCAATGAGTACGAGTATGCTAAAGCAAGCGCTTTAGATTATGACTTAATTTGTCTTCCTTATAATTTTCACTTCGCAAAAATAACTTGAATCAAAGCAAGGTCGAAAAATTGTCGTAATCACATCTAAAGTCTAAAAAACTACAGAATTCTATCTAGAGAAGAAATAACTTTTACAAGTGGTCTTGGTCCATTACCAACATATCTCAAAAGATCTCAACCTCTCAGATGACGATTTCTGATCCTGTGGAGAACCATTCAATAATGAAATTATTAATGCCCTCTTACAGAATCATGACATTTTAAAATCTCCTCTCAACTTTTTTACATTCAGTGATACAGAAATATAATTTACAATCCATGGGCCAGATGGAAAATCATCAAATTCGTGAACTTTATAGAAAAAATGAACAATTAATCTTTTCAAGAAACTATTACCCCTGAAATACTAATTGAATTCTCTGCCCCCATTCTATCACTCCCAACAAAAGTATTAAATTCATCGTAGAATGAAAGCGGTCATATTATGTTATACTTTGGAATACTTTTTTTCATATAATTTTTTGAATGGCATACTTTGTTTCACAGGTTTATTATCATTAGTTATTTCTTCCATATTGTATACTTCTAGTTTCATTTATGATTTTTGTTTGCTACATAGTACCGTAGCGAATTTTCCTTTTCTATATAATTCATTGTACTAATGCATTTCTATTATTGTAAGTTTGAACATTTAATGAAGTTTTTAGATTATTTATTTATTTAAACATGATAAAGTGTATAAAGTGTCATTATTGTTAAAAAAGATAACGTGTGATAAAAGGATATTAGAGAGTTTTTGCATACCGTACGTTAGTTACCGTAGGACGTCCGTTAGCTTTTTCTCCCTAGCGCGCATGCTCATAGGAAACTGAGCATGCGCGCTAGGGAGAAAAAGCTAACGGACGTCCTACGGTAACTAACATACGGTATGCAAAAACTCTCTATTTTATGATAATATCAACGACATAATACAATAGAGAGTTTTTGCATAACGTTTTTTTATCGTCCTATATTTTTCTTCCTAGTGCGCATGCTCATAGGAATAGCTCAGTAGTGCAGTATTACAGATACGCATGCGCAATAGGTACAACGTTTTCTATGAGCATGCGCGCTAGGAAGAAAAAAATATCGAACGATAAAAAAACGTTATGTAAACACTCTCTAATATTAAGGGTAAGAAGGATTTGCTATGTATTTGGGTAGGTCTGAAGGATGTGGTCTATTATGAATTTTTGTAATCGAGTAAAACTATTCTTGCTTATTATTCCAAGCAGCAATTACTGAAATCGAATATGGAAATCAATATAAAAGTTCATTTACTGGCAAAAGATCTAAGTGCTCCATGATATTGTTATTCTGGATGTTAAAAATGTGGTCAAGATAGCTTTCCTAAACTTTCAGTCAACTTTACTGTGAACTTTGAACTTTACAACAAAGTCATTAAATTCTTGGATAAATTTTGGTTATATGTAATGCTATGAGCCTTTTTCTTCATTTAAGTGTTAAGTTCGGAAATTATCAAAGCCTATTTACAATAGAAATAAGTATTTAAAAAATCCCTAAACCAAAATTAATTACGAGAAAAATTTTTAATAGCTTTTCATAAGTTAATAAAATTCTAAGAGAAGCTGAAAATTAATATCGTCAAAATGTTTCTCCTATCTTAATAACCTTCAAACGAAATAATACCAATTAAAACGTAATTCGCAGAATGTAATATTTAATTCATTGTTTGAAATTAGTTTTTATCGAAGAGTATAAAATCAAAATTCTCGCTAGGAATCATACAATAGGGAACTTACTAATTAAACACCCCCATAACTGCAGATCCCTTCGCGTAGCTTTGAAATTGAATTTAATATTCTATTTAGAAGCCCGGTGTAATTTTCGGCCTGAAAAGGGCTCAGTGAAACTGACAAGTTCTAAATTGAAAATTAATTTCCCCAGAAGAGATAACACAAACTGTTCGGCTTTTAAGCAAAGCGATTGAGTCTCAAACCAATTGGTAATCCTTACCGTGCTGTTAATTAACTACACCCACAGTAGGATTGTTGGTCCAGAAACAAAGGTTGCGACCCTAATGAGCTATGAATGATATATGATTGGTTCTCTATGTCTTTCCTTTCTGAAATACTAGTTTCCCAAGCATATAAATCTTTGAAAAAGACTGATGTTTAATTAATAACTTTAGTTCTAATAAACAATGTATAATTCAAATAAATTTCGAAATATTCTGATAGATTTGAACAATTACAAAGTAATTATTCTACACTTTTAATTAAAATTATTGATTTTATTAAAATTTAGTTTTAAGCTTTTTAGTAAGGCTTAGTGAAAAATTATTAGATTATAATTGGCTGAAAATAAATAAACATTTGAAACTACAAAAAGTGGTTAATGATGGTTGGTTGATTTCTGGCCATTCAGATAGAGTATTTTTCAAAATCAGTATGTATTTAAGCGTACTATTACTTCAGTAATAAAATGGATATCATACGTGCAATACAGGCATCTTACAATGGATATCATATGTGCTCATATGCACAAGTTAACCGTAAGGGAAAAGAATATACCGTATCCTTAACTCAATAAAGATATATAAAGATGAAAATGCCGTGACAAAATGTAGGATAAAAATAATCAATTAAAATAAGTGTGAAATGAGGGGCTTCATGAGGGTTGGCTGATTGTTGGCTGATTTCTAGCCTATTTGAACATGTTATTAACAATATATACACTATTATTTTAGGAAAAAGCAGCTGTAATACAACCAAGCATTATTTATAAAGCCTATAATAATTCTTATTTTGTGATGAGTTTATGTTTTACAAGTTGATTTTAAGGGAAATAAATATACTGTATCATTGACTAAGATATATAAAGATGAAAATGTCGTGACAAAATGTAGGATAAAAAATAATGTTAAAACAAGCGTGAAATGGTGGAGTTCATAATGGTTGGTCGATTGTTGGTTGATTTCTGGCCTATTCGAATACGGCATTTAACAATATATATATATACTATTGTTTTAGAAATGAGCAGCTATAATACAACCAAACACTATTCATAAAGCCTATAATAACTGACCTATAATATGAGTTTGCGTCTTTCGATGAATATCAACACAAGTTGATCTTCTGGGAAATTTATATACTGTATCATTGACTCAATCATATATCACCCATTATACATATCGAAAAGGACGTATCGTCTTGAACTACTTTGTTAATTCAATAAAATTCTTAAAAAATATTTCTTTTCTTTATTGTTTAACATGGTAGATATCAACAAATTGGTTAATGAAACCACAGTTAAAAAAACCCTCTAAAAGTCTACAAAGCATTACAATTTTTAAAAAAAATTAATATATATTGTTATATTCATTTAAAAAGTTATATTCAGTTCAGTTCAATTAAAAGTTCAGTTATATTCAGTTACCTAAAATTAAAAAGTTTTTACAGTTAAGAAGATGTATTTAAGACTAATGTTTAACATCAATTTCAACGATAAATATTTATCAATGTTAATTTCCTATTGATTCCATGTTAATTTGCCATCTAATTGGTGCGATCATTTTTGGAAATTACTGTCACGTAATTTTCTATGAATAAGCCGAATCAGTTCAAATTGCTCGATGGTAAATTAACGATAGATTAATCCAATCAATGGATATACCTTTAAAAATATCGACAGTTCAATTCCACGGGAGGCTCATTCGTTAATTAATTACTACCTCTTTGTAAGCCGATCACATTCAGAGAACTTGAGATTAATGCCAATTCTTGAAATGTCATGAAACTTTGTTTAGTGGTGATTAATCACTTCACGGTAAGAGGCCACAGACAACGCCATTTTCTGCAACCTCTTGGAAAGATTAAAATCAGAATATTATGTTTTAAACTGAATCCAAAGGTAAACTTTTATCTATGTTAATCCATCCTACTTGAAAATTATTAACAAGATGTCACGATAAAAGTATACAACATAATAATATTCAAAAAGAAGAGAATGATTCTTTTTTTTTTATTTTGTAAACGCTATCTCCTGTTCTTGTTTCCGCAAAATGATAGATTTTTCAATTCCAATGAGTGCTTCTGTTAAATTTGAGAAAATAAGCTGATGAGCGTTAATTAATTAACAACAATTTTACTACTTTTTTGATGTAGGAGGATTATTGGTAGAAAGTCAGCTAATCTGTTGACAAATTTACTCAGCAGCGTCACTTTCTACCAAACAGACCTTTGCATTTCATTATATTGCTCAGGTTCAGGTAATTTAATAACGTCACTTCATTTATCTGTTCGTTAATTTTATAACTGGTTGGCAGTATTCACTGGAATTGACTTGATTTTTGAGATTTATTCTAGCCAAAAAGCTGTAAAATTTCTTTTCAATTTAATGAGAATTAATATCAATGTTACTAATAAATTTAATTCCTTTTAACTTGCTCGTAGAAGCAGAATTTATTAGGATCTTGCATCAAATAATGTTTATATTTTTCCAATCATATCATTCTATTCCATTATTCATCTTACTATGAACAAATTATTTCATGGTATCCAGTATCTACTGTAATTCAAAACAAAACTCAATTGGTGGAATATAAAATTATCATTAAAATATCCACAAGAAATTTTTTTTGGCAACTTCATTAAAAAATGCTATTTTTTCGGAAAATGTGAATTTGCACTAAGCACACAGAACAGTGAATTCACGGAGGGATTATAGAACTATGAAATAAATGACAAATTTTGTTCAGAAAACGAAAGAGATTCCAGTATCCATAAGGCAATTCATATTATTCGTATTACCTTTAGAACAGCCCACCCTGTTAACATCGGGAATAAGATAATATCATTTCTTTTTATGTTATATAATCATTCTTTTTCTTTAAATTATTTAATTTTAGATTTTAAGCATCATAAATGTTTTACAGTTATTTGTTATAAAATTAATCGTTTAAACTTATTTCTAACAACAAACTTCGAATAAAGAAATCTGCTTGCAAAAACATAGATACACAAACAATTTTACACATACCTATACCCGAACTATAAAACTAACCATCATTTTTCAAGGCCTACAAAACCCCTAAGAAGTTCAAGCCTGAATCTAAAATGTTCCTTAAAACCCTAAAAGTCTGTTAACATTGCCGTTTCTCCTTTTACTACTCAGTAGAGCGTAATAAATTGGAAAGTGAAAAAAGAAATTGCATATTGTGTTCCTTTAAAAATACTATTAAGTTTGTATACTACAGAGACAGAATTTCCATAGTTATTCGTCATTCTAAAGTATTGTACTGTGCAATACTTTCTCAGAAGGGAAATTTACTGTATTAGCAAAGAAATTAATTGTATAGTCAAGTGATTATATAAAGTAAGATTTCAGTATTGAACTATAAATTTTCCGGCAGTATTAATTCTTCAATTCGCTATTTGAACAACTTTTTAAGATGAAATAATGATATGTAAAACCAGGAAAAATTACATAAGTCTCTAACAATCTAATTTTTGTTAATGCAGAACAAACTTTTTATTATTTATTATTATTTTTAGCACAAGACGCTGATAAACAGTTTTCAAGTAATGTGGAAAATTAATAGCGATTGAAACAAATGATGTTTATGTAACAAAAATATTTATCGCAAAGCAATGCTTATGCAAACAAAATATCTGCCTTCCAAATCGATATATTGCCTGCTTTTGAAATTATTGTAATGCTGAGTTATATTTTATCCGATAAGGTACGTTTTACCATATGACCATTTAATGAACAACCATTACTTCGAATTTTGTATTTTATTCCACTACATTGAGCTTTGAATGAAAAATAGCGAACAAAATTCAAAAAGGCGAAACTCAAAAGTCATTCATAGTGCAGCTAGAGTATCTTAATACTTTAATAACAACATTTTATGCAGAACGAAGTAAAAATGAATTGTTACTAGGACATATGGCCTAGACGTCTTTCAAGCTAGTACTCATATCTTCCTTTCGTCGTGCAAATAATGAGTCGCTAGTCTTCATGTTAAGTGAATAAAAAGCGTACTTCTATGGAACTGAAATTCAAAAGTAATGCAAAGTGTAACCACAGAAAAATAATAAATAACAATAATAATTTTAAAATAATAACAATAAATAATAATAATAATAAAATAATAATAAAAGATTAATGATTGCATGAAATGGCCTTAAGATGTCTTTCAAGATTCCTTTATTCCTCCTTTTTCTTTCCTTGAGGCAATATGAATTATTGGATTGTCCTTTACATAAGAAAAAAATGAAAACAGTTCATGAATGAAGTGAACAAATGTCCGAATAGATAATAGATAATATATTTCATTAAGAGTTTGCATAATTATAACATTTATAAAGCTAAATTACAACTTTAATTTACCATTTCCTTGTCATTTCACTTTTAACTCAACTGGGAATATTCAGATTGACAAACACTCAATAGCCCAATAGTTACAAGAATTTTAGTTCCATCGAAATAAAACATACAATATATGATTAATATTAGTTACAAAATATATTTAAAAACATATTTCCTTAGGAAAGTGATTATATATCATTTTCAATTAAAAAAAGCCCAAATGCTATTCCTATTTCAGTTTCAAATTGCATCACTAATTAGTATTTAAGTAAGATTAATAAATTGCTCCATATGCTGCATCAATTAATTGTCTATGGCAGATTCGAGTGTTCTGTTTTATCTTCCATACAGAAATGGTATCAAAATTCCAAAAGGAATTTTTCCATTACCACAAGAAAAGCTAAGCGACAAACCATATCCTAACATTGAATGACTCTTATGAATGATAGCTTTAATTTACGAACAAGCATAAATTTTGACTTGAGGCCCTTGGAGACCTAGTAAAGAAAGATTTATTCTCCTTTAGTAGACCTCCCCTTTCGAACACGTATCGTTCCATTGTCGATGAAAACTATCTGATGAAGTTATCACGTACGTGGTCACTGACACCAGCACACAATTTGATTCATTTTGGTCATTAGTGCCTTCGCTCTCATTGCGAAAAGAACTTTAATCTTTTGACACTTCCTTCTTCTTTCTAAAAACAATAGTTCTTTTTTCCTTCGAAATGATACCAAAAGCATGTTACTGTTGCGTTGTAATAAACTGAAATGAGTCCTTATGTCATTGTTCAACTTTTCAGAAATTGCAGACATTTCCACCATGGGTCTGAAGTGCTCATAAGGTTCCTTTTCTACTTTTACAACTGAATGATATAAAACTAACCTTTTTGTATGAAGATATTTATTAAGATTCTTTATTTATTAATGTGTTTTTGATGCTTGGATTTACGTAGTATAAAAAAATCAAATTCTGCAAAATATGATGTTTTAATATATAAAAAAAATTATACTTTCAATAAAATATTATAGAAAAATTATTAAAATTTTTAATTTTAAAATATTTTTACAGACAATTCTTCTACTAAATGTTTTTCTAATGTTGATGTTAATGATTCTAAGAAAAACTCAGATATGAAAGAATGCCCATTTTAAATAAATTTCAATCATATAAATAAATATCTATACTAAAAAGGATTTAACAGAAAAATAAAATGTCTCCGATTTTTCATATCAGTGGTTTTTAACCATAGTTCTATCTATTAATATATTAATTCGCTGTCTTACTTGGTACAGATAATCATACGATGAAGCTTACAAATTACGCCAATCAATCAAAACATTGAAACCACATGGGCATTATGCAGTTGAAATTGTTTGCAAGGTCAATCAAAGGAAAAGGATTGGCCTCGAGGTGATTGATAAGCATCTATGATAGCACTTCTTCAAGCAGTTGTTCGAGTTTGTTTCAGCATGAAAAAGATAAATATCAGAAAGATATATCGGGATGATTAGATGCCTGGGTAAAAGCATTATGGAAAATTCAATCCGTTTCCATGATATGAATGTACTTAGCATCCATCATAGGTGGAGGTTCTAAATAAGTTAAACATCAGCTGAATTCAAGGCTTTGGCCTGCCAAGATAAATGATGCAAACAATCGGAGGGTTACAGGAATCAGAGCTATCTTGGATTCCTCGAATGGGTTGATATGCTTTGATGGTCACTATTACTGAGAATCTAATAATGAAGAGGGGATAACTATGGTGTAACACGAAGTTCATAGTACACTGTACTCTATGTTACTGTGGTGCCATCATACCATTCATATCATAATATAGATAGATACTCTGGCTAAGGAATGTAATTCTTATCAGTTTATTGAGAAGTGGAGCAAAGCTGCTGATGACTGGAATAATGGATGAACTGATGAATCTTGCTTTATTTACTTCATGTGTCTGGGAAAGTCTATATGTGACTTTTTTTATGCAAAGGTCCTTACCTGGCTGCACTAATCGGTGGACTAAGGTGGGGGTGTTATAGCTTGGATAATATAAGTATGGCACATTGGTTCCGCTAACATTGTAAAAAAATCTCAATTTTCATCTGCTTTAATATATTGGGAAATGACCCATATCATTTTATGCCCACTATCTTTTACAGGTGTCAATGGCAGCATAAAGTAAGATAACGATTTGTGCCAAAACAGCTATCAAAAGTGATACTGGAATGGTTCGGGTCAATATGATAAAGAATATTCTTCAATGCCATGGGCCTAATAATCAGGAATCTCGAACGAAGATTTTGAGATTTTAAAAAGGGCTAAAACTAGAAGACATTAAAGGGGTCGTCTAAAATGAGATAACTAATAACTGTTTATAATAACACAGAAAACCCTTTTACCCTTATATTAATTAGCTATGGCTATATATATAGTACCGTGTATAAAAAGATATTTTTTGACTATATTTGTATAACTTAGATATTTGCATTGACTAACATGATTTTTATTGTTTTAAATTTCTATATAAGTAGAGTAAAACACAAATATATTAATAAAATGTTTAATTAAATGTTAATATTATGTTAATTGTTTAATTAATTTAGTTCTACATAAGTAATTAAACTTCAATATGATTAAATAGTTTACTTATGCAATATATATATATATATATATATCTATATATATATATATATATATTATCTTCAGAAAACTGTTAACTTTTATAGATTTTTTATTTATTTTAAAAATAATGCAATTTGCCTGAAATACTTAATTACTGAATTACTTTTAACAAAAAAGTTTGATTTATTAAAAACACTTGCAAATGTCACGTTTGAAATATATTAATTAGTAAACTTTATTAGTGACAAATTAATTTGTTTTATAATAAAAAAAGAAACAGAAACAAGAATCAAAATAAAAAAAAAATTACTTAACAAACGTTTCCAATATTTACTTGCTAAATATTTTCAAAACTGCCTTTACATCATCTTTACACTTGCCTTTTTATCTTTAGTTTATTTTGCTGTCATTGTATAGTTCTTTCTTGAATTTTAATTTGTGCATATGCATATAACAAACATATACTTATTACCAAATTTTTATTTTTGTGTAAGAAAAAATAGTTGCTCGTCAATAAAAATACCTCTATTCTTTTCCTTAGGTTTGAAAATAGGTTTTAAGAAATAAAGAATTTTCTAATAAGAAGTAGGTAGAAGCTCGGTGGCTTTCTCTGGAAAATCAATCTTCCGTTTTTAGGATTCAGGGAAACTATCTTAGCTCAAAAAGAGGAGACTCATTTTCTTACCTTTTTCCTAATACGTTCGTGATCTTCACTGCCAGAATAAATATTTACATTTGACTTTAATGATGTTTCACAATGTTCTATTGGAAGTCGTTATGCAGAACTAAAATATTCGAGCAACAAACAAGCTTTGTCAGAAGTGAATTACTTTCTGATTCAAAAAGAAAGTCTTAAATCTTTTGAAAGTATTCTTTCAACAATATATTTGCCTGAAAACCACTGTTTATATTTAGCTTAGCATCGAAAAAGGGAACTATGTTATAGATTAGAAAATGAAGAAGTAGTTTTGGGGATTTTTTTTATGGATTTGAGTTAAGAACATTTGCATTACAAAAAAGAAGAGGATGGAAATACTTCTTACAGTTTTCTTCTTATTCTTTTTGATTTCTATATAGGTTTTTCAATGGATTTGTCTGTTAACATTTCTTACACGTTAAACATGTTAAAATTGTAAGAAACTCAGACGAAAAAGGCGTGGGTTTCTTCCTTCAAGTCGTGTGACTTTAACTTCCACAATATAGATTTATTACCATTTTATTTTCTTTGTTGAACATCAGTGAACTTCATGTTTTATTCATATATGCCACTAATAGACAATCGATGGACAATGAAAGGGAGGCATTGCCTTTCAGGAGGACGTTTAGGAATAACCATAAAGTATTTACATGTTGTATGCGAAAAAAGTCGGAAAACATCCATCAGTCACTCTGACTATGGCATGCTTTAGAAGTGGCATACTTTACATATGCTGTTACAAACGCCATCAAGTCTCTTCGCTTCTGAAAACAGTGACTGCTATAGACCATGCTAATGTGTTCTCCATTGCATGCTAGCTGCGCACGTTACCACTGAGTCACAAGTTGGGTTCTGTATATTTGGGTAATTTTTTAATTTGGAGAAGAAGTCCAGATTCTGGAGTTCGAAAACTCGACGCCAATTATATAATGACGAATAAACAATTATCTTAGCAGCATGGTGTGGTTTAAAGCCAAAGATGAAAAGTGAGATGCATTACATATGTTGTCACAAACGCCATTGAGTCTCTGTTTCTGAAAACAGTGACTGATGTAGGCCATGTTAGTGGATTAAAACATGTGCCGTCTTGCACGCTACCTGCGCACATTACCAGTGAGCTATAAGTTACCATAAGGGGTTTTAAGCCAAAGTAATTCACCAAAATCTGGGTGACTATTGAATAGATAGCATAATTTCTTCAGTTTTTCATCATGAGTGATAAAAATGTAAACCCTATTCTTTAAAAATCCTTAACTGAAATAAATTTTTCTGTTCCTTTTCACTCAGTTAATAAAGGGTGAAAATTTTCTGATACAGGGACGAAGGAGTCAGAGAATGTAAAATCCAATAAGTGTCATTTAAAAATTTTAACGAACGTTCATTTTGGTGTTTTTGTCTTCATAATAGCATTGAAATTCTTGTAATTTTCTTCTGTCTCGTGATTTTTCAGTTTTATTTCAGAAAAATTATTCATAAAATTACATCCCGATGATTATTGAACCATTCCCCCCAAAAAAACCCAACTAAATTAATTTTTTTACAAGTTTTTGTGCAATTGATGCTTTGCTAACAACTAGTTATTATCAACACGGATAGATGAACAAAAAAATTTTCTAGATTAAAACATACAAGATGGTTTCATTTTTTTGTGAAACATTTCACAGGTAATTAAAGATTTACAATTTTTATCATTATGCGTGATAAAAATTCACACAAAATTTATTTTAGAGAACAATAATTTATTAAGAATTAAATTTTTTTTTAATAATAACAGTATAATTTAAATTTTTTTTCCTTTATAGCTACCATCATTAGAATCAACATGAAAAATAATTTCTTTGATTCTGTTTTCTTTAATATATTTTGTCTTCATTTTGAAAATTATTTTAACACCATAAATTATTAAGCCTGATTTGAAATTACAAATCTCCACATTCAAAGTATTCCCCAGCATTAAAATTATTAATAAATTTAATAAACTAAACAGAAAAAATAATTATAGAAATTGTAAAGAAAATAGAATATCCACTAAAAATAGAAATATCCCTTTTCTCTGTTTGGTTAAGTATATTTTAAATAAAACATTTACTTAATAAAATCAAAATTTAACTAAAAAAATAGAAATAATTATATCAAGCATAATGATCTAACTTGAAAAAATCAATTAAACTGTAGAAAAAAACCTTATTTACTAGTATATTTAAAAAAAAATTATTAAGCATTAAAATGTAAATTTTATCAAGATTATGTAGATAAAATACTCTTTAGAGAAGTTTGAGGCAATCAAATATTCTTTTTTAAATTTCTTTAATTAGTGAATATGTAATCAATACAATAATCAATTTTTACTGCATACTATTTCAAAGGAAATATTAAGAACTAATATAAAATAAACGTTCCCGAAAAATAAATAGAATTAAAGCTATAGAGATTATTAAATTATTAGATATCAGATTTAATCATCAAGCTTTAGATTAGGCACATAGATCCTGCAGTAGAATAATAGGATCTTTTCAGCTAAATTTCTCAAAGATGAAGTATTAATCTACGAACGAGGCTTGTTATTTCTGAAAATCAGGAGAGGTTTTCCTTTTTTCTATCAGTTTCAATAACCCAAACGTTACTTTTCTCAAGCTTGGTAACTGTGACAACATAATGCTTCTGATAGGGTTTGCGACTATCTTTTTAATGCTCCAGAGAGTAAAAAAATGCTCCTCCATGATAAGATCGACAAAAATAAAAAAAAATCACGAGTTTTCCCATCATTTTTTGTTTCAACTAGATGAAAACCCGTGGTCATTCTTTCGCTAATAATTTTATTTAAGACTTAGAGAATGCTTCGTAAGTTTTTTATATTAAGTTGTGGAACCTATAAATAATTAGTATGCTAGAAGTATCAGTATTCGTACACATCAAGATTTAAGCAAGCAAAATACCTATTTTGTTAAAATATACAAGACTGAAAAGTGATTAGTTTATATGGTGAGTTATATGTTACTGTAGTTAGTTTGATGATATAATGTGGTTAGTTATATGTTACTGTAGTTAGTTTGGTGGTATTATGCGGTTAGTTATAGGTTACTAACACCAGTTTTATTAATAAAATTGCTTATCGGTTATTACTAACATTTCAGATAAAGAATTAGAAATAATAGAAATAGTTACACAAAAAGAATTAATTCTAATAGAATAAGTTGAACAGAATATCATAAAAAATTTCTGTCCAGCTGTTGAAATATTCGTAAACATTAAATCTGAATAATATAGTAGTGATTTAGATGTATTGTTGTCAAGTTACAATGTCATTCAAATTTAAGGAAACGATAGGTCATATCTGTTACGAAAAGCAAAATATAAACATAGCAGATCGAAATAACCGAATAATTTATTATAATACATAATTAGAATATCTTAATACTTTTTTTAATACTTTCAGTGAAAGAAAGAATGGAAAACAAATAAATCACTGGAATGATGAAATAAATCATGGATGTCTGTTCATCCTTATCTTCCCTAAGGATGAATAGATATACTCAGTATCCTAGGTATCAAATTATGAAACATTAAGACATGTACATAATAAGAATAATAGAAATAAACACATAAAAAACAATTGTCTCATTTGGTATATTGTTTCCAAGTGCCATTTTGGTTCATGGGAATCACAGAACTATTGAATATTTATTTCACTTTGTTTTAATAAAAGAAAGCAAGTTTTGAAAGGACATTGTATGATGTATGTAACTTGTACGATGATCAGTCAGAAAGCAGCACTGTCTTGAAAATTTCCTTTAAAATATGCTTGTCCACGAGTGTTGAAACTTGTATTTGCGCAAAAATTCTGTAGAAGCGTTATATAATGGAGTTAAATAATATTACTATTATTACTTGTATACTTTGGTTAATAGTTATTTGGCATTTATGATATCCTCCATATTTGAAAGAGCTGTATTCTAATGAATGTATAGCATGCCTTAACTTTTCATAATTTGATATTTTGGACACTGGGGATATCTATTCATCCTTAGGAAGGATAAAGATGAACAGAAATCAATTATTTATTTCATTATTCCAGTGATTTATTTGTTTAATCTGGATAAATACGAGGATAAACAACAAAATAAAAATTAAACTTCTGTTCATTCTGATATTCAAAATTATTTTTGTTAATTTAAATTTTGTTTAATGTAATAATGGTTTAGTACTACGAGGTACAATTGCATCTTCAGTGTCAGCGTTTTAAGCGAATAAACATTTCCACAGGTAAGTCATAAAAACATTGTAAATATTTAGTTTCTATTGAATGAAAGAAATACGTTATCAAATTTTCTCCATTCGAATATAAAACGATGCCTTTTTTTTTCCTCTTGAAGGAGGTCTTAAGTTTTCTAGAATCGATAAGATATGATCTCGTCTTCGTTAATCTTAGCGGAAGGTACTCTAGAATTTCTACAAACCCTTCAAACAAAATAAAAATATAACTATTGTTCACTGAAATATTCCAGATACTACCATCTAAGATTTATGATTGCATTCTCTGTCTGTGATTTCTTTTGTTGTTCATTCTATTTATTTACTGAGATTTTTGCATACAATGACATAGATACATATTTAAAAAGTTTCAGTGTTTTCTAAACTCTTTTCTTAAGACATTTTTCAAATGCATTTAGTAGAAAGAGTTACTTGAAATGGCTATCAATAAAAGAATTGAACCCCATTTCTAACTTTTAATTGATACTATCAGATCCACTTTAATTTTTGTACTTTTGAATTTTACTGACATTTATTTCTATAATTTCAAGAAACTTTCAAAAAGTTTAATACCAATTTCAAGAATGTTTATATCAATATTCAATTATTGTTTTTCTGGTATTCATTAAGTAAGATCATTGCTTGATTCATTTTTCAACTTTATAGCTTCAATAATTTTAATACCTCAACATACAAAAAAACGAAAATCTATTAAATAAGTTTAATGAATATAACAAATCAAACATATATATTGGTGCCTCGGAAATATAAAATAGTGTTAATTAATGGATTAAACTTACACCTGTCTTTTGGGAATCAAAATACACCGATCAGCCAAAACATAAAAAAATATCTGTCTGATTAGTGAAAATTTTCATTTGAAACATAAACAGGCCTTCAATCAGTACTCATTCCTTTATGATCACGACAGCCACAAAGTTCCACGACAGTTGTCCAAGTTCGTGTAAATTCATTGACATTAATATTGATGGTGTTTTTATCAATATCTAGATGGAAAAACGATTAGTTTTTCCGTTGGTAAGTGTTGCTCAGGAACTCTCCTATGTCCCCATGATTTAAAATAAAAAGAGATTCGTCGTTCTAAATAATATTATTATACTTCTCAGTAGTTTAAGCCATGACTTGACTGCTCACAATATAAATTTATGCAGAGGAATAGTTTGCATAGGCCCATAGATGATACAATGGCTCCCTATTTCTATAAACAAAAGTTCATGATGAATTATGTATTCCGATACATTCACTCCTCATTACTATAAAATTTTCTAGTAATAATAACCATTGTAACATGTCTACTGTCCATGAAGTTAACTTTCTTGAAAATCTTTTTACACAATAATATTCTTTATTTAGTTACTCATATGTCTTTTTTATTCCGATTAAAGTAGTTTATTCTGTAAAATGAAGAAGTACGTAAAATTTTATCATTTTTAAAAGTTGCCATTTTATTCAAAATAAACCAATGTTATTAATAGTAAAAATACTTTATCTGGAATAAGGGAATGTACGAATTGAATACTGTTAAGTAACTATTTTTGATTAATGAATATTGATGGCAAAAAACAATTACAATTTTTCTAACAAAAAATTATAAATAAATTGATAATTTTATAGTAAATAAATAATATATTCAAATAGTATATAATTTATTATATTCAAATATTCTTAGGGGTAAATTATTAAATTCATTATACTAGCCTAATAAACCGTAAAATAAAAAAGGAAACATGTAAAAATGTTCCATTTATTGGATGCTTTGTTTTAAAAAAATGAGATAAAGTTAAAGAATTCACGAGGTTACGCTTTTTTATCGCTGCTGAAGGAAAATAAAAAGGGAAAGAGAAAAGATTTTTTTTATTGTGCAAGAACAACAAAAATTCTCCATGTTAGCTAAAAGCTAATGCGCTTGGGTTAAATTTTATTTCAGTAGAACGGAATACAAAGAAATTTTAAAACTTGGGAAAGTTTAGTATTTTTAAGTTTTTTTTAAATTTAATTTCTTTAAATACAGTGATTAAAATGAATGATCAAGTGATTATTCAAAAGAAATTATTTCTGGATGAATCATAAATCCATTATATTCGAAAAAAAAGGCAGGTAGCATATTTAGTATTACAAATATCACTTATTCAAATTTTTTGTTTCATTGTGTATAAAATTTTGAAGTTTGCCTATAACACCGTATTACTTGCTGATACTTTTATAATGAGACCATTTGTTGATTCTACATGTTCACCTGGATGCTAGGAAGAAGAAAAATTCAGGAAACTCATAACTCCAACCAGGCACTCTGATATCTCTGTGAGATGCTCTGTCCCAATCGACAATGAACTCTACTCATTTTTCAAATCTCTGACCGAAAATCAAATTCTTGCCCATTTTCAATTGAGTTAGTGTGCACCATCAATGTGAGACTAGTATAATACATGATATTTGAAGGCTCATTTTTGTAAAGAACTATATCATCTCAAAATTTTGTAACAACGAAATAATTTCAAAATTATTCTTATTAAGTTGAAAAAAATTAAAAACACCATACGTGCGACAGTTATATTAAGAATTTTTAGAATTCCTTTTGCAAGTTTTAGTATGGAAATGCTATGATTGCAAAGATATCCATACGACTCGAAGTCAGGGGCACATTGTCACAGCAGAGACACCAATTGAAGACAAGTTGATAGTGTGCAAGTTTAAAACGTAGTAAGTAGTGATAACGTCCAAATAACTAACTTGTTCTCCACATAAATGTGTTAAAAGCATTGGCAACTGAATTGAAAATTTGGAAGATGTATAGAAAACGAATTATGAGTCAACTGTAATGATATATAAGCGGCAGTTTAGTGAAAGACCGGACAAAATGCAGGACAAAGACCTCAATATACACTTTTATCTTCAGTCTATAATCTATATTTCTCTTCATCTTATATTAAATTGCTGGTGACTTGAAGTCTTTCCTTGGTAACCTGAACTTCGGCAATGTGTTGTCATAACTACAGGGTGTCCTGAAATTGACTGACTATTATAAAATGGAATAACAAACAAAAAAGGAAAGTTACTGATATTATTCTTATAGGAGATCAATGTGTGAAGGCAGAAAATATTGTTTGTGTAAATATAAAATGCTACTTTGTGTAAATATAAAATGTTACCAATAGTTGGCGATATTGTTTCAGTGGCAATCAATCATTGAAAAGTAAATTGAATTTGACAAGATTCTGTAAATGCTCACCACCCAATGTTCCATGCAATGGCATGTCGCAAGTGAAAAACAGAATTTTTAGTGACCTGTTACAATAGCTAATGGATTGCCTGCATATTCATAACTGGTGGTTGTTTTGATTCTGCAAGCTTCGTAGAATTTTGTATGTAAGCAGCATTCATGGGGCCTTATATTAAGAAATCGTATTTAAAATTTAGCAAATATAATGGCCAGCCAGTGATGTGGTGATGTGTTTGGATTTTATGAAGAAACCTTTCGAGACAATTTGTAAAATATTTTATACGTTGGTGTCTGGTTTAAGAAACATGTAGTTGCTGTTTGGGAATAGATATTTTTAGAGTTCACTACCATTTCACAATACATCCAACATTACCATCATCATCGTAGCAACACCTACATTCCGTAACACTATCATTCCTTTGGAATATGACATACAACTTTTTATTGCATTTGATAGCGGGACTTCATAATAAATATGCACAGGAAGCTCAATCTTCTGCTTTTGTGCTCTCCTACAATCTGCAATTTCAAGATAATGAATATTCTTCCCCAAAGAATACACCATATTCTACGCCTTCGTTATAATAAATTCCTTTTCACCTCTCCCTTGCAAGAATGCAATTGTAATTCTTCATCGTGTCGACTGCATCTTGCCTTTGTTCTTCACTTATTGGTGACATTTGGTACTAACAAAAATCCTGACACATTAAACCTGCAAGAATAACTTCATCGTTTACTTTATACTCCATTGTAAAAAAAAATTTCAATAGATTTGAGGACACTATGCAAACTGTCATCACAGACTAATATCTTTCTACTCTACTAAGATAAAATAACTGGTGCATCGTTACAATCTGTACTTAAACAATGATGAAAACTAGGTCGAATTGTAAGGTTATACATATGTATACTCTAACAAGTTTTATATTTGATATTTTTTTCATTTGCTAATGGATTTTACTTAGAGGATTGAATGGACAAATGAAGCATTTATTATAGAAAATAAATAATTGGTTTCACAAATAAGAACTAATATAATCATTACTTGTCGATAACACATTAAAATAATAATTCAATCGAAAATTCCAAAGAAAAGTTTGCTTGTGGTAATTTTTCATGGTACTTGAGTCATTTTACAATCACACGGCGTTGAAGGATAATATTTCACAGTCAAGTAATAAAAAAAGAGAGGGAAATATTTTAAAGGAAAAAAAAAGCTTATCTTCCCTCCATTAATTATACTCAGGAAAAAGAAAACAAATGTAAAATTGTGTTCATTGAATAAAATTAATGAAAATAGCAATTACGTGACCACTTGAGAAATGGACACTGTCCTTATGTTTTTGCGACGTTAGTCATGTCGGTGGACACGCAAACATTTTTTGAATGGGGTACTTATAACTAAGTTCGTGAACATTTTCATTTCCTCTATTTGCAAACTAAAATGTTGTTTTGCATCAAAAAACTATTAAAGAATGTCCGAAATAAAATTAATGTTCTGTGGGTAGGGTATGTAAAACTGGAGATTTTAAGTTTATACATAAGTTCCGATTCAATCATCCACATAAATGTAAATTTACTTGACTATTATCGACATTTACATCTCTTGCCTTTTTACTGTTAAGCATGTGCATTTCTTTCTTTTCAAAGATATTATCCAGTCATTTTTCATGTATCATTAAAGTTCTAAGCAGTCATATGATCTGAATTCTTTATAAGTCATTAAGATTATTAACATAATTATGTATTTCCTACATAATTTATGTAGCAATTATATTAAATTCTATGCTATTTTCCGTTTAGCTTATCTGTGTAATCGAGTTAGCTGGACAACATACATTTTTGTCATTAGTAGTATGGAAAAGCATATTAATCAACTAAAAATAAAAAAATACTACGTAGTGACGACTTTTATTAAAATACTTCAATAAAACCACATTTTCTTCCTTGTTAGCGAAAAAGGACCAATATTTTCTATTCTTTTCCTGGCCCACGAAGAATTAACCTTTCTGTTCACGTTTGAATAAATAGCATTGCTTCAATTTTATCAAACGATGGTTAGAATCGAGGGTCTCTGTTGTTCTCTCAGATGGTTGAGAAGTTGTAATATCTTCACGAACTTTCAAGGATAGCTGCTCCAGATTTAAGCGACTTATTGCAGAAAAACTTCTTTAACCAACCAGTTCGACTGTCAATGTACAGCCCTCTGTAATAATCTGCAACAATTTATTTGCGCCCATAGAAATGTTTGAAGAGCAAGTTAGCAGCTAGAATACTCTCATCCTTAATATGAATGGTTCTCGTGAAAGATTTCTATGATTTGTCAACGCTGTGATGAATTTTGTAGAGAACAACCAAAAGTGGCATATGATGCAAAGCATAGAGCCTTTGATCTTATTATGCATAAAGAGAACAGAATATTATAAAAAAAAAATTTAATTTCAAAATAAATAAATAAGATGAGTGACCTATTTGTTATAAATGGTGATTACTGAAACACAAAGAGAACATTTCTAAATGTCAGATAATACTTGTCCATGAGAGAAATCGAAATCTAGATGGGTGGATTGTGTGAAAAATTATCTCGCCTTTCAGATAATTAAACATCAGAAGTCATTGACTAAAATTCGACCAGTCAGACACAAAATTTTAGAGAAAAGCTAAAGCCCACCTTAGCCTGCAGAGTTATTGAAGAATGAAAGAATTGTCGTGTAAATATGTGGAGAATCCTGTCTTTGGTAAGATTTTTTTCAAAAGTACAATTTTTATTCTTGTTTATTTCTTTAAAAGTAGAAATAAACTATGTGCATGTAAACTTTTGATCAAGCGGCAGCAGCGTAATAATTTTATTTGAAATTTCATTGCTATCATTGCATTTTTTTGAATTTGTTCTTTCTGTTCATCATCTAGTTTAAAGAAGTATCAGCAAAATACTCATGTTATTCACTTTAATTTTTGTGTATAATAGTCATAATATAAAATGGTCATAATATCAAATTCTTCATAGTATATCACATTATTTTAATTGTTCATATAGCTTGTATTGCGACTTACTGTTATATACTTTTTGTCTCATTTTATTGATAGAAAATTATTTTATCAAAAATAATATGCAGTGAAAATTCTTTGTATTAAAAATAGACGTTAAAAAGCCAGATATGATATATTGTAAAAGAATTCGAAACATTCCATTATTCAAAAAGGTAAAGCGATCACTTATTTGAAATTTCCCATTGATAATTTCTAATATTCTTGCTTGAATTGACTTTGGAATCAATTATGAATCGCGTCTTGTAACCTAAAATCCCCTGAGTACCAGGACGAGAAGAGTTTTGCGAGATTACAAACGAACTCATTCTCTTTGATAAGACTCCTTATTTCTAATTTTATTTATAAACTTAATCATCAGATACTTATTTCATGATATACTATTTTAAACTCTAGACAAAATAGATCCGTTCAATATAAAATACTCCACTTTATTTGAAAGTTTCCATCGATAATTTCTAATATTCTAACTTGAAATGTCTAGACTTTGGAATCAATTAAGGATCGCGCCTTGTAACCTGAAATCACCTGAGTACCAAGACGAGAAGAGTTTTTCGAGACTACAACAAAATCTCTCTGATGACTCCTTAGTTCTAACTGTATTTATAAATCTTAGTATCATATTATCATTTTTGTTCTTGGAATCTGATTTCATGATATACTATTTTAATCCTAGACAAAATAGATCCATTCAATATAAAATACTCCACCTTATTTAAAATGTTCCTTTGATAATTTCTAATATTCTAGCTCGAAATGTCTAGCCTTTGGAATCAATTATGGATCGCGCCTTGTAGCCTAAAATCACTTGAGTACCAAGACGAGAAGAGTTTTTCGAGACTACAACAGAACTCATTCTCTTTGATAAGACTCCTTATTTCTAATTGCCTTCCGAACGACTCGGCTTTAAAACCTATACAAAGTCCGAAGATGGGCTACAAAACAAAGTATTTTACCAAGGAATGTGTTTTGTGTGTTTCATAAAAGTAAATTTAGCAAATCTGGGGTTGTTTCGAAGGGTAATACCTCTGAGGAAAAGAGAACCATTAATGTTGAATTTTCGCTTTTCTTGGAGTGTGTACAGCTTTATTTGTAGGTTCTCAAAAAAAGAACAGAACTTGCACTTGGAGAAAAAAAAAGGTTCGAAACTATTTAATAGCTATTTTTTCTCCACTTAAGGTAAATTTTCTTCCGAATTGTTGCCAGTTGAAGGTAATTTTATTTCCTTGTTTTTTTCTTTCATGGGTCGTTTTCGTATCTTTCGAGAAATCAACTCAAACCTTTTTCTTCGCGTTAGGATTTGTTAGTGGAATAAATATTGAAAAACCTTACTTTTTTCTCTCGTTCGATTGCCTATTTCATTTTTTTTTCATTTCTTTTTTGCGGCTTTTTGAAGCAGATGTGGAGGATAAATGAAATTTAACAATGATTGAGTACCTCTTTAAAGTGGAAGTAACGGAGTTTTTTAAGGTGCATTGTATTTTTTGTGAAATAGTATTATGTGTATTATTCAAAATTCTTCATATTTAAAGCCCAGATAATAATTTTTTACTGGTTAAATTAATTCAGATTTTCAAGAAATGAAGCACCTAAAATATATTTCGTCTACAATTTTTGATTTATAAGTTTTAATACAAAAAAAAAAAAAAAAAACTACATGAAAGTTTTTCTTCATAAAAATAGTAGAACGCAAAAATATTATACTAGAAAAAATCCTTTATTAATTTATTTTTTAAAACATTTTACTTACTATTTCCTTCTGTAAATATAATTTATTGCATCCTTTTTTTCTTTTTAAAATTTACACTATGGTTTACTTTTGAAAAAGCAAAATGATTTATAAGACAAACATCTTTATTATTAAAATTTTATTCTGATAATTTCTACATTTTCTTTACTTATGTAAATAAAGCAGTCAATGTTTGCTAAGGGACATAAAATTGTCGAAATTTAAATAATAGTACATTTAAACAAAATAATAGTTAATTGCACAATAAATATATCAAAATGTAATTCATTGGAAAATATTTATTTGAACATATGTTACTATAACAAAAAGTGAAATATTTAAATAGAGATTAAAAATACACTGAAGGCATCATAGATAAAATTTATAAAATTATTTTATAAAAGCAGAAATATATAAATATATATATCCCAAACATTTTTTTCTTCGAAAAATATTTTTGATTTGATTACATTATGTAAACAAGAAATAGAAATCAGAGCTGCATATCAAAAATTATTCATCTGAAATAAACAAAACAATAGTAAAAGAGTGAACAAATAACAGACGAATACAAAGCTAAAATATTTTCTATGCTTTATTTCCTTGTTTACTAATAGTACGCAAATATTTACTCTATATTCAGTAAAACTTTTTTTTCTTCTGAAGATATTTTGATATACAACAAAAATGAGCATTCATATTTAAAGTGGATTTTATCAGAACTGTGATTTTGTTTAAAATGCTTACAATAAATTCTTATAAAATAATCCATGTCAAAAATGGATTCGAAGCTTTATTTGATTTCGAGAGATAGAATCAAAAATTAAATCAAACATGATCATATTTTTGAAACATTATAATATCATTTTATGTGCACGATTACGTTGCATTTAAAAAAAAAAATGTGTTCATAAAAATTTCGAGGCATTTATTTCGAGAATTAAATTTAAATTTATTTCAAACAGCATATATAAAAAACAAAAACAAATTTGAATTGTAAATTATTTAACTTGAGAGAAAACTACTGTTTTTAGGAAGGAGAAAGTAATTTGAATTACGAATTACTTAAAGAGAGCAAAAAACTTTTAGTTCGGTGCTAAAACCCAAAAACGTAATTTAGAGATTATAATATAGTTATCATCCATTTAAAATGTTCATAAAAACAATGCAGATGATTTTTGTCTGACCCCTTATCGGACTCAAGGATTCAGAACAATTCTGTGTCAACTTAAATTCCAACAAGATTAAAGTAATGGGAAAGTAGGATTACATAGAATATCCAATTTGGGCGGATAAGGTATTCTAAAAGAGGAAGAAATGGATAATCAGACGAGGAACTTTCGAGTTCAGCCATTCTTTTCATTGTTTTTTATTCTTTTTTAAGATGGAAATTCTAAAATCGACCTTCTATCGTTACAGAACTCTGGAAATAAATGCTGGAAATTACGAGAGTTTGGGTTTGTGCATCCATCTTCGTATTTCTCATTCGGAAGAGGTTTAATGAAGCTGTAATAATGAAAAACGAAACGCTTTTCCATTCGAAAATTTCACCCGGAATGAACTTTTCTTTCATCCTTTCCTCCAAGGAATAATTTGAAAAAAAAGAAGAAAATTAAGCATACCATCCCATTAAAGGAATACTTTTAAGAATGTTTTTAGGCAACCATTCAGTGAATTAAACGGCTTGAATTATTTTGTATTTAAATTTAAATTTAAATCTAAATGTAGACAAATGCAACAGCTAATCAAATTGTGTGCTGATTCTGTGACAATTTAACATAGCATCTTTTTTTAAAGAACATGAAACAAGTTAAAAAAATTTACGAATTTTTGAATGGAAAAGCAGTAAAGTAAAGTATAGGAAATTAAAAATAATTCTTTAAGTCATTAAAAATTCTTAAATTATATGATGAAATGCATATCATTATGCCCATATTCTGAAAAAGAAACAATTAAATTTTAAGCCAAGCATTTCCTTACATTCCAAAAAAATTCTGATACTAAAAATTCTGATAATGCTACTTTAAGCATTTAAAAGAACAAATAATTATTTATCATTTTCAAAATTATTAAAATCATTTGTTTTTAATTTCAAAATATTGAATCATTACTTGGATAAATTATAAGCACATTTATGTTATAAATTGTGAAAGACATAGCAAACTTCAATGAATTGTTTCATAATATAAGCTCCCATTCCCATTTACTCTACAAATTAGAGTCAAACGTATGATTAACTAAACGCTAGTTAACTAGATGGTATAGATGATTATTGTAGAATCGTTAAATTTAAATCAGCAGTTGGCGATATTCTTTTTAAACTGATTTTAGAGTCAAACGTATGATTATTATTCTCCAATTAGTTTATTCAATAAATATTATTTCTGCACATGTTCTTTAACCAGATGGTAAATATTATTGTTATAGAATCACTGAAATGAAAGCAGCAGTTGGAGATATTCTTTCTAAACTGATTTTAGAGTCAAACGTATGACTATTATTCTCCATTTAGTTTATTCAATAAATATTATTTCTGCACATGCTCTTTAACTAGATGGTAAAGATGATTATTGTAGAATCGTTGAAATAAAATCAGCAATTGGCGATATTCAACTGATTTTGGAGTCAAACGTATGATTATTATTCTCCAATTAGTTTATTCAATAAATATTATTTCTGCACATGTTCTTTAACTAGATGGTAAAGATTATTGTTGTAGAATCGTTGAAATGAAAGCAGCAGTTGGCGATATTCTTTTTAAACTGATTTTAGAGTCCATCGTATGATTATTATTCTCCAATTAGTTTATTAAATAAATATTATTTCTGCGCATGTTCTTTGACTAAGGTAAATAGATGATTATTGTAGAATCTTTCAAATGAAATCAGCAGTTGGCGATATTCTTTTAAAACTTTATTCTATTATTCACGACCTGTTTTTAAAAGTTTGAAAGGGAATAAATAATCAATTAGATTTAAAGTAAACTAAATCTTTCAAGTTGGTTGAGAGTTTTACTTTCGTTGATGCTATCGAAGCAACAGCGAAAACCACTTACATTTTATTTCTAGCTGGATAAGAGGATTCCCGGCGGTAATGATGAAAACCGACGTGTACTTAAACTTCTGAAAGTAGCACGTAGGTCTTTCTTCGGTTTGATTTTTTTTCTAATTAAGGTGGTCTTCCAATGATATCTTTTGAAAAATTTCGAAGGTAATCTAGTTTATTTATTTACTTGGGAACATGCTCATATATTTCTTACAAAGTTTTCCTTTCTCCTCGGGTTCAAGGTTTGCTTTTCATATTGCCACCAAAAAAGTTAAAAGTAATGCAATGATAAAAACTCAGGCAAAATTGCATTGAAACTTTTATTAATCATAGACAATTGTCCTCATCAGACCTGCGTTAGGAATATTTGAAGTTTTTTTACAGCACATCATATTTTTTAAAGAATATTTTAGAGATGAACACTTGCTGTTGTTGAAAAGTTGCATTGTAAAAACAGCTGAAAACAATTTTGAATTGAAAGTAGTTGAAACAATTAAATTTTCAAAACTTCAAATAAATTAGATGATTTTTTTGATGAAATTTTTCTGTTTGATTGAGACATGTAGATAGTGAAAAAGAAAAATGGTTTTTGTTAAACAAACACTTTCGAAATGGTTTAAAAATTTTTTATTGAAAGAAAGATATTCAATATAAATCTCTTAGAGAAAGTTATATAACAAAATATTACAGAAAATTTACGATAATGAGGCATGATTTAATATTAGACTCAGATATTCAAATTAATTATTAACGAGGAAAAGACCAGAAATGTTATGAATTCTTTTCTACAGAAGAAAGAGCAAATATTTCTACAACATTAAATTTATGATCAAATTGAAGATTACTTGAGGATTAATTGACTCATACAATTGCCTATAAATATAGTGAAAAATATTATTATCAGAAAAAGATAAATTAAATTGATATATGATTAAGAAACATGAAGTAGGGTTTATAACAAAATACCATTGTTCTTGGTTTTCTTCCCTATTAAAACCAGAGGAAAATGTTTCTTAAGAAGTTTTACGCATTGATTATAAAATATTGATTTGTAGGGTATGATTGTAAAACGAGAAACTGTTTTTAAAAGGTTTAGATTCATATTTTAAGAAGAATGTTTATAAACTTCGAATTTATATGCCTCTTCCAGAAAGTTAAACTTCAAGATAGTTTCTAATAAACATTTTGTAATTACGAAATTCTTTATATTTGACAATGGCAGTTTTTGTTTTCATTTTTCATAAATTTTATGAAAATTTAACTACATTATTTCCCCTCTCCCCCTAAGTTATTGCTATTTCACTATTGTCACAATTAAGAATCCTTGAAATAAATAAATTATAAAATACGATATGTATCAGCAGAAAAGTTTTTGTTTACAAATGTAAATTGACAAGAACCAAATAAATGATGCGCATTATTACCTAATGCAATCACCATGAATGATTATGCTACTAATGTAGATAGTTTCATTGAATATTATTGAGAACTACTGACTCATACAGTTTCAATATTTTATTCCAGTTTATGCACTACGAAAAATGTATTATGATAATTTAACCACTTTGTTTTCCCTCTCCCTTAAGTTATTACTATTACACTATTGCCACAATTAAGAATTCTTGAAATAAATAAATTATAAAATATAATTTATATTAGCAGAAAAGTTTTGGCTTACAAATGTAACTTGAAAAGAACCAAACAAGTGATCTAAATTATTACATAATTCAATCACTATGAATGATTATGCTACTAACGAGGATAGTCTCATTGAATATTATTGAGAACTACTGACTCATACAATTTCAATATTTTATAACAATTTATGCACTACATAAATGCTTCCCAGTGTTTAAATCACTATAAGATTACACATCACAGGTGTTCCGTGAGGAAGAAATTCGTTAAACTAGCATGAAATATATTTATAGGTATGCATGAATAAATGGGACACGTGAGAATGCACTACATTGTTAATTAACTGCATTCAAGGGGATCCTAAGGTTCCAATACCGGCTCATATAGTGGTTTAATGTAACCATATTTCGTCACATTATCATTAGTGCGTGTAAGATGTGAACGAGGATGGGATTAGTAGCATCTCTATTCATAACATTATAGGATAAACCTGAATAGAACTACATCACACTACATTTATTGTGGAAATTACTTAACGGTTTTTCTAAAGGTGCTATTGTAGTTATCAAAATATGTGGGATGCTAAATAGTTATTAAAATATGTGGTATGCTAAATAGTTATTAAAATATGTGGCATGTAGTTATTAAAATATGTGGCATGGAACTATTTAAAGCTTCTATCATGTATTTAACTTATTATACTTACTGTGTTATTTATTATTTGCATTTAGTTGAAATATGTTTATCATAAAAATATTTACGATGAATTTCTTTTCTGAGATAAATAATAAATAAATTATTCTATATCACTTTTAATTGTTACCTATTGTTTAACATAAGTTAAAACGTTATAATAAGTTAAGTTAAATAAGTTAAAATGTTACCAATTTTTAACATAAGTTGCTTTAGTTAAAACTAGAATTATTCAAGCTTAAAATTAAATTTTAGTTCAAAACAATATTGCTAACACGAGAGATATGTTTTAATAATTTTCTTCATTACTTTTCATGTAAATTCCGATACACACACAGAGGTTTATTTTTAATTACTATACTTGATACCACATCATGTGACCTAAGCATTTAAGCATTTTAAATTCATTATGATCTTTTTGCTATACACGGTAAGTCATTTTTTTTAATTTTTTATTTTAAACATTTTTTCAGACCAGAGGGTTTTTCTTACACTTATTTCCTAAGTATTGTTTTGAAATTGTGTTCTTCATCTTTCAAGTGACTTTTATATTCTTATTTAAAAGCTAAAAAAAAACAAATTTTATTTTATAATTTCTCGAAAACAAAATGTGAAAAATTCTAAACTTAATTATGTAATGAATTGTTTCACACTTTTTAAAAAACAATTCACATCAAAATGTGAAAAAATAACTGCTTACAATTTTCTTTTGTAGCTACATTAATGATGATGAACATTAGCAATTAAATTGTTGTAGTTAAAAACTTTTAAAGGAAAATATAGTTTTAAAGAAAATAGTTTTTTATAGTTTTAAAGAAAATAAAGTTTTTTTGCCCATCTTACATTTGCCATTAATAATATTACATTTAAATATATCATACACATGTTTTTTGACTTCCGTTGATTTTTAAATTATTAAATATTTGCTAATATAACTCTAATTTACCATTTTTATACTTGAAAATACTATTATTAAATAAAAAGTAATAATTTATTGTTATGTGTAAAAATAAAGATATAAATATACACAATTTTAAGTTTCTCATTACTTCATAATAATAGTCAGATACTCTATTGTATAATAGGATTCATATACTTCATATAATTCATTATATAATATGATATTCATATACTAAATTATATAATATGATTCATTGTATATTTCAGATTCTACATCATTATTTCCGTATTCTGTCGGACGATATTGATTTTGCGCCATCACAAATATTGATATATATATATATAATTTAAATTATCTCATTACATAAACATTACCAATTAAAAGTCTTATTTATTGTGCATCACACGAATGTCCAAGCAATTATTAATTTATAATCATTTCCTTATTTTCTTTAAAATGCAGTTTAAAATTATTTAATCTACATTTACAATCCTGCCTACAACAAATAAACATAAGTACATTTAAATGATAGAAAATTACAGATTACTCATTATTCCAATTAGAATATAATCATTATATTTTACTATCAATTATATCTTAACTTATTACTTATTAAATGTTTAAGTGCATTTTACAAACAATATTTTACTTAAGTAGAAAAATTGCATCGATACCATAAGATATAATAAAAGATGAATACAGAAATGTTCTTTTTTATACTTTCTGAAAAGTTCTTTTATTTACGGGGAAAAATAAGAGTAGAAATAATAATATTTAGAGAAACAACAACGAGAAGCGAAATATTCGTTGTTTCTCACACCTACCTACGAAAACAAACACGGCAAAACTAAACAGTCAAAATCTTGCTCCATTTCAGATTCTACATCATTACTTCCATATTCTATCGGACGATATTGAATTCGCGCCGTCACGAATACCTTGTTAATCGATTCTGGCCTGGCTACAGCAACAAAAAATACATTCCCGCATCTGTTTCTTTATTCTCTAAGAGAGGGATTTACAGCTTAGCAATCTTCTGTCAATTTGTTACTTTCGGTGATCATTTCCGCCCGAATGATCAAAATCTCATTTTTCGTGTTGTGATTTATGGTTCCCGGTATCATATTTCAGGCCATGTTTGAATTTAGAGATTCGTTTGTTTGCGGGTTGTTCCTCATTTTGCATGTGGTACAATGAAGTGGAAAAAAATTATTGCATTGCTACAAGTATGCATGCAGGCATTTCACAGTGAATGAAAAGCGTGCGTAAGGTTTAACTCAATTCATTCTTTTGTGCACGCTCGGGGTAAAATAAAAATGTGCCCCAAGAAAAAGAGAGGAAAAGAAATGCCCCCATTCTTTGCTTGTCCCTTTGGCGTGAGAAATGCAATCTAAGACAGAATTTCCATTTCTTGGGAAGGAATTGGAAAGAGCTTTAAAACATATCTCATATCAACATTTTTTTTTGTGCTTCAAGTTTTGTGCGTTTTTATTTATACATTGTTAAATGAAAAAATATTATTGTTCATAATGCAGAAAAACGTTCATATTTTCTTGTATTTGAAATAATGGATATACATTGTCCAAAAAAATGATGCAAAATTTATGTACTATTAAATTTATTTCTAACATATCTTATGAATAATAAATATAACCAAATATTATTTTGCATACTATGAAAGTTTATGATTTTCATTCAATTTCCGACCGGAGGATCAAAATCTCATTTTTCGTGTTTGATTTATGGTTCCCGATATCATATTTCAAGCCATGTTTGAATTTAGTGATTCGTTTGTTTGCGGGTTGTTCCTCATTTTGCATGTAGTAAGAATGAATGGTACAATGAAGTGGAAAAAAATTATTGCATTGCTACAAATATGCATGCAGGCATTTCACAGTGAATGAAAAGCGTGCGTAAGGTTTAACTCAATTCATTCTTTTGTGCACGCTCCGGGTGAAATAAAAATGTGCCCCAAGAAAAAGAGAAGAAAAGAAATGCCCCTATTTTAGCCTTTGGCGTGAGAAACGCAATCTAAAACGGAATTTCCATTTCTTCAGAAGGAATTGGAATAAGCGTTAAAACATATCTCATATCAACATTTTTTTTTTCGCGCTTTAAGTTTGCGCGTTTTTATTTATACACTGTTAAGTGAAAAAATTTTATTGCTCATAATGCAGAAAAACGGTTCAGATTTTCTTGGATTTGAAATGATGGATATGCATTGTTTGAAAAAATGATGCAAAATAATCCATATATGTTTTGAGTAATAAATATAACAAAATATTATTTTACAACTATGAAGCTCGTGATTTTCATTTAATATCAAATCATATTTCGTTTATCTGCCTTTTTTAAACTAAATTTAATGAATTATATTATGTTATTTGCTAAAACAATACAAAGAAAAATAAGGAAAAATATTTTTGCGTCATTTCATGTATTTTGTAAGGGTTATTGTTACAACATTTATTACTTTGTAATAAAAAAAACATTTTATTTAAGGAAAATATTTTATTTTTATTATTCAAAATATATTATTTATATATTATTATTATAAATATAAATTATAATAAAATATAAACATATAAATATAAAAATATAAATTATAATAAAAAATATAAACATATAAATATTTTAAATATATAAATTTCAGTAAAAAATGATAAAAATATAATTATATTATAAATATATTATTTTAAATATAAATTATTTCAGAAATTATAAAATAATTTCTATAATAATAAGAAATTATAATAGACATTCTTTTTTTAAATAATACCAAAATAAACTGTCAGATGAAATTTATAATCTCTCGATTTTCTAATATTCTTTCTTACTCTGTATTAATAAAGATACAACTCAATTTACCCTGTCTGCCAAGAGAGATTATTCATAGAAATTAAAATGTTGTTATATTTTTAAGTGTTATTATAAATACATTATTACACATAAAATTAGCTAAATTTGTATGAATAAAATTTTCATATCCAAGCTTCAGACCCTTTTGTAGAAGCCATATACATAAAATTATTTCATCAAATATATACTACATAGTATTCATCTGAGACATTATTGAAATCATTGTGCAAGGAAAATATTCCACCAAAAAATAAGGAGGATTATTTTAAGGATAAATTTAAAAATTTTCTTTTTAAAATAAGATGCTTTAGCTCAATAAAATCGGATTCATATATTGCTACCTAATTTAATAAAAATCTGAAAAGCTATCTGATTTAATTTAAAAAAATCATACTTCGTGTCTTAAACAAAATAAATTATATATTACTTGATTTTTAAAAAATAGTTTAAAATATTCTAATTTTTTTTCTTTTTATAATCATTATTAAGGTATGATCGCGTTATAGCACTGTCATCTGGAGATAAATGTTATATCAGTGTTAAAGGCAAGCCGCGTTATTTCAAAAGTAAAGTAATAAATGAATAACAAAAGCAACAATATTATAACACTATAAAAATATTGCTGAATGTTACGTGTTAGAAATGGGAATCTTAGAAGATAAAATAAAATGTAGAAATTATAAAAATACAATTGTTGTTACATTTGCCGAATTACAAAAATGTAACAACAATACAATTGTTGTATTGTTGTTACATTTTTGTAATTCGGCATTCGTAGTTGTATTTGTGTAATTCAATTTCACGTTGCTTTTTTTCGGAATGGTAGGCTATGGTAATTATTCAGTATTTTAAGCACTTTCTTTTAAAGTCTTATTGCAAAAGCAATACTGTAATAAATAATTTGAATTAAAAGTATTCTAAAATAAAATAGCTACACTTTCTTGGAATGTATTACAACATTAATATAATATATTTATAACTTAACACTTTGATTTCATCACGTTATTTGAAACATGAATATTACTAAAAATATATTTAATACTGAGTCAAAAATAAGTTTCTATATATCTACCAAAGGAAGAAACTTCTTTTATGATAGATATTTCATTAGGTTGCTATACTTTTACCTATGTTATATTGATAACCGAGTTATTTTGAACAGCGTTATAGTGAGGTAGTACTGAAATTACCTGTAATAACCTTATTGAAATATTTAAAATGCTATTAACGTTTCTGTAAAGCAAAATTAAATCATTGATTTCTAGAATAAGAGAAATCAGACAGATTTATTTACATTTCTTAAATTTAGAATACATTTGGTAATTTATGAAGAAACATTTTAGCTCTAGATTTGAAATTTTTACTTTTTTTATATTTATTTTGCATTTTCTCTTACTTAAGTGAAAAGAAAATCTAGATTTTGCATGCTCATAATCTAGATTTTGTATGCTCATAATCTAGATTTTGTATGCACATAATCTAGATTTTGTATGCTCATAATCTAGATTTTGCATGCTCATAATATAGAGTTTGCATGCTTTGCTATACATACAGAGTTGTGGAATCAAGAAACCTGGTACAACCTTTTTTCACCTGCAAAACAAAGAGTAATTAAATACTAATAAAACTGATATATTTCACGCACTATAATAAAATATTATAAAGAGAAGCGCAAATCTTCATATACTATGACAATAAAAATAATTGTTCAAATGAGATAAAAATTGGTTGATGGGATATATGCTCATAGAAAAATAAACGAATAAAATTTCAAAGGAATGGAATTTTTGTAGTCATAAATTACAGCAATATATAGCAAATCAATAAGGCATTGGCCCACGTTTCTTCTTTATATAAGCTTTCATATGTTTTAGCAATGATTCGAAGAATTGATGAATGCAGGATTACTTGCCAAACTCTCTCCAATTTTTTAATCACATTGGCGACCTCTAAGGCAGACCTCAAACTTTTTGGTTAGAGACTTACATTGTTGCGACCAACTGTTGAGAGGTTTTTCTATTTGATTACCCTAACAGTTGGGCTGACATGTTCATAGGCTGGCACATAGATGGCGCTACTAGTATTAAATCCATATAATTTTTAGTCAGCCCTAACCTTCAAAAGACACGAGTATAAATTTGACAGCTGTTGCACTATTAATATGTGAGTTATAGCATTTTTAGTGAAGCAACTTTTGTTAGTTTGAAAAAATGGATAAAAAGGAATTTCGTGTGTTAATTAAAGCATTGCTTTCTGACGAAAAAAAATACTATTGAAGCCAAGGCTTGGCTTGATAAACATTATTCGGACTTTGCACCAGGAAAATCAACCGTAGAGAAGTGGTTTGCTAAAGTTAAACGAGGCGAAATGAGCACCGAGGACGATGCACGCAGTGGACCCCCAAAGAGGCTGTTACCGACGAAAACATCAAAAAAGTTCACAAAATAATTTCTGATAACGGTAATTGAACGGTAACGATTGATTGAGATAGCTGAGACCCTAAAGATATCAAAGAAACGTGTTGGACATATCGTGAATGAATATTTGGATATGCGAAAGCTCTGTTCAAAGTGGCTGCCGCGCAGAGCTCACAATCGACCAAAAACAACAACGAATTGATGATTCTAAGCAGTGTTTGGAGCTGTTCAATCGTAATAAACCTGAATTTTTGCGTCGATATGTGACATGGCTCCATCATTTCACACCGGAGTCCAACCGACAGTTAGCCGAGTGGACTGCACGTGATGAACACTAAAAATGCTATAACTTCACTAAAAATGCTATAACTCACATACTAATAGTGCAACAGTTGAAAAATTTATACACGTGTCTTTTGAAGGTTAGGGCTAATTAAAAATCATATGGAATTAAAACTCGTAGCATCATCTATGTGTCAGCCTACGAACGTTTCAGTCCACCTGTTATTTCCAGTCTTATTGTACGCCTTCTCTGAAATGGTGATATATGGTCATGCTGCGCGTGATTCTGTATGCTGAGCATTGGTACAGTCAAAAGAAAATCAAATTCAAATAAAAGTTATGTCTTAAAATTTGAGCATGAGAAATTAAACATCTTTTATTTTTATTTCTCATTTTTACCATGCTCCAGCTTTTCATTTACCTTCTATAAAAATCATTCCCCATATCTAACTGTAAGGTACTAGTATATGAAAATTTCGTTACAATCAGAAACTTGATTCTTAGTTCGTCATTTTTTTCCTCATAGAGTTATTGTAAGTGAGTAAAGACAAAAAGAAGCATTGTAACTTACTCATTGATTTTGATTTAGAGAAACATTTATTGTAATACACAAATTATTTAAACCATTAAATTACTGTAACCAGTAATGGGGGCGTGGAGCTGACAACTCTATCCCGTAAAAATCCTCACCGTTAAGAAATCTAATGAAGAAAGTAACCAGCAGACCTTATCCCAGCGGCAAAGACGAAGATTAAAACCCAAGTTTTTTATTATTTTTGTCAAATTTAAAATCCCAAGGTTAAAATATCACTAAAAAGTCGTCACCCTTGACTTCACTATTACCTCTATAAATTCAAACTTAAACCTCTTGAAAATCAATAAGATCTTTTCAATGAATCTTTTAGAAACCATTTCGCTCATAAAAGATGTTAATGTCTAATTTGATGTTACAACAAGACCATTTATTGCTAAATGGTCTTGTCCCTTTAATCGGAGGCAAAATGTACTATAAAATCTTCATAAAATTAAATGCATTATTTCTTTAAAATAATACACATTGCATTCTTATTTATGTACCATTATGTCTGCGGTAATTTATAAAAAAGTTTTAGGTCAGTTAATTTAAGGTAATTATAAAGTTGCCAATAGAAATTTTAATGGGTAAATAATAATTGACAGGTTAACAATATCTTAAAAATTCATATTCAAATTTACATTGAATCATTGGTCTATTAAAAAACTGGTTATTGTATTTCTTTATAAACTGGACCAATTCTAAATAACCAATAAAATTAAAAGCTGTAAGGTAATTATATCTGGTAGTAAGCACACGGCCTTGGCGCGCACCATGGTGCTGTTGCGCCAATGAAGAAGAAAAAGGTATTTATATCAAGTTACATTAAATTTTTTTAATGCAGTGATATTTCTCATCATATTCATGCTCTTATCTCATTATTCATGAACACGTTATGAAGCTGGTGTCTTTATGAAGATGGACATTACTTAGGGATCTCAACGTCGTCCTGTAGAACGGTGTAGGGAAGGAATAATGTCTTTAGAATGGACTTTATAACTGTTCAACATTTGTAAGTCCCATTAGAGGAAAAAATAAACTTTACAAAGCAAGCAGTTCGAAAGTTAATGCAAAGCAATTGTTGCTTTAAACGATGGTTGTTGCAAACGTCATCAACAAGACCGAACTTGTCAGCTCTTGAATACAGGTAGTGCGCAATATACCTAAGCTGCGATTGGGACGATTAACGATTTTTTGATAAGTATTCAATAGGAAATTATAAATATGGTTTAAGTTAAAAAATTCAACAAAGTCAATTGTTTCGGGAACTTTACAATATTTCATTGTAACGGATCATTACGTTTGTTCATTGATTGCAAAATGTGTTTCTCCCCGATTGGAAACATTCGATTTCTTTTGGACCTTAATTAGAAAAAGATTTTGTGAGCTGAAAATTTGGATGTGAAGTTGTATAGAAGGACATCAAGAAATATTAGTGCTTATTATTGGTTACTTTTATTCAATAATGGGTACATGGTAACCCAAACGTTTAAGCACTCATTTGGAAGATACAATAGTTTGGTAGATCTCATTTTTTCTTCTCGTCCCAATTCATGCCTCAGTTGTTGTGAAAAGTTTATTTCCATCGGTAAGTGACAATATTCGGCAGTGCATAACATAGCGAATAGATTATTTAATGGTAATCAATAAATCGACAATCCATTTTATGTGTAACATGGGCATAGATATCAGATAATGGTTTTGCTGAAGAACAAGCTTCGTGCCCTCGAATAGCTTTTTAGCATTAAACTATTTCAAAATAGAAGGAAGACATGAACATCAAATGGTTTGTATTAACCGAGCTCATCCAACTGAAATAATCCACTGCGTAATTTTCTATTGGATTCAGAAACATTTCTTAACTGAAAAGAAATTTCAAAAAGGACGTTTCGCTTTTCTTCAGTGCCTAGCCTCAACATTTCTCTGGATATATTCAATAAATATATATTCTCCATTGTTATGTTTCGATGCTTCGGTTAATGATAAGTTCGCTGTAAAGGATATAAAGTAAACATACAATTTAAATTTGAATTTCATTTTAACTGTTAAGTTTTCTCATTGATTTATAGAAATGTATACAGTGAGGTTTCTAATCGTGCTTATTGAAAAAAAAAATTTCTAAAGTCCCAAAAGGCCAGACTGTAGTTTTTTTATAAATGGCTTCAGAACTAATCTGTATAAGAATTTCATTGATGAAACTTATTGAAAATAAATGTATCTCGTATACCAAAAATTTGTTCAAATGGTCTGAAGAAATATATAATTGTTAATATGTTCTTGCAGGAATAATAGAGATAAACGAAAATTACTGTTTTCTGTTCTTAAATTAAATTTTTTCTGTTCATTTGTTGTATATTTTAGGTAAGGACTGTCAAATCTGCCACCCAGCCCTTTTAAGAATGTATTACAACACCGATTGAGAATTTTCTTTAATTTTCTTTATTGTAAACTTAATTTGATGCAAAACTCATACCATTTCTTTAAATCACAAATTATCCTAGTGCAATCAAATGTCTGTGGATTATAAGATTAATTAAATCTTTTATAATTGCAGTAATTCACACCTTTAATATCCAATTAATAACAAATGAGCATGTGTATGTTATTGTTCATTTTATTCCAGCCATTGTCCATTTTAAGACTTAAAAGTCGAACCAGATGATATTTATTGTTTTTAATAAATATGATCTGGTTTTACTTTTAATTTATAAATTAAAGGATATATCTGGTTTGTAGTATTTCTGGTTTTATTAATTTATTGTTATTTATAAATTTTGCACTTATGTTTCTTGTTTTTTCAACTTTTCTGTTCTAGCAAGAAGAAAAAAAATCGAAATTTCAAAAAGTACTGAAATGGGAAAATTCACATCATTTTCTGATAATTTTTCACATTTAGATCCCAAAGTGAAAATGTAAGATATTTATTGAATACTTTAAAAAAATTGCTCTTATGTTTCTTATAAATTCTTTCAACTTTTTCAATTATTAGCTGGAAGCAAATATCTGGAAAAAAAAGTCGCTGAAATTGGAAGTTTATATAATTGTCATCTAAATTGCATATTTAGAATCCAAAGTGAGAATAGGAAGATATATATTGATTAATCTGAAATTTTGTATGTATGTTTCCGAAGACATTCTGCAATATTACCGCTCTAACGGGGGATAAAACCTGTTAACTATTTAGAAGTTACTCCATTATTTATTTCTGAACTACCATCTTTAAATTAGTACTTCTTACGTGCAGAGCTAGACTATTTTGTCTATTCGGTCCAACGTAGCTGAAAGATTAAATATCATTGTATATATTATGTAAACTAATTATGATATATTGAATAAAAGATTTCGAAGCTGGAAATAAGTTTCCATAGGCTTAAGGTGAGTTGGTTACAGCTCTAGAATATTAAAAGACAGGCTGCTACTATAGATAAAACTAATAAAAAAAGTCTTATTGCGATATTAAGTAAAGAAAAAAGTAATAGAATAATTTAAAGACAAAAAGAAAATTGTTTAGAAAAATTAGATATTAGTTTTAAAAGAATAACAATAAAAAAAATCGATTATTTGGCAAATTTTTGCCATAAAAAACATGGGGTTATAGTTGAAATAATCTGATATAGTAATTTATTACGTTTATACTATATTTAACTGTAACTTTATCCAAAAGCTTAAATTAAGTTTCTCATGATTAAATATTTTTTTTCAAACATGCGATCATACATATAAAAAGTACTTATTTTGTTAATTGTTATTTTTTATTTTGCTAAATTGTTTCAGAAAACTTAGATATTAGTTTTAAAAGAACAAAAAATCGATTATTTAGCAAATTTTTGCCTTTAAAAACATGGAGTTACAGTTGAAATAATCTGATATAGTAATTTATTATGCTTGCACTATATTTAAATGTTACTTTATCCAAAAGTTTAAATCACGTTTCTCATGATTAAAGATTTTTTTTTCAAACAAGCGATCATACATACCGAAATTACTTATTTTTTTTTACCCAGGATAAAAATCTTGCTTCGCAAATGAAATTCCATCTTTGTTAGCTTGTTTTCAATCTTTTTCTTAATGTAAGCAAGAAATGACTGTAGGATTTCTTTCAAACACTGGCTCTACAAAACATTTTTAGAAGACCCCTGATGTTCAAACACTATTGATTTCATTTCAAGTCGAAGGGCTGAACTCGTTTTCATCTATTGTTCACAGGATGGATTCCACCTTCACAATGCTAACTATGTGGATTCCTTTGCTTTCCAACCTAATTTGAGCTTCCTTATGAGAATTCCTAACATCTTAGAAGAGTTAGGGGCTTTGTTATTCAAATGTGAATTTGCCGAGTTTCACTCTTCTTCTAAGAAAGCTCTCCAGTGAAAACGAAAGAATTCTCCTTGGCTGAATAAAAGGAAATCGTATTCCTTGTTGTCGAAGAAACTTTTTTAAGCAAAAAGAAAAAAAAAGTACTTGCAAAATGTGTTACATTTCTATTGAATAACAGCTAATTTTTTAGATGCGTTGTGATGAAGAAAATGTATTGCTCAAAAAAATGTTTTCCCATGAAAATAATTTTTGTTTTAATAAATGTTGAAGTGGTATGTTAATTTTAAAGTTATTTGAATTTTTCGTGTCATAAAACGTTATTTATGTCAAGCCATGCCTGTATGCTTTATTAGAATGCGTGAAAAAATATACGATTTGCTCAAAGAAAAATTTTCATTTTAATCTCAAAAGTGCCGAATTTTTAAAAAGAAGATAAATTATTCAATTTTTAGTTTGATTGGGCTTTTTAGGTAGTTTTGCAATCTAGATAAAGAAATAAAACTAATAAATATAAAAACTTATTTCCATAAGTGGGCGTTAAGTGAAAGCTTTCATGGCTTACTGTTTCCAATATAAATTGACGGGTCATGTTTTTACAAGTAGTACAATATTTTCTTTCAAAACCAATTTTTTATATCTAAGTTTTTCTTCATAGCAATTCTTTATTTTTAATTGTTTTCTTTATATCTAAGTCTTCTTTCATAACTAATTCTTTTTATCTAAGCCTTCTTTCATAACCAATTCTTTATATCTAAGTGTATTCTTTATATCTAAGTCTCCCTTCATTGCAAGTGTATTCTTATATCTAAGTCTTCTTTCATTAATTCTGTAATAATTCTTTTATCTAAGTCTCCCTTCATAACCAATTCTTTTATATTCTTCATGTCTAAGTCTTCCTAGCCATTCTGTAATAATTCTTTATATCTAAGTCTCCCTTCATAACCAATTCTTTACATGCAAGTGTATTCTTCATATTTAAGTCTTCTTTCATAGCCAATTCTGTAATAATTCTTTATATCTAAGTTTAGGCATTAGCAAACAAAAACATTGTCTGCTATTATAAAAAATCGCATGGAACTTTTATTCATGAAACAAATCTATTCAAAACACTTTCTCAAATTTTTTAAAATATTGAATTGTTTGTGTGAGAAAGGGATAATATTTTATAGTTTTCCCATTACTTTACAGAGGATGGCTAAAACCCAGAATTTGAGAAAAAAAAAACTTCAAGTGATTTAGACAAACTTATGTTCTTTTTGTCATTTTTGTATTACCTTTATATTTTTCTTGCTGTCTCGGTTGAAACTTCTTTTTCTTAGTCATACTTTTAACTTTTGATTCAAATATCACATTTTGACTCTTTTTCATATATTTGAAATTGAAATCGTTTTTCCTTTTCTCATATTTGCCTTGATGTTCAGCCTTCTTAGCTCTTTTTTAAAATACATCAATACATTTATGCTATCAAATTTTATTTACAAACTCGCTTAAAAATGCTATTGTTTATAGCTATCTTTTCTTCTTACTTTATTTTTTATTTAAAATTTTGTTACTGTAAATGTGCTTTATTTGGAAATATATGAAATAACAAACACCTTCTGATAATTTAAGTAGTTGAAATTGAAAAGCAGCAATTGCCACAAACAGTGACTACAAATTTTCCTCACTAAAACTTTTGCACATGTTTAAGATTTGTGACAATATTTTGAATTTTAGTTATTATTATTTTTTTAAGTATAATGTCATATGTCTTTTATCTAAATTACCCAAATTTGTAAATTGTATTAAAGTGTCATGAATGGTTTAAAAATCATAGTTTTAAAACTGCATAACAGAATGCACAATAGCTTACATTTGATAATTTCAACAAAACTATTAATAAATCACGTGTTCACTTTTCTTTGAAATGGTGACAACATATATAATTTCGTAGAATTATATATCTTCACTATGGTTATGTTATACTTTTTGCGATAGTTTTAAGAGGAAACTGTTTGAGTTATATATTACATAATAGGAAACAATCAATAGCATAAAAATTTACTCATTGATTAGTTAAATATTTGAAATTGTAAAAGAATTTCAAATAAATTGATATAGATTTTATGAGATATATATATATTGATTAAATTGATATAGAATTTCAAACATATTTAAAATAAAACTTCTGATATTAAACAATGCAATAAAAAAATACAAACTGGAGAATTATAAGACCAATCCAAAACTGCTATTTTTTTGTCCTTGGAGAAATTTTGTTGTTAGTAGATTACGTTAGCTTAGAAGTATGGCATGAAGCAAGATCTTGCTAAAACACACCGATACCGCCAGCGAGCGTTTGCATAAAAGGCACAAATTTATCTTGTAATATTGAAGTGTATTTTTGAGAGTCCATCATTCTACCATATGTGATCTATCCAATGAAACAATCCAAATATAATAGTTATATGAATCCAATATAATATATAATAATATAATCCAATATATATATATCCAATTGTATACTAATAAAAATTTTCAAATTTTAATTCAGTATGTACTACTTGAAAGAGTAAAAAAAATAATAATTAAAAAAAATGAGATCCCTGACTGATGATGAGAATTGTGAATATAATCTATTTTCAGACATGACTGAAAATAGAATGTATTTCTGCGAATAACTTTGAAACATTTGCAAATGACGTACAATGTTAAACTTACCTCTTAATTACTCACCTGCCATTAAAATAAAGTTGACTATCATACATTTCAGACATAGTACTATCAAAATCGAATTTTCATTACCTTAATTAAGAAATCTTCATTTAAGAATCTTCATTTCAAACTGCATGGGATGACAATAAAATTAAAATATTTGCAAAGTATTACTGCGTAGATCAAAATATTATTTGAAATGATATACGAAAATTTTTCTGTTTTCATTATTGATAAACTTCATAGCTAATAATTTTCCAAACGGATTAAAGAGGTTAATATAACAATATCTTTAAGCTTGCACTAATTGGGCAATCTTAGAGTCTTTACTCAGCACTCTATCAATTAGTCATTTTTTATAGCTGACATTGAAATCTGCAAATTTATGATCCATCATGGCAATTAATGGCTCCTAATTAGAGCATTACTTTCTACATCGTTTGAAAGGAAATGGGTAATAGATATGAAGCGAGGGAACTGACATTTAGCAAAATACACAGGCAGGGCGAATTGGATGGCTTTATTTCAATGGACATCGTTATATCCAGTGCGGTGCATAATTAATTCGATCCCGCATTAATAGATCGCAATCCCGCGTGTTGACAAGGCTAGTTAAGGACCGAATCCTAATGATTCATATGCAGATCTGGACATGTCAATGCTTTGAAATACGCCATCAATTACAGATAATTTACAATCATGTCGGAAATTATTTTGTGATGACTTGATGTTCAGTTCATTATGCTTCTTGTTCGCTACAATACAAAAAATATAGCTGTCATACAAAAGTACTTAAATTTTGGGTAATGTCATTCATCTACAAACATATTTGTTAATTATTTTTAATTACATTTTGTTTATTATTTAAAAATTTTAAATGATGATCTATCAGTTAATTTTGGGGTAAATTTAATTTTTAAATTAGTTTATTTTATTGTAAAATTAAATTATTCATTGCCAACTGAGTTCCTCTTTTTGTTCAAAAAAATAAATTCAAAAAATAATTGCAAGAATTTGCCAGAAATAATTCACCTTAGTATGTATAACAATAGCTTATGAAAAAAATTATAAATAATTTTTATTTTACATCCAATATATTTTTAAAGTCTTTTACTTTTTGTATGGAGAAATCATCATTTGATGATCATGTTATCTTCTATAAGATATCAGATTATCACCCATTTCTTACTCAAAACTTGAATTTGTTTTCCTAGAGCTGTTTCCTAGAGCTTTTTTATTCAGTTCTTTTTTACTTAGTGTACCTATCTGGATATCTGGTTGTTACACTCTTGAATAAATTCGCATAAAATTTCTTTGCAACTGACAAAAATTGCTGCTCAAAATTTTAATATAATTATTATATTTTGGAATATAAATATATTTTTGAAGTCAATCAGACCTTTGACTTACAAATTTAATTTATTCCTTATGTTTCCAAACACTATTTCCCACAGCCTTTATATGAAATTTGTTAATTTATTCCCTTGCCAAAAAATAAAGCAATTGTGTAATTTAGTTTACTGATGAGATCATATTTTAATTATGAACACGTTGTCGTTGTTGTTGTTGTTGTACATCAGTGTGCATCGTGTTTTATATAATTATACCGTAGACATGAAATATAATGTTTTTATATTAAAATCGGGAATCTCTCTCCATCATCATGTCACCGAAGTCGAATGAGGGAGTACTTTTTAAATTTTTTCCTTATATTTTTCAACAATCAATACAATAATTAGTTTCTTCTAACTTATTCTTTTGACTTTATGTTGATAATACGAGTATAAATTGCTGTCCCTAAAAATGTTTCTTCTCTTGGCAATTATTTATAAAAAAAAAAAAAAATAGATAAAACTTTTTTTTTATTTGTGTTTATATAAAATGAATTTAATTTTAATTTTGAAAATAAATTTGAGATAAAAATTTGTTTCATGTAAATCTCTGGATTTTTAGTCTACATGTAACATAAGGCCCGACTCGTGGCCTAGTGATAATAAACTAATGTACAATGATATTTTAATCTGTTGCTGGCACTGTTTTCCCAGATTGTGGAAGCTTGTGTAAGTGTCTCGCATCGACAGTAGATTGACAGGTGATAGTTTTCCTGGTTTTCCATCATTCAACACACAAATGAGACAGGTATTCATAAAAGTTCTAATGGAAGGCCATGTCTTCTGGTTTTGATGACATGTTTATGCTATACTCAGATAGAACACGAATCACACTGATGTACAACAATAACAAAAATTCAGATCTATTTATTGAGGTCAAAGTGAGACATGAAAAAATTATATCACAATATGCTTTCATTTAGAAAGTATTGTAATTCGAAGTACAAATGCATCCATTTGAATAACTAAAAGCTGTTATATGCCTTAAATAATTACTCAACCGGGAAAATGTAATGTTTTGATTAACTGATTCAACGTAGCTAATTTGACTCAAAATCATTCAGTTCTACTCAAAAGAGACGCTGTTATCCAAATCATTTGCAGACGGACTGAATACGTAAACATGTGAATAATGCATGTATGTCAGACGTACTTGAAACTTATTATTCATTGTTGAGTATTACGTTATAAATCAATTCCCCGTTTTAAAGTTCTGGTAGTAATAGAATCACTAGTAAGAGATTTCTCATTTGCATAAGAGATTTCTCATTTTTGGTGATGCAATTAATTATTCATGTTAGTTAAAATGTAGATAAATACCGTTCACCATATGAAGGACTTATTATAATTCAAATTAATTTAATTTACATTACCAAATGAATGTTCTGGTAATGGTTAATACCTCATTTAATATTACCCTCAATCAGAACATTTTTATCATGCCATCTTCAAATTATTAAATTCTTTAAAGTAATTAACCTTATTAAATCATTCAATGCCATAGTAACTTTGACATTTTAATCAGCTTATTTATATTAGTGAAAATGAACAACAGTTTATTTTTACACAAAATGCAATTATTGGGCTGCATTTTTTTTTTACAGACATTTAAATGTCATGAAATATCTATATTAACATAGATATTTATATGGTTCGTTTATAAGAATTATTTTTCCAAAATATAATGCACTATCAAAAAGTTCTCTTGGAGTTGTATGGAGATGTTTGTTTTTAACCTGTCAAGTGATAGTAATCAAATGAAACAGAAAGTCTCTTAATGAATATACTGTCGCAATAATAGTCGCAATTATGGAAGCGTTATTGGATTGCAAGACTTAAGTTGATGGATTAATTGAGGTCATTTGTTTCTATCTCGTTCTTTGTATTTATTTTTTATGATGTCTGTTGTCCTGTAAACTTGCCATTGAAAATAATATATATATTATATAATAATAATACAAATTATATATATATATACATATGTTATGCATACATGTGTGTATTTTTTGAAAAACCCTTTTGCTAAGTCATCAAATCTATGATCGGTTATTGTAATTCATTTTTATTTCTACTAATGAATTTACTACGTATTACTCGAACATTATCTTTAAATAATTCTGTTTAATCAAATAAAACCTTTCTTCAAATAATCTTTATATCATTATACCTATTAACACAATCCAATTTTTAACTGGCTAATATGAATTTATTCCAAAAGTACTCTTAACAGCTCCATCCTTTGTACCAAAATCTTAAGCATCTTTTCAAAACTGGAGTAATCTTAAGTCAATCGGATTATACAAATGTCCAACTCTGTTTCCTAATGCCGTTTTCGACCATTCCCATTAAACGCTGCAGTAAGGCGCAGAGATTAGTCACACCTTGTGACTGTCACGATCTAAATTAAACACATTTTAATCCTTGCGTTTATGTTACAGAAGTGCAAATTAGCGCATTTCCATATGTCTTTTACATCTGTATGAACAATAAAGATCCCTACTTCCGTTTTAAGAATCCTTTGAATATCCTTGAATGAATAGCCTCGAAGCATTAGAACTTTCAGAAAGTCTAAGAGTGGCTATAAATATAAAGAAGGGAAATCTTTATCAGTTTGATAAGTATATCAAATCGTTTTATGAGACAATTAAAAGTTATTATTGTAAGACTAAATATACCATAAGCAATGAAAAAGTTAAATTGAATTTTCATTTCAATTAAAAATATAATTAAAATTTATTCAATTATAATAACAAAACAAATATATTTTCATGGAATTAATAACATCGCAAAGAAAAAGTGGTAGCATGTCATAAACTTTCAAGATTTGTATATGCAATTTATATTGTTACACACACACACACCTAAAACCACCATAATTCGTAAAACAAAAATTCTAAACAGCTTCACATTGATATATATATATATGTATACATTAACACCCACACTCACACACACACATATATATATATATGTCAAATTCTGTATGTTACTTAAGTGTTATGCTTCTTTTTGGGCTTTTAATTAATTTTCTGCATTTCTAATAGTTTGTACTGATCTTTAACGATAATTTTGTTTACCCATTTTGCAATACTTAAAATAAGTTAATGAAATAATAATGTAATTTAAGTTAAATTGATTAAACATTCATTAACTTGCATTATTTATCTTTCAGGTAGTGTCGCCAAAAGGGACCACCATAATTGCACAGCAAAGGAGTTTGAAGAATGCCTTGATGCACTGAGTGCCATAACACAAACTGAAGATCTGGCACTTGCAGCAACAAGGGAAGAGCTAAACTTGGTCTGCAGGTAATCCGCGGCAACAGTTACTAACTAATAAAATAATGTAGTTTAAATATAGTTCATTTTTTATTTTTAATGGTTTTATAGTTTTCGTATTTGCATGTCGTTTTAGAGAAAACCAGGAAAACTCCAAACTGTTAGTTTGATTACTAATGTGGGAAAATCTGTCACAATCTTCACCATGTTAATTATTTTCGCAAAGCAATTATTGCAGAATATTTCATGATAAAATTGGAGTTTCCCTCTCATTTTCAAGTAGAAACAACACTACTAGATATGGGTGCTTGAATTCAAAGCACTTGAACATGACGCTATTTTTATTTAAGAAAAAGGAAAGTTTAATGAAAGAAAAAAAGACTGTGCTATACTGAAACATTTTGATTTGAATTTTTTATTTAAAAATGTTTAAGTAAAAAAGGGGGCATCCATTTATATAAATTGTTATAATCAAAGATCGAATAACTAGAAGGTGCGTTGCTGAGTACGTCTTATGGCTTCAAATGAAAATACCTTTTAATAGAATATAGCACAAGTAATGATCTCTGTGAAAATCGACAAAAATAGTTAAAAGTTTTATCAATAGATGGCGATGCACCTAAAATTAAAGCAATCGAGAAAAATAGATTTTATTGTGTATTAAACTTAATTAATTCCAAAAGTTTCAGACATGAATCGTCTTCAAACAACACAGAAAAAAAATTAATATTTTCAAGGGCTGCAAATTGCATTAACCATGAAATATAAAATAAATATACGATGTACATCAATACGACAAACTGTAGTAACGAAAATAAACAAAACTAGTATAACGCGTGCTCAAAAAATCCTCTATTATTTTCAATCACATATTCAGTTTTTAAAACTGCGTTTTATACTAGGCAAGGATGAGTGGATATAGTAGATTGATGGAGCACATAAAAAGACGGAATTGAGCAGATGTGATACACAAAATTATATTCTGATGATCATAGTGATCAGATTTTTTTAAGATATTTATCGCACCTGTGTGAAATGGCATTTTAAGTAAATTTGAACTGAACGAATAATGTGATATAATTCAACGATTTGCACGAAAAATTTATTTGAAAGCAGCCTCGCTACACGAACTTTATTTATAAAAACCATGCATAATAATATTTAAAAGTCTCAATGTTTGCAATAAGATTTATAAGCAATTCTTAAATATTATTGCTAATTTAAAATATTATAGCGATAATATATTGAGAAATATATTCTTACTTCGCTAGGTTCACAGGTTCGCTAGATTACTAGGTTGGGTTTACTTCGCTATTCTTCACAGTCATCCGAATTCCCTAGTAATCTAATAACATACAGCTGAAAAAACATGCTGTTTTTTATTCTTAGAAAAGTATGTGATTTTTTACACTGGTTTTTTTCGTAATAAAATAAATAATTTTTTTACGTAACTTTTTTTTTATTCATACACTTGACTGCTTTCGTGGCATGCAAATAATCATTAGATTGTATTTTATTTATTTTCAGACCTTGTAAGATAAAACAATTTTTGTAAATGACATTCGTTTTTGAAATTTCAGTTTAAGATATAATACACCATGCTCACGCACATACGCACACACACACACGCATATATATATATATAAGACTACACAATTACAATGCAATACAAAAAAAATATAAAAGAGTATGGATAAGGGACTATTAGAAGCACAATCATTTATAACAAATTACATTTAAAGCTATAACTACAATCTCTACACATAAGTTTTAATGTATTTATATAATGTTTAAATTTCGTGTGTATAAAGTTTAAATTTCATGTGTATAGTGTTTAAATTTCATCTTTTTGTTTTGTTGTTAGTCCCATAAAAAAAGATGTGAAAATGAAGAATTAATTTATTCAATATCTGAAATGCCCACAAACAATATATAAAAAAAGAAACAAAACAAAAAGACGAGAAAATGGAAAATTAATTTATTCAATATCAGAAAATATTCTGAACAGCATCAAAGAAACTGAAATTAACTACACATACAAAAACATGAAATGATTTATATTCATTGCACAACACACTCACAGACCCACATATATTGTATATATATATATATTTATGTATAACTAAAGAATATACATATTCTGTATATACATTATGTATGTTTATGCAAGTCTAAGGAATATATATATTCTGTATACAACATATTCGTGTTATGTATGTCTAGTGAATTTCAGTTTCGTTGATGCTGCTTATGCGCAGTTATTGAATAAATTATTTTTTTATTTTCTCCTCTTTTCGTTTTGTTTTGTTACTCATTTTAACTATTTTTAATATCTAGAGACAGTGCAATAACATATTTATCTATGTATCTATATATTTATAAATATCCATGCATAGATATAAATATATAGATAAGTATGTTATTGCATTGCCCCCTAGTTATTAAAAATAGTTAAAATGAGTTATGTTAATGTCATGTATAATCTTAACGAATGGCGAATGTAATGGTGAAAAGAAGGATTTGTTGCCTCTTAAAGATTATTTCATTACGATGAGGATCACGCACTGATCAAAGTTTATGGTAGGATCCGCCCTTGAGAAAAAACGTTTCTTAAGAGCTTCGAACTGCTTTCATGAATACGAATGGCTATAAAATGAAGAACGTCTGAACAGACATTACGATAATATAAAAAGAAAGACCCTTGTAGCGCTTAATGCAGCTATAAAATGTTCATCACTTCAGCTGCAATTTTGAAACGGGCTTATTCAGTTCTTCCTTTCAATTCCGACAAAATAATTTATATGTTTTTGTCACCAGTTTTCCTTCTCTGCTATATTCGTTACAAAATTTATGCAGTGGGGATGATAACATGGTAGGGATATTATCACCATAACTCTTTTATGTAAAGTTGTTACGTAGGATTGCCAGAAAACATTTTAAAAGAAATCTAATTTTTAATCTTAAAGAATTATCCGATTCCTGTTTTGTTTTATTTTAATTTTGAAATGTATGTTCATTTAAAAAAGTTTCATCAATATTGCAAGATAATATAAAAATGGATTTTTGGATTTAAGGGTTTTCAATGAATTTTCCTCTCTAAATTTCAGTGTGCAGTATTTGTAGGACAAAGAAACCTATATCAATGTTATATATTACAAAATAAATAAAAGATAAAACGCTTTCTTTGAAGTTTCGAATGTTTTTTAATTAATTTAATTAAAAGAATTTGGTGCTAAACAAGCAATTTATTCAACCTTTTTCAAATAATTGTGAGGATGTATTTTGTTGAAACATAAATTATATAAACATTAATATACTCATGTTTGTGAAAATTGCAACACCATGAAGGAATCGTCATAATTGAATGAAATTTAATACACAGTTGAGTGGTAGTGGTACAAGTAAATGATTAAATGTTCAAAGCAAACAAACAATAACAAGAGATTGGAATCAGTATTTTGTGTAGCCACCACGCGCCGCAATAAGTGCTGCTACACGACGTGGCATGGAGTCAAACAAATTTTGAATGTCTGCCTGAGCAAGAGCATTCCGTTTTGTTTGTATGCGCACCCAAAGTTCGTCTGAAGAAGCAACAGAACGAGGATCACGAGCGAGACGCCGACCAACGAAATCCCACACATGTTCAATCGGCAACATATTCGGGGAATAAGCAGACCAAGGAAGAAGCTGTACCTGCCGCGTTGCAAAGAAGGATCGAACAGTCCTAGCGATATGAGGGCGGGCATTGTCCTGATGAAATACAGCGCCTGGCAAGCTTTGAAGGAAGGGAACAGCTTGGGGCTGTAGAACTTCACTGATGTACCGGTTGCTGTTCAGATTGCCCACAATTCTTAGCAACTGAGATCGTCCATGATATGCTATGGCACGCCAGACCATAACTCCGGGTGTTCGTCCACTGTGGCGTTCGATAATGCACTCCGGAAGGTGGCGTTCACCGGCATAGCGTCTGACACGAATGCGGCCATCATGGTACCACAAATTAAAGCGGGATTCGTCAGAAAACACGACATGCTGCCAATCAGCACGCCAGTCTCTATGCTGAGCAGCCCATTGTAGCCGCAGGCGGCGATGGTTTAGCGTGAGAGGGATCCTGTATAAAGGAGTCCTTGCGCGCAGTCCACGCTTCAGCAGACGTCTACGAATTGATGAAGCACACAATGAAACACCTGTAGCTATTGACCACTGTGCTGCCAATTGTCTAGAGGAAGCTGTACGGTCCGTCAGCGCCATGGGGACCAGGTGTCTATCATCGCGAGCTGACGTCACATTTCGGGGTCCACTCCCGGATTTCCGAGTTGTCCGACACTCGTCCGTCCACTGCTTCCAAATACGCATCACTGTGCTGCTTTTACGCTGCACACGAGCGGCTACTGCACGATAAGACAATCCAGCTTCACGAAGGCCGATGATTCTCCCCCGTTCAAACTCTGTAAGTTGTTCAAATCTCGCTCTCTTTCGTCGAGGAGGCATAAGTAACGATTGAGCTAACGTTTACCACTAGCAGATAACCACCGATAACCATACACGCCTCGCTACAGTCGTCTATTTATTCAGATCCATCCGCCGTTCAGAGGGCATACGCATGCGCTACGGATTTGAAATTCTAATCATTTGCATATCTTGCGCTAATTTGCATTTCCTGAAAATTTCAGCTCAAGCGCGTAAGTCCTTCATGGTGTTGCAATTTTCACAAACATGATTTTAATTTGCCTTAAAATGTATTAAAAGCGTTTAAAAATTATCGAATTACCCATATCTTGCGATTTTCTCACTTGATCCAGAAAATAAGATAAAATCCAAAAACTCACCAGTTCTTGACAAAAGGGGAAGAAAATGCAACTTTGTATGATACAAAGACTCCAGAAGATGAGGCCAAGAGAGAGAGAGAGAGAGAGCAATAAATGTTTCAAATTATAATATTCCAGCAATTTGCCAATATTTACCAGAAGTTAAAAGAATTTGAAAATATTTATCTAGAAATATCTAAACTTACAAGATAGCTATTCAATCCATATGAAGTATGCGAATAACCATACTAGTCATCTGAAAATGAAACATTAGACAAAATGACACAAAATAAAACTTAGAAGAAGTCCACTTATATTAGTTATTTTTTAAGGCTCATGAATTTTTTATTTTTTATATTAGAAGAAAATGAAAATACTGAAGAACTGCTAACTGTTTGTAAAACCCATAGAGAATGTACTTTTGTAAAGTTTTAATATTCTGATTTAGATTCTAAGTAGACCTCTTTAAAGTGGTTAAAAATAAGCAAGTATTTCTTAAAATTTAATGAATAAGATTTCATTGGGTTTATTCAGTTGTTACATGTCATTTAATACCACTAAATGGTTTTGAAATGAAATTTATTTTAATTAATTTCGTATTCACTTTTAAAAAATGCAAAATTTTTATAATATTTTGAAATAATTTTTGGTTTTAAAGAAATAGCACGACAGAATCCTGAATAAGACGATTACAGTAACATTTTTATCAATCAACTCATCCAGTTTTGCGAGATATGAAGCAAACCCGAAAAACACATCTATTTTTAATGCTTAATTATTGAATTTCCTTCGGCAATCAAATGAGACAAATAAGTAATCAGCTCGTAGCAACAGGGTTCTAATTTTTACAAACTTACGTATTAAAATTTTAAAAAGACAGTGCAGTAAATTTATTTAAATAATCAATTAATTAAAAAATATATAAATATTTAAATAAATAAATATATGTATAAAGAAACAATAAAAGAGATTTAAACAGATATATAAAGAGACAACAAAATTTAATAATTGGAAAATTCAGCAGTTGAATATTTTTATTAATATTTTGTGAGGGAAAAAAACTTTCAACATCAAGCAATAAATAATAATTTCAATTAAAAATTTCAGGAAATCTCTTGTGGATACAAAATATTTACATTTTTTTAGAGAAACAATATTACATATATTCCAATATACAATATGATTTACATTAGTTAAGCTAATCTAAAACGTATTGTATATTGGTATATTTTGCCTTTAAACTTTTATACCCTTTATACTGGGCGTAAAAGAAAATTAAAAATATCGTTCGACTTAAAATGTTTGGATCTATAAAAATCGCTCATAAAAGCACATCCAAATTCTTTTATTACATTTAGGGAATTTAGGGACTAAAATCAAGGTTAAGGGAGGATATATATATATTTGTTAGTGTGTGTATAATGTTTAAATATTAATTGGATATAGATTAGGTTGAAACAAAAAAAGTTATGTATATGTATACACATAGAAAATATATTTAATATATAGAAACTATATTTTTTAGTTTCCATTCTTTCGTTTTAGGAAACTGCAACATGGCGTTCGCTGCATTGATGATCACAGCTTTCGCTGTTTTACTGCTGGACAGAAGAGGATTTTCAATTCAGTAGTTTCAGAATCGAGACATGTTATTAATGATTTATGTGTACCCGGAAAGCTTCAAGAGGGTGAGTGTTATTTCATTTCCTCGAACTGAAATTCAAAGTTCAAACGTATATAGTAATTTTTATCGTTTTTAAGTAGAATGATTGATATTAAATCGTAGTTATTTTTGATTTAGCTTATTAGAAATTTGCATTAACTGTTTTAAATTTTTTTTTTTTTTTTTTTTTTTTTTGCAATTTTAAAAAAAAAAAAAAAAAAAAAAAAAAAAAAATTATTTCATGATCAAAATTTATGTATTATAGAATAGGATAAGTAAGATATTGATAAAATTATCTTATGTTTCTGTAACTATAATGTATAAATTATAGTTACAGAAATTGTAACTATGTATAAATATATATTACTGTTATGTTATGATCACTGTTAATCACTGTTATGTTATAATCACTGGTATAATATGTTCTGTAACTATGTAAAAATTATAGTTACAGAAACTGTAACTATAATTTATACATTATAGTTACAAAAACATAAGTTAATTTTATCAATAAATAAATAGGTAGAATGGGATAATGCAAAAAATTAAAATTTCCTATGGGGTACCCCACTTTTTCTTTATATTGTTATTATTTTTTTTTTTTTCACTTTTTATTTCCAGCACTAGTTATATTTCATATGTTCTAATCATCGTTTAACTGTTAAAATAATATAGTCTATTTGATCTGCAGTTTTATCCATTTCTTTTTTTTTTTTTTTCAAACTTACCCATCTAATTTATTTTTCTTTGGCTGTCGAAAGTACGTGCAACGATTCCTATCTTTTAAAATTGAATTTGTAATTCATCAAGCATGGGCAAAGAAATAAAAAATTTCGAGTTTTAGAGTAGTCCCTTTATAAAAGTTTCATTTTCACTTTTGTCAGATTCCTTTGTCTAGTATTTTAAAAGCATTTGGATAAATTGTGATAAAACAGCAACAGCGAGCATGCATTTCAAAGAATCCAGATAAGTCAAGTCAAGTCAAGTCATTAAAATTTCAGACTAAACTAAAATGCAAATTTGAGAATAACTATTTTTGTAAAAGGTATATAAATTTCAAGATGCTAAAAACTGACATTCAATGTTGTTTCTGTGGCAAACATAGTAACTCAGTAGAAAAAAAACAATTAAAAATTAATTATACAATTTTATTTTTAATTCAGTTATTTCCATGGGAGATAGAATATGGTAGGTTTGGAAGACATTTCTTCGAGGCTTTTATAAATATATTTTTCTATTGGGGTTTGATTTTTAGTTTCTTTTAGTAGAATTGGATTAATTTTGAATATTTTCAGATTATACCATACAACTGTCCAAAGTATTCTTAATTTTAATACGAAACGATTTAAGAACCATACATAAAAATAGATCTTTAATATTTATTTATAACTTTATAGTTTGTAAAGATTTAAATTTTTTAATTGAATAAGTTTGATCTCATTTTGTAAATTTAAATATTTAAATTATATGCATACAGTGAGTGGAAAGACAGAAATATATAGTATTTTAAAGATAGAATAATATAATTTCATCCTTCCGTAAAATAAATCATATTTTTTCAAACTAAGTTATGGTACAGCAACTATATTTGCATTTAAAAATATCTTTATAGGTTAGAAATAATTTATGACTATACATGTTCAAATATTAATGTTCTTGAAAAACCTGGTTTGGATAGATTTGGAGGAATTCTGAATAGATTTGGAATGATTCTAAATAGATTTGGGGTGTAGATAAAAGATTGCAATGCCTAAAATGATGAATCATAACATAAGAATCTTTTTATCCTAAAATGAGAAATTGAAAATTATTAGTTTTCTATATAAACTCTTCAGCAGAACTCTTATTATTTATGGTTAAGATATTTTATCTTCAATCCTAATATTCAAAAATATGGAGAACTCAGACATTTTGTATTCAGTAATAATAGTTTATAGGTTCAAGACTATGATTATTTCAAAAACTTAACTAGAGATGAAAAGTGCGAATAATTTTTGTCAATTTAAATAATTGCCTACCATATATTTTTTATATTAGGATTTTTTTACGGCTTTTAGAACCTTTAAAATGATATATGCTCGAAAAGAAAAAAAAAATATATCATTAATTAAATTTATAAGCCAAATTTTTAACCTCAGTTTAATTTGAAGCCTTTTACCCTCGTTAATTGCTTGTTCATTCACAATATTCAAAAACATGAAGATGTAAGACATTTTGTTTCCAATAATAATAGTTCATTTTTTCAAAACTATGATTATTTCAGAAATTTAACGAGAGATGAAAAGTACAAGTAATTTTTATCAATTTAAGTAATTGTCCACCATATAATTTTTATATTAGAATTTGTATACCTCGTTTAGAACCTTTAAAATGGTATATACTCTAAAAGTAAAGGCATACATCATTAATTAAATTTATAAGTCAAATTTTTAACCTAAGTTTGTTTTTAAGCTTTTAAATCTCTTTTTTGCTTGTTCAGTCACAATATTAAAAAAAATGAAGAAGTCAGATATTTTGTTTTCAATAATTAGAGTTCCTAGTTTCAAGACTGTGATTTTTTTCAAAAACTTCCCTAGAGATGAAAATTACAAATATTTTTTGTCAATTTAAAAAATTTACATTAAATTAACCACATTTAAATAATTGCACTCCATATAATTTTTATATTTTTATTTATATACATATTTTAGAACCTTTAAAATGGTATATACTCAAAAAGAAAAGACATACCTCATTAATTAAATTTATAAAACTAATTTTTAACCAAAGTTTGTTTTTAAGCTTTTAATTCACTTTATTTTCTTGTTTCATTCTCAGAAATTAGCCTATATTAAATATTTAAAATGAATATCACTTTAGAAGGCACCTTTTTTCCCACTTTTAATTTTTTGGTGATTTATTTTATGTGAGTAACTTTTTTTAAAATAGAGTATGTTAAATTTTAAAGGATCTGAATAATCTCAGCATCTACATGAAAAAGTATACTTTTCTAATTTAAGTATATGTTCCCTTGTGAAAAGACCTTCGAGAGTTTCTTATCACAAAATCCTTAGGCTGATTGATTATCCGGGTTTCAGAAACAAAATTTTCCCTGGATCTTGGAAATTTTTCTGTTTTTAAATGAGTTCTTTATGAAAGTCAGGAGAACAAAGAAGTGTAGAGTTACTGGGGAACAATTCTTTTGTGTCTTGAGTGACATACCAGTTCGTTAGTTCAATTCAGTAATAAATGATCAAAAAATAAGTCGAAAAGAAAGTAAAACATAAAACTAGCGTCAAAGGTTAATTTTTGTTTTGTAAATCCTGGTAAAACAATTGGTGAAAAGTAGTTAAATAATGGAACCAAATTAAGAACATTTTAGAGTGAAAGAAGTTTTTTTTTTGTTCAGTCTTTGGGCTTTTTTTCCAATCCATTAATTTAAGATTTAGAACACAGAAGACTATGAAAGTTTCATACCATAAACTGCAGAAAAGCACTTATATAGTTTACCCACAAAAATAAAAATCAAGTGCCTTCAAAATGAAAAAAAAGTTTGCATTAAAATTTATATAAAGTTTTGTTTACTATGAAAAATATTTTTTCTTTAAAGAATATTAAATTGGCAAAAGGTAAAAAATATTTTGACCTCTCACAAAAATATTAAAATGAAAAAATCAACAGCATTTTTTACGATTAAATAGATAAAAAATATAATTTAAAAAAATTAAGAGTCTTTATTGAAATTGCGTTCATGATAAATAAAACAGAAATTAATAATGCATAAAATAGAAATCTACTTTTTTATTTTAATTGTAATAGCTTCAGCCCAAGCTTTAACTGATCAGAGGTCAAGGGTCTCTAACTCCGGAACCACGCCTGATCAATAATTTGTAGGCAAATCGCTATATTAAAAAGTGGTCCCTTCCTCGAAGGGTGAGGTTTGTGCTCTTCATATTTGATCATTAAGTTAAACTGGAAATATATTTTAATATATATATATATATATATATTCTTCATTAAGAATTTTTTAATATGGAAGAATTAATTATACTGTTAGAAAAAATTCAGGTACAAAAATTCAGGTGAAAGAATTTAGGTACAGTTACACTAATTCATAGCTTTTCTTATTGAATTTTGTATTTAATGTGCCGTAAATGTACTAGTTACTTTAAAAAATGTAGTAATATGTAGTTTAAATGATTAGAAATTTTCCTCTGTCTTTTTTTTTTTTTTTTTTTTTTTGTATATTCTTCCTATCATGAAATAATATGAATTATAATAATTGCATATAATAATAAATTAAATATAATAAATGAACATAATATATTTAAATATACAAAATAATGGTTATAATGCTGCATATGACCTATACCTTGATGTGAGTGGTCTTAATGAATTTTGTGCAAATTTGTTGTATTATAAGTAAAATTTTTATATTTTATTTATTTATTTTTAGCAAAGCCAGTATATTATATATTTTAAACAGATGAAAATTCTATGCGCGATTTTAAACAAGACTTAAAACAAGACTTTCTTGTTTGTTTTTACATCGTAAATTACTTTTAGTGAACTGTTCACATATATATGGAAGAAGTAATCTATGGTTCATTTTATTAAATTTATGCCAATTTTATGTACCAAAATGAAACTTTTATTCTCTGATTAGTTATTTTTAATAAAGTTACTGTTTAATGGCTTTTAAGAGTTAAAAACTACTTCGAGTGTTTAAAACACAGTTAATAATTTTTATTTTTTTATCTATTCATTACAAATTTCTATACAATAAATGAACTTTATGCTGCTTACTTTTTGAGAAAAAAAAAGAAAGCAAATCAAAGATATCTGCAACGAAAGAAAATGTAAGACTTACTACGTTATTAAGTTATTATTAAGTTACGTTATTACATTATTAAGTTACGCTATTACGTTATTAAGTTACGTTATTAAGTACGGTATTAATAGCAAAATAACACATTGCTCATCTCTTTAATGGATATGGTTATTTTTGTGAAATCTTTCCTGTTAATGAACCTACAAAAAAGGAAAACTATGAAACAAAATTCAAATTGATATCTTATTGAATTCTATCCTAACGTTATGTAGCTTAACAATACTTCTACATCCAATTTAGTTATGTTCAATAAATTGCGAATTCATGCCCTCAAAAGCTCTTTAAACTATATTAAATTCTTAGTGTTTATTAACAATTGTTGATATTCACTGTCAAGGGTGAATATCAATTAAAACCAAGAATTTGCTAATTGATGAAATGTAGATGAGCTCATGATGGAAGTCAAATGCTTATTAAATTTCATGCAGTTGAACAAGTAAGTCTCCCCTTTTGGGAAACTAATACTCGAAACTGAAATTATATCATCTCTGTACGAAATCCCTTGCTACTCAGAATTTTTCTCACATCTAAACAAATAGATTCAATTTATACAATCAACCGTAAATCCAAGTGCGTACACTTTTGAACAACAATTTAGAACATCCATCTTTGCAAGCGTATTAAGAATGTGAAAGAGGAGGCCTTTGATTCAACTGGGGTGAATTGCTGACACAAAATACGAATTCTCGTTTTCAATTGGATATCGAGTTTCCTTCTCAAGAGAATTAGCAATCTGATTGGATATTAAAATTTCACCATTTTCTGATCGCATGTATTGATTTATGTAAATGTTTTGATCAACTGGAACGAAGAAGTAGCAAGTAAAGTGCCGTTTTTGGAATTCGACGTTTAATTTGATGTTTAAGAAACAGTAATATAAAAAAATGTGAGAAAAAATTACAAAAATAAATAGCTTTTTATTTTTTATTTTTTTTACATCAAGAAATAATATATGAACATAAAAATAAGATAGGCATCTTCAGATGCTTTTCAGCATTAAACATAAATCTACAACAGCAAGTTTTATGTTAATTTAAAACTGTCCTTCAAAAATTATTTAAAATTTAGTGTTCATAAATAGTTACAGACAGAAATATGGGTATATTGTACTGAAATAAAAATTACTGTCAAATTACGAATAATATAAAAAGTTACTGATTATTAACATGTGCTAGTTTTGTCAAATTTTAAACATTTAAATTTTAATTATTTTGAAATATTTAAATCAAAGAAGCTTCAAATGAGAATTTTCCTGCAATACGGAAAGTTAAAAAATAACGGATACAACAGAGATTCATATTTTTAGTGTTCATAAATAGTTGTAGACAGAAATATGGGTAATTTGTATTGAAATAAAAATTACTGACAAATTAAGAATTATATTAAAAAACTATTGATTATTAACATGTGTTAGTTTAGTCGAATTTCAATCATTTTAATTTTAAGAATATATAACTATTTTGAAAATTTAAATTAAAGAAGCTTCAAATGAAAATTTTCCTGAAATATGGAAGGATAAAAAACAATGGATACAATAAAGATTCATATGCAAACAAAATGTCTGAGTTTGTTTGATTTTAATTCTTTTTAAAATATTTCTGAGAAACTCTGTAGACTTTTCAATAAATTAATCAGCACTATTGATAATTTCTTACAATTACTTGTTGTTAACCAACTGCATTGTTATCTGAAGATAATTCTTATAACTTCAGATGACAAAAATAAGCATATAAATCAAAATAAACACATTTATGTAAGGGACAAAAGTCACAATTTTAATAAATTACACTACTTAAATATTTTTTTCCTCTGGAAGATTCTATAATTATGTCTTTATTAAAAAATCTATCTCTTTCAAATGTCAAAAGAATTATGAATGAATAATATAAAAATAATCTGAATGAAATAATATGAATTAAAAAATAATATGAATGAAATAACATGAATGAAAAAATAATGGGAATGAATAATATGAATGAAATAATATAAATAAAAAGTAATGTGAATGAATAATATGAATGAAATAACATGAATGAAAAAATAATCTGAATGAATGATATGAATGAAATAATATGAATTAAAAATAATATGAATTAAAAAAATAATATGAATGTATAATATAAAAATAATATGAATGAAATAACATGAATGAAAAAATAATGTGAATGAATAATATGAATGAAGTAATATGAATTAAAAAAATGATATGAATGAGTAATATAAAAATAATATGAATGAAAAAATAATATGAATGCATATTGTTTTCAGATTATCTACGTTATGCTCCTTGTTTAAAAAATGTATCTACAGATGATCGAAAGTGTGCTTTGCAGTATAAAAGGCTGGCCAGCAGCTATGAAGATTCCGGACGTGACGTTAATGACAAACTTAAAATACATTGCTGGTAAGAAATTTTTTCCCTCTAATGTTCTCCTAAATCCCTTTTCTAAATTTTATTTAATGTGTGTTATTGCCATTACCAATAATTAATTATGATAAAGCACTTTTTCAAAAAAAAAAAAAGTAATTAAAGCTTAATTCCAATATGAAATTGATAAAAAATAGAAATCTCCTAAGAGGTTTTATCACCTGGATATTATTTTATAATTTGTAATTTTTAATTACTGAAGAATTGCAAATAATATTTTTATCGATGATATAAAAATATATTTAAAAACATAAAAGTTTAATTAGAATTATAAGAATGTCAATAAAAAGCCTATTGAAAAACATAGTTAACTGGGTGACTTGTTTTTATAATGTTATATAAAAACAAATCTAGTTAATTATATTTTTATAATGTTTTATTTGTTTTTATAATATTTCTATAATCAATTACAGGTTTTTAATATAAGATTTATAAATTCAAAAAAAAAAAAAATTTATAATCTTTGCTTTATATGTGCTTTAAAAATAAGCACAATTTTATATAATATATTATAACTGAAACTTTCTAAAAAATGCTTATCATATATAACGTTTATTTTTCATTTTTGTTTGTGGAATTTATAACTTTGTAATTAAAAGAAATTTTTAAAAGTTATAAAAAGTCGATCACAAATGGGAATGCATTGTTCATCTTTTTCAGTATATTTTAATTTTTATAATTAGCTCCTAATTTTATTTCAGAAAGAAATATTTTTCAACTTTTATTAATCTTTTAATAAAGACAAATAATTAACCACTTTTTTTATCCTTTTCAAAGGAAATGCAAAATTTTTTAAGTATTATTCTCATTTAGATAAAGCCAATTTTTAAATTCAATTCTATTAAATTTAGCTATGTTTCTTTAAAGTTTATTTACATTTTTATTTAAGACCATGGCTTTCCGATTTATTGATTTTTTAAAAAAAATTCAAAATCACAATTGAAATAGTGTTTATATTACTGCAACAAAATCAAAGTAATATTGGAAATGATTGTGGAAGTAAACGAAGCAATTTAGGAAATCAAGCTTAACCACTATTACATTAAAGAACATCGAGATTCTGTAAGCATTTATTATTCAAGCCTTTCATTATTGCACAAGGGACAGCTGAAAGTTGCAATTTTTTCATAACTTGACTTTAATATTAGGTAATTTGCTTAAGTAATGCACAAGGAGGGTTGACAAGTTAATATTTCTTCTATAGGATAAAGTCAACATGCGTTTCCATGAATTATTAGCACAGAGTCTGCATTGACGAATCCATTAGTATACTCGCCAGTAATTGTAGGTCTGGGCATACCTGTGGATTAATACCCCAGGCATTTTCGAGAGTACTGTATTTACTTACTGTTTACGTTAACTTCTAACGTGATTAAAATCATGGGAGCGAGGGATAACATGGTATTTTCATTCATATATATAATTTATTTCCATAAACTCCAATTACTAAAGTAAACTAAGTTCTTTCTAAATAAATTAAATTTGCATTTTATGATGCCTTTCAGATTGCGAATTCCTTTAGTATATTTCGTCGAAAGAAATTAGTCATTGGGTTTGGAAGTATTTTCATATTATTATAAAGAACATTTTATTGTTGCAATATTATTAAAAAATATTATTTTCGATGAACTGTGATTCCTTTTTAAAAGAAACTATTTAAGTATAATATTTTCCATTTGATTTTTTTTTCAAAATTTTTTTATTCTATGTTTTGCCAATTTTAATCTTAGTAGAAAAACCAGATAAATGTGTCAAATCTATTTTGTTAGTTAATTATAATTAATTAAATATACATGATCAAATATATGAAGATCGTTTGAAGAATAATTTAAAATCGTTTTATTGTTACAATATTATTAAAAATATTATTTTCGATTAACTGTGATTCCTTTTTAAAAGAAACTATTTAGGTATAACATCTTTTAATCGATTTTTTTCCGATGGATTTTTTTCAAAATTGTTTTTATTCTATTTTTCGTTAATTTTTTTTATCTTAGCAGAAAAAGAAGATAAATGTGTCAATAAATTTCATTTTTTTAGTTAATTATAATTAATTAAATATAAATAAACAAAGACATGAAGATAGTTTGAAGAATATTTTGAAATCGTTTCATTAATATAATATTATTAAAAAAATTATAATTTCTATGAAATATGATTTATTTTTTTAAAAAAATCTATATAGGTATAACATTTTTTAATTGATTTTTTTTTTCAAAATTGTTTTTATTCTATGTTTCGTCAATTTTGAATCGTAGTAGAAAAACAAGATAAATGTGTCAATAAATTTCCTTTTGTTAGTTAATTATAATTAATTAAATGTAAATAATCAAAGATAGTTTGAAGAATATTTTAAAATAGTTTTATTTTTATAATATTTTTAAAAAATTATTATTTTCGACGAACAATGATTCCATTTTATTCCAATGGATTTCTTTTTTTGAAATTGTTTTTATTCTATATTTTGCCAATTTTTAATTTTAATAGGAAAACAAGATCAATATATCAGTAATTTCATCAATAAATTCATTCAGTTAGTTAATTAGAACTAATTTAATATAAACAATGCGAGATATGAATTAAAAATCTTAAAAACAAAAAAAGGGTTTTATAAGAAAAGAATAGTCAATTTCTAGAAAACATTTTTCTGATTTCCGGTATTAAATCGAAAATAACAAAAACCTCGAAAAATCCATAATAGACATATTTTTTTATTTATGATAATCATTTATTCCATTTTACAGGGCATTTTCATACAAAAGGTAATATAAAAGCATTTAAAGCATTTTTTTGAAAAAAAAAAAGTTTTGAAACGCTTTGTATTATAAATCTTATATTACTCATCACTATTTTCCTCACTTCCTGAGTGAATTTTTTCCTTCTTTTTGAAAAAAGTAATTTTTTCCATTGTTTTCGCTTTACTGCTTGTCATCTTTTTTCAAAAACGTTTTCAGAGATTAGTTTCTTTTTATGAAAAGGATGATAAACAAAGAAGGGAATTCTCATATTTCTCGTAATTTTTCTATCTCACATATATTTTTTTCTCTGCGGTTTATCACAAGAAACCTTTAATGGTTTTATCCGTCAAGCCATAGTTTTTAAAGATCAGTTTGGTGAAATAAAGCCTGCAATTTCTGAAAGCATCTGTTTAACTGTTTTCGATATATGTAGATATAATTCATGTTTTTCAGCGTAAAATGGAAAAATTTTGGATCTTTAAAATAGTTGTTATTGTTTTGTTTTCAGATATATCTTCCAATTTAGAAAAAGGACTTAAAATCTCAGAATTGTTAGGCCACTCCTCTTCAAATTTTTTTAGGGATAAATTTTTTTTTTCATCACATAAATAAAAGAGAAATGCAAGGAATATATACTTTATGTTTGATATCATAGAAAGAAGCTTTATTTTATTTTTCGGCTCATAAAATTTTTCTCTAAAACATTTTTGAAATCCTTCATGGTATTTTAAATTACTATAGTAATTTTCAATAGTTATGCTTATTTTTAATTGATCTATATTATTATTTGACCAAAACGCTGATTTGATTTATACTTAATATTGAAAGATAATTAATGAATATTTAATGCTAGCATAGGGTGATTTTTAGAATAAAATTGATTTAAGTATTTACTTTTTTTATTTTTCTATGCTTAATAAGTATTGTGAAAGTTAAAAAATTTGTGAACTACTGCTTTTGCTTAGAATTTAATTATATCCTTGATTGTTCAATGAAAATTTTTGAATAGAACTTCATGTACTCTCGTCTAAAAGGAATGGGATAAAAAAATGGCCAAAAGTATGTATAATACAAAACATAGTTATAGTTAGACCATCTATCTCGAGAAAAATTGGCAAGCGGCCAAGTCGGAAGGATTAAAAAAGAGCGGTGTCATAGGGAGGAAATATCATAGGAGGGATTTTAATTGCAATAAAATTATTTTAATTTTTAATCATTAACATTTTGGATTATACGTTATTAAAAGAAAAACCAAATGAAAACATTTCACACTAGCTATTATACTTTTACCTTTGAAAGCAAATTTGACCCTCGAATATCTGACTAGCACCCCTAACAAGTAATCGATTCGTCCGTTGCCACTGATAAATTGGATGTTTACCATTCCACACTATTTTTTGTTTTTTTTGTTTTTTGTTTTTACATCACGTTTTTTACGTGTTTAGTACTAGCAAATAATACACGCCAAATGAATTGCGTTCAAAGAATATTTATGAATACATTTTGTAAACAAGTCTTACTAGTTAATTTCTGTAAATTAGACAGAAAATTATCAAAGCATTTTCTTTTCTTCCCATTCCTTATACTTTTTTCTTTTATTTTACGAGTATAATTATTTAATTAATTATTTATTTAATTTATCAACATAACTCATTTTTAAAAAAAAATTATCACATTAAAGATTAAAAGATGTAATGTTTCAAATTAAGAAAAAATAATTTATAGCATTAAGATACTTAAAAATGCCTATAATTTATCGAATTTGAAATAATTCTTGTTGCTATAAAGATGTTCCGTGCTAATAAATAGCTTAGCTGTCTACATTTTTCCTTACAAAGATATTCTTTTTGTGACCTTGAAGAAGGAAAAAAAGGGTTTCTAGTTCATCTAGTATATAGTTAACAGGATGAAATCAGTTACAAAAGTGTCTGTTGTATTACAAGATGAGAAAATAAAAAAATCAGCAAAAACACTTCTTTCCGAGAATGATTGATTGCTGCACAAGAGACAAAATTTATTCTTCATTCGAGGCTGAAACAGTTGTTGAGAAATGTTTCAAGTATATGGCTTCTAAGAAACTAAATCTATATTTCTGCTTTTACCTAAAGCATTTTTTTTCCTTTGAGACATTAAATATTCATGAGGAACTATTCGATGCTACAGTTATCGAAATACATTTTGGCAAAAAAAAGTATTAAAATACATTTTGGGCAAAAAAGTATTAAAATACACTTGGACCGAAAAATGTATTAAAATATTTATGCATTAAAAATGATATTATTACGTTAAAAATATGTAATTGGTACTTTCATCTCTAATTAAAATAATTGGGAAAAATTTACTAAATTTTGAAGAGTTTTTTTAATTAATTTTTTTAAATGGTGTTTGGTAAAGTAGACTTAAACGAAGTATTTGGCATAATTAATTAGAATTTTAAAATTTTTATGTTTTTTGAATGCTTTTGAACTATTTAATGCTACAGTTATCGAAATACATTTTGACCAAAAAAAAATGTATAAATACATTTTGACCCAAAAAGTATTAAAATACACTTTGACCAAAAAAGTATTAAAATACATTTTGACCAAAAAGTGTATTAAAAAATTTATGAATTAAAAATGATATTATTACTTTGAAAATATGTAATTGATACTTTCATCTGTAATTAAAATATTTGGGAAACATTTACTAAATTTTGATGATGGTGTGATGACTTTTTTTAATTATGTAGGATAAAGTAAATATAAGTACAAATTTGGCATAATTTATTGCAATTTCAAGAATATTTTTGTTTTTGAGCTATTCAATATTACAGTTATCAAATACATTTTGACCCCAAAAAGTATTAAAATACATTTTGACCAATAAAGGCATTAAAAAGGATATTATTACATTGAAAATTACCTAATTGATACTTGCATCTGTAATTAATATATTTGGGAAACATTTACTAAATTTTGATGATGGCGTGATGAGTTTTTTTAATTAATTTTTTTAATGATGTATGATAAAATAAATATAAACTTAATATTTGGCCTAAGTAATTAGAATTTTAAGAATATTTGAGTTTTTTTTAATGCTTTTCAACTATTCAATATTACAGTTACAGAAACACATTTTGACCAAAAAAAATGTATTAAAATACATTTTGACTAAAAGAATGTATTAAAATACTTTTTGACAAAAAATGTATTAAAAAATTTATGCATTAAAAATGATATTTTTACGATTTTGATTATTTTACTTTCATCTGTAATTAAAATATTTGGGAAACATTTACTAAATTTTGGTGATGTATGATGAGTTTTTAATTAATTTTTTTAAATGATGCATGATAAAGTAGACTTAACGTAATATTCGGCATGATTAATTGGAATTTTAAGAATTTTTGTGTTTTTTGAATGTTTTTGAACTATTCAATGCTACAGTTATCGAAATACATTTTTTCCAAAAAGAGTATTAAAATATATTTTATCCAAAAAGTGTATTAAACAGTTTATGCGTTAAAAATGATATTATTAACATGAAAATATGTAATTGATACTTTCATGTATAATTAGTTATTTGGGACACTCTTATTAAATTTTTATGACGGTGGGATGACCTTTTTAATTAATCAATTTTCTAAATGATGCATGGTAAAGTAGACATAAACGAAGTATTTGGAATAATTATTGGAATTTTAAGAATATTTGAGTTTTTTTAAACGTTTTTGAAATATTCAATATCACAGTTAATACATAATATATTCTATTTAAGGGCGCATTAAAAATTTTGAATGTAATATTATTGTGTATGTGTATTGAATGTAATATTAAGAATGTAAATAATTTAAAAAAATTTATTGAAGCAAGCTTAAGAAGCTTAATAGTAAGCACGTCAGTGTCTCTGAAATAGGAGGTTTAATCCCAGTGGGGTACGTTAATATGGTATGCTAATGGGTATGGGTGCGTTAATTCTATAAGCTGAAATGTCTTTCCGTGTAATTGAAGCGGTGGAGCGTATGAACCTCAAAGATGCTTCCTCTAAGGAGGTTGATTTTTCCAAATGATGTGGCACATAAACTAAAGTTGTCTAACAAAATGGTGTCATTTCTTTAATAAAGTGTTCTACAAGCTCAATGGGTTCATGGGCTATATGTGAAGAAGAGTAAGCTTTGAGTGGAGCCTTATAATAAAAAAAGGAATTTTCTCATATGTACGTTAATTAAATAAGGTAATAATTATTACTTTACAATTACCTTATTGCAATTACAGAAATTGCAATTACCTTAGATAAGGTAAGGTAATTGTAATGGGGCCTGATGGCCGAGTGACTAGCGCTCTGGCGCTCGGTACCACAAGTTCGGAATCCACTTTAAACCCAGTCTAATATGACTGTAGAGAGTCCTAGTCTAATATGATTATAGAGCGTTGGTCGTAGGGCTGACAACTTTACCCCGTAAAAAAAACCACCTCCTGTCTCGAAATCTGCCAGTAGGCAGACGGCTTTGGCCCGCCATGGAGTTGTTGCGCCAATGATAATGAAGAAGAAGAATATTGTAATAGTTTCTTAATATTTTTTATTTATTTCTTTCAGTGTATTTACCGAATTTGTCCAATGTCAACATGAGCATCTCCTCCGAGACTGTGGTACAGCAGCGGAACAGTTTTTCCAAAGACACATGGATCGCATGTCGGGATCTCTGATAAATGAACATTGTGCTCTATACACTCATGGTTCGAACGCATGCGCTTTTGACACGAACTCGGTTGCCAGTCTTATGAATCAATGTATCTTACGTACAGCAATGCTTTCTTTTGTGTTATTGCAGCTGATATACCGTCTTGTAAAGCGATGATAATAAAGTTGAGTTCATGTTAATATCATGCATTTTTCTTTTTCTCTTCAATATTATTCATTTTCAGTACATGTGACTGTTGTAAGTGAATTTAAATGATCAGAAATTTTTCCTATTTTCTTTAAAAATCATTTAGTAATTCTAAGTTGAATGTTGTTTATATTATATTTCTTTAAAAATTCTCTTATGAATCATCATCTATTTTGTAAAATTAATAATATCAAACATTAATAAAGTCAATAAAACTTATGAATACTTTAAATATTAACTGCATACTGAATTATATCAAATCGTTAATTTCTTCACATATTTACTTTTTACAACATAAAATTGCATTATATTAAATAAAGCTACAACCCTATTCAAGTCAGATAGCTTCGACTTGGTTATGAAATGAAATATTTTATTACTATTTATTGTTTCAGAAAAAATACTTTTTAATTAATTCTTTTGAATTTTTCATAAAATAATTGAACACAGCTATATTAATTTAACATGCGCATTAAATGGAAATTAATCACCTGAAATTATCTAAAAAAATTTCTTATGATTGTTGCTGAACAATAATTCAGTATAAAATACTTAGCATTTACGTATGCAACTCAGCGTGTGGTAGAAAGTCTGACATTTATGAGCTCAATTTAACGTCTGAAATTGCAGCAATTTGCAAAACAATATATTATGTCATTGTTTCCGTTTCACTAACTTCTTTTCATGTATTTAATACGTGTATGAAAGTTCACAAGACGATTCATGCTTAAAAATGTTTGATTAAGACTAATTTTTAAAATGCAAAAACAACCTAACTATAAACAGCTACTAAAAGATATACAGATAAATTGACTAACTACTAAGCTTAACTATTACTGCCTAACGATGAAAGTTGCCAGGAGACTTAACCAGAAAATTCTAGAAAATACCTAGTGTTAAGAAGTGACAATTTCTGAAGTCTTTCCCTATTGTGAAATTTTTCGTAGAGAGCTTTTCGGATTTATGCGCTGAAAATTAGAAGCTTAAATGCCCCATAAGGAAAAAAAATTAGATCCTTGCAGAATTTTAGTAGAATATTAAGTAAACAATAGAATTCATTCCAATTTGTATACATTAAAATCAATATCTTAAGCAAACTTAATAATAAAATTTTTTGAGTTTAATAGGTTTCAAAATAAAAATTATTTTTTTAAACTATAATATACTTGTGATTATACTTACTTAATATTATAAACAGAAAACAAAATATCAAGATACAAAATTAAAGCATGTTTGTTGATACTGCGCAACATTTATTAAGGGTATCTCACCTATTGTAATTAGTGCATATTAATCCTTTCAAACGAATTCAATTGTTTGCAACACATTACGTAAATGAGACGCAGATTAGTAACCCATTTAGCCAACAACACGCACATCAACTCATTTATATTCCCTGTATAGCTCGATGATTCGAAATTCATTTAATCTCATTAAATAATAGAGACAAAGGGCACTCCAACAACCAAAAAGGAAAAAAAGTTACAAGTGCCTGGCGCAACAAATCCATTTCAGAGAAATGCGAAATACAAAGGGTTTTCTCTTTCGACAATCCCCCTAAGCTTGCGAATAAGACTAATAAAAGCTGAAGTTAAAAGACACTTCAAACTGCGCTGGGGAGAAGTGAATTCAATAGAGGAAAACCCTAGTATGTATTTCGAGGGAAAACAGCCCGGACTTATCTCCAATTCCGTCTGCCTCTGCCTTCAATTAAGCTCGCAATTCCCAGAATTTAAGTCTGCCGTGTGTTGATCAAGCTAGAAGCTTTGTGTTTTGACAAGGATAAAGTTGAACGCAACAGACCATTGCTTAACTCTTTTAAGCGAGCTTAGTACTTCGAATTGATACAAGAGTCATCGATACAAGAAGAATCGATTTTTCAACGTTAAATTCAAAAGAATGGTTTTCAAGAGCTTTCGCCAATAAGAATTTTCAAGTGGCAATTGAGATGGGAAAAATTTTGATGCTCGTAAATAATTCCAAGTACTATATATCTGAATTTAAATATTTGAGTGAAGTCGTACAAAATAAAGATAAATTTTCGAGTATTTTAAGGTTTTCAACGGCTAGCTTAAAGTATATTAATCACTGTGTAATGATGTGTAAATGAGTTAGTCTTATGCTAATCACTGTAAAAATATTGTGTTTAACCTTGCAAACCACTGTTATAATTTTTTAAAATGTGCTCAGTATTTCGCAATGTATTAACAAGAATAACATTTTTCAGTATTAACAAGAATAATCGATTTTTCAAAACATATTTCTGAAGAATGAATTTCAAGAGCTTTAACAAATTATCAAGTGAAATGCAAATGCAATTGAATATATATATATGTGTGGTGTGTATAACCCTCAGTGACTTGCAAAGCGGGACTGACACCTCGTAAGTAATCTATCATCATGGAGGGTAAATTATTGGGAGAACCATGGGAAAATTATGGGATATTTTTAAAAATGTGTCCAGTATTTCGAAATGTAACAAGAACAATCGATTTTTCAAAAAAATATTTCGAAAGAATGTTCTAGAGTTTTAACTAATACAAACTTTCCAGTGAAATGTAATTGCAATGAAATAACACACACACACACACACACACACACATATATATATATATATATATATGTTGTGCATAATCCTCAGTGTCCTGTAATGCGGGACTGACATCCCATGAGTAATCTACTCATGGATGGAGGGAAAGAGGCAGCTTCTGTTGTGATGGAGATCAGTAGGTGGAAGTTTGACTCAGCTCCGTGTCGCTGAAGAAAGAGGGCAGTGCTAGGAGGGGGATGCACAGCATCTTCCTATCGTATGGGAAAAAAGCCGGAAAACTCCCATCAAGTAGTGCTACTAATGAGGCAAGATGCTGAACATCCCAAAAGACATCGAGTCCCTTCGTTTTTTGAAATAGTGTCTACTACATTGCTCTAACAACCTCATCCCTAATGCACATAAGCTGCTGCGCACGTTGCCACTAAGCCACGAGGAGCGATATATATATATATATATATATATATATATATATCTAAGCGCCTCTAAATTTAAATATAGTGATTCAGTAAAATCATACACAATTAGAATATATTTTACAATATTTTAAGGGTTAGCTTTTGTTTTAAATAAATGAAGTTAGTGCGCTGAACAATAGTTGAAACCTTCTTTGATAGTTTAGAATATTAAGATGAAAGTTTATTATTAACAATCTTAGTAAATGAGTAATGATAGAAAAGTTATTATGTTAGAGTTATTGCATGTTAAATACGATTTTAATAGAGAACTAACGATATTCTATAATAAAGTAGCTCATTAGTTGAGAATATAATAAAAGCATCAGAATGATTTTTAGTAACAAAGAAGCTTAACAAAATTTTAGGATAAATCTTACTTCTCAATTATTTTAATTTTAAGCAGACAAAATTATTTAATGGCTAGCTTAAACTGCCATATGCAATCATGATAAAATTATTTTAATTTGACGAGGAAGAAGTTTAATTCAAGAGGCCTTTGCTATATCTTTTGAGAGAGTTTAATGATATGCAATATAAAAATAATTATTGATTTTTCAAAGGGATTTCAAAATAATGAGTTTCAAGAAGTTTTAGTATTACAAGTTGATAAATTAAATTCAATTGTATATATATATATGTATATAATATTAATAATATATACATATATAAATATGTCTGCAGTTTTATGTTTCCATGCAATATCTATATTTAAATAAAATTATATATTTTAATTCTAACTATTCTGAATATTTATATTTTTTATTTAATACCACATTTAAATTTATTTTCGGTTATAGATCTATATACAATTAAAAATAATTATTTTTTATTTTGTAAAAGTGAACTTATTTTACATAAGAAAAGAAAGCATATGTTTGAAACTTTAGAAGTCCATTAGTATGAAACTAACGATAAATGCACATAAAAAAAACATGATAACAAAATTTTAAATGTTGAATAACGTAAAGTATTTTATAAGTAATAAGTAATTTAATTTAATAATTAAATAAGTAGTTTGAATAGTATTTAATAATAAAAAATTATAAAATGTAAAATAATCATTCATTGTTATTTAAAAAATAAAATTAAAATTTAATTTTGTTCTGATCTGTTTATTTCTATAATTGTGCCGTTTAGAAATATACATTTACTAATTTTAGTGATTAATTTGTTTTGAAAAATATCATACATTTTTTTGTTAGAGTTATATTTCTAAAAACAAAAACAGCAGTTATATCCCTAATTATATTAGCATAATTGAATAGGTTTTAAAAAATATTTTTACAAGAAATTTACGTTAGATTAACATGGAAAAATTTATTAAAAATTTAAAATATAATAATTTATAATTTTTTTAATTGCATTTTATAGACCTAGTCAATTTGTATCACATTATTACATTAAGATATTATTATTCCTAGTATCACATGATTACATTATCCAATTAAATATCACGATAAAATTAATATTTATTGCACTTTTATACTTAAAATATTTTTAATATTTTGTAATAAAAATAAAGCATTTACGATTTAATATGATTATTAATCGTATATCAAATATTCTTCGTTATGTCATGGCAAAATAAAACCCCACTAGATCACAATGAAAAGATTATTGTCAGATATTTTCTCAAACATGTGAATAACAAATATTTCACTGATTTTATTATTTAATTTTTGATGACAATAAAATTAAGAATCATTCGCAATAAGATAAACTGTCTTTAAATTACTATGGAAAACTTAATAATAATTTTGTCATCTGTTTGTCTTTTATTTTTGATGACAAAATAAATAAATGATCATTCACAATAAGACAACTATCTTTAAATTATTATGACAAAATAATAATTTCGTCGTCTGTTTGTCTTTTATTTTTGATGACGAAAATTAATAAATGATCATTCACAATAAGACAAACTATCTTTAAATTACTATGACAAACTTAATAATAATTTTGTCTTCTATTTTTCATGACAAAAATTAATAAATGATCATTCAAAATAAGATAAACTTTTTTTAAATTACTATGACTAACTTATAATAATAATTTTGTCTTCTATTTTACAGGACAAAATTAAATAATCATCATTCAAAATAAGATAAACTATCTTTAAATTATTGTGACAAACTTCATAATAATCTTGTTGCCTGTTTGTCGTATATTTTTAATAACAAAAATTAATAAATAATCATTCTCAACAAGGTAAACTATCTTTAAATTACTATGACAAACTTAATAATAATTTTGTTGCCTGTTTGTCGACCTATGATAATATTGTTCGCCGACTTTGATTTATAAAAATCAATGTAGGCGAACAATAAGTGTTTTACTCATAGCAGTTTTTTCCCTTTGTGCCTGTTTTAAAGCAATTTAATCGTTATTAGCAATTTCTCCCTAAAAGAAAAAAAAAAAAATCAGAGATTAGAATACGACTATTAACACAAGTATTTTCTTTTACTTTTAAAACTTTATTACCTTTCTCCCAAAGGAAGGTAGGGGAAAAAAAACTAGAATAAAAGCAGCGGCTTATAATGGTTACAAAATCAAAATCTGCGGTGAAATATGTTAAAAGTTTTTCTAACTCTCTCAAATTAAGAGAACTATTCCAAGAAGTTGAGCGTAAAATTTTACGATCTTTGCCGGAAGATGTTTGTTTCATAAGCAAAGAAGCTGTCTTTAAGAGATTAGGCTTCATTTATAAAAATTGTGCTTCCTTCTTTCTGAATGGGCAGCGCATAAAAACGAATTTAGTGAACTGAGATAAGAGAAGTTCAAAAACCATTCAGTCGATTTTAGCTTCCGACTTCATTTAGGTGGGGGTGGGTGGGGCTGGGGCGAAGAAGAAAAGAAAACCTGCAACCCACTAAAGTTCCGAGTAATTTTACTTGAATTGAGAACTGGAGATATGAGAACACTACAGTCTAGACTCCACAGCAAAGATAGGGAGGTTCGCATATGGAAAAAAAATAGTATTTAAAACTTTCTTGAAAAGTTTGCAAAATTTCTTAAATCTGAAAATACTGATTCAAAGGTTATAAATTGGGATAATCTGCTTTTTGTAATTATACATAGCTTAATTATTTAATATGGGGTTCAAATTTAGAATTAACTGCCATGTTAAGAATGCTCACGTATATAACGAATAGTATTTTTTATATTTTATCCATCGATACCCATTGGTTGTCCAACAAGCGTGAATGAACGCCAATGTTCACATCCGCTGGGGCTTTTGATGTAGTAGAAACGAGAGGAATCTATGGTGAATTTGACAATACTTATAAAAGCAATTCACATCGATAGTCAAGCTGTCTGGTGGAAGTTTTATAGGTTTTCTCCCATACGACACGAAAGTGCAAGGCAATTTCCTCTAAAAATCCTCCCGGAAAACACTGTCCTCCCCTCCTCATTCTTCAGCTTGTTGTTCGTGGATATATAAATATTACATGAGGTACACCGATGTTCAACGGAAACATTGCCCATGAATTTATTTTTGTTGGACATATCTATGCTGCTAATATAGACATATCTATGTTGCTAACATAGACATATCTATGTGGTGAACAGTCCACCGATTGGATATTGAGGAAGGACATAGCCTTCTGGGAAGACTATAAGGGGGGAAATGGAAAAATCACATCGGACACGATGCAAGATGCTTTGTACATTTTGTCACAATCGCCATCAAGCCTCCTTATTTCTGAAAGCAACGCGTAGTACCATCAGTGGATTCGAATCTGAGTCCTCCTGCACGCCAGCTGAGCTCGTTATCACTGGGTCAAGAGACCCAATGATAATGAGTTCACTGGGCCAACTTGGTGAGTTGCTCACCACTTCAGCCATTGTGTCAATACTGTAAGGAGGTGTTGGGACCAGTGTACGAGAGTGAATTCAAACACACGATACACTGGTTCAATAACAGAGAGAGCAATTCCATCGTCCGACTAGTACGCATGCAGCTGACAGCATGATTCTGCAGCTGACAACATCTATACGGGCTTCTATGTCTATCCCTACTATTCCAAGATGCTTGACTAATAGCCATTTGAAATAATAGCTCTCGTTAATGTGCTGCTCATGATACCCTCTTCCCTAATGTCATCTGCGTTTGCAGAGGTGTATCACTCTTAAAGTGTAAGATATTTTAAAACAAGATAATGCTCGGATAAGCTCCGGGGATGACTTTGTTCGACAAGTTGGAAAGCTTATGAGTTTCGGTCGAATAATAGTAGAGGTAAACTTATAGTATTTGTGAAATAAAATGCTTCAGGACACTAAAAGAAACCTGTGCGCCTCAATGTCTGATCAAATTATACAGTATATTCAAGCTATTAGATGCTAGAATATTATCTATATATAGGTTATTAGATATTAGATACTAGGATATATCTTATATAAACTATTAAATAATAGATACTAGATAATGAACCCTAAATTAATAAGGATAAAAAAATAATCTTTCGTTATAATTTAACCTTTAATATATATTAAATAAATAAATTAAAATTCATAATAAATTATTAAATAAAAATAAAACAAACTTTTTAATAAATTAACCTTTTGTTAAAATAATAATAATTAACCTTTTGTTATATTTTGTTATAACTTATTTAAATCAACTTTAAAAAACCATGTAAAATTACAATTTTTTTTTTCACATTTCCATCTTAGTACGCTAATTGTTATGGTAATGAATTTAAATAAACTCCAATTTGGTAATTTCCTGGAATAAATTCGCTATTGTTAATCACTTTAAAAACAGTTACATCTTAAATGAAACACAATTTAATAAGTTAATAGAAAATTTGTCATTAAAAAATATTTTTTCTTACATAACACCATTTATATTCTATGCTGAATAGATTGGGATTATATTTTATTCTGAAGATTTAAACTATCAACCTGTCAAGAATACGACTAATTTATTAAAAAATATTCATCAAAACTAGTGAAATTGCACCAATTATGTTCAAAACTTTTTAACGCTACAGTACGATTTCATTAAAATATCAAATTTCAGATGAAAAAGGAGAAAATTTTCTCAGACAGGGCGCAAGATAATCAGTAGAAACTAACTGCGAAATAAAATTATCAAGTTCTACGAATTTCTTCTTTTCCGTTATTAATGATTTTCAGAGTACTTCGAATTTCCACCACTTGCAAAACATTGAGCTCTCCGAATTTTTTCTTGGTGGAAAAAAAATTTGTTAATAACAAATGAATTTTTCCAGATTACTCCGTCTGACACTAAAACCTAATTGGAAGAAAGAAAAAGAAGCTATACCATTTCGGAAAGGAGAGAAAGATTTTTGTAGCACCTTATTAATACATATGTCTCTGAGAGATCATGAGGAACTCTTTTCAGATAAAAATTATCTTTCTTTTATTGATCTCCAAGAAGAATTCTGGAAGGGGTCAATGATAATGATTTCAGATTCCTGATGCATTGCTACATCGTTATTATTATTATTTTTTTTTATGAAATCGACTATTTTTTGGAAGTATCGAAAAATTGAAACCAGATATCTTCCTCTAATACATTCTTTAAATCATTTCTAGGAATGTAAGAGTTTAAGCATGGAATTATCAAAGACTAAAAAGGCATCGTCATATAGAATTTAAGGCATTGGATTTGAGGAAAACTGATGTAAAAATTAGTTAATTAAAAAGTGTATTTTTAAATCATGCATCAACAACCCTGAAACATAGAATTTATAAAATATACTTAGTATATACAAACGATGCAAAATTGTCTTATAAAAAAGTTTGTTTATAACCATGTATCGACCATCAATCGTAAATGATCGTCATATATCGGCCTCAATCATATTTATAAAGTACTTAATAAGTAATAATGATGGTAGATTAGTTTACTAAAAAATTATTTTTTAAAACATATGAGTCAACATTGTGTTACAAATCTATTGATAAGTTTATAAAGGAAATTGAAGTATTAATAATTTACAAAATTTTTAAATAAAAAAAACAGGTTCAGTTTAAACAGCAATCACATACAAAGCATTATTTAAATAAAAACTGAAGCATGTAAAATACTTCTTTTGTTCACGAAATACAAAGAAAAATTTGAAGTAGAAGAGAAACATTTAAATAACTTATTATTGCTTTTTTTTTTTTTTTTGTCGAATACTTCCTTTCAACTTCACTTTTTAAATATAATGTAAATGCATAATTTCAGTTTTCCATATGTAGTGGGTACATACACTAATATTTCATTTTCCTATATACAAAATTTTCCCATAACTGCATTAATCATCTTAACGTTTATACATATACAAATATATCGCTGTTAATTGAAACTTACAACTTAATTGTAACTTACAAAAATAAGCATTAAATTATAGTAAACAATTTTTAAATATAATGTAGATGCATAATTTCATTTTTACATACGTAGAAGTATGTCCACACTAAACCTTCATTTCCTGTTTACAGAATTTTCTCATAACAGCATTAATCATCTTAACCTTTAATCATTTTATTGCAACTTACAACTTAATTGCAACTAACAAAAATAAGCATTAAATTATCATAAACTTTTTTGAAATATAACGTAAAGTACATAATTTTATTTTTACATATGTAGTGGGAACATTCACTAAAATTTCATTTTCCTGTTTACAGAATTTTCCTATAGCTGCATTAACAAGATTTTTTTTTATTGATTTATTTTATTTTTTTATAGAAAACTTGAAAAAAAAAAATTTCTTTTACTTTTTATATTTCCACTAAAAACCAGAAAATTTTTTTTATTGACACAAAAAACCAGAAAAATCGTTATTTTTATTGAAGCATTTGAAATATTTATTTCCTATAACTGCATTAATTATCTTAACGTTTAGACATAAGCAAATATATCGCAGTTAATTGCAACTTACACCCCATGTTGACAATATACAATTTTGAGTGCCCGTGTCTCATATTGTTTAACCTTTATTATATATGTTCACAAATAGAGTCGTTAAAACAATCAGACACACAGCTGAAACCTGATGACTAATTTATTAATGACCACGATTGGTACGATTTGTCAAACACAACACACACAAAACACAATGAACAAGAAACGAAAACGAATGAAAATGGAGCTGAGTTCTTCGAGCGACGAATAAATCACCCCACTGTCATTTCAATTCTTTCTAATACATTTGCAATGAAAAATAATCGGTGTTGTCTTTGCCAGCAATTGAAAGATTAATATCTTTTACCTTTCTTCGAAACGCGAAACAGCAATTCGTGTCATCTCAGTAGGAAAGGAAAGGAAAAGGAAGAATTATGTCGAAAAGAAAGCGATTCAGTAAATACAGGAGATATCGTTTTCCATCTCCACAAAATCTGAATGATTCGCGCTCAGGTGGTTTCAGCATTTACCAATAAATCCATGCTAGGAATTGAAAGCACTTTTATCATTGAAGATTTGATGCTGCTGAAGTAAGGGAAAATTTTTTGCCTTACCAGCACGGAGGCGGCTATTAAGAAATATAAAGTCAGAGGCATTTCTAAAAAAGATATGTGTTTGCATGAAATATTTAAAATGCTTCAATAAAAAAAAATTTCTGGTTTTCGTGGAAATATAATAAGTAAAAGAAATATTTTTTTTCTAGTTTTCTATAAAAAAAAATAAAAGAAATCAATAAAAGAATTAAAATAAATCAATAAAAAATGCTTTTAGTTTTTCGTGGAAATATAATAAGTAAAAGAAATATTTTTTTTCCCTAAGTGACAGAAGGCAAAAAAGTATGCAACTTGTAGAAATAACTACAAATTCTTAAGGCTAAATTTAAGAGTAGTTGAAAAACAAATAATAATAAGAGGATTTTAAAAAGGATTCTGAGTTATTGGGTAAGAGTTCATGAAAAAGGAAAAAAACTCCAAGCCAAAAGGCTTTGATTTATATATTATAATAAAGATGGCTGCATTTTCATTATTCCAGATATATATTTATTCTTTACATTTGCAATTTTATAAATAAGCACATTAATTTTTTAAGGGCTTTTAAGCGTTAATATGTTGGATCTGTAATGATTCACAGTGCATCACATTAGAGCCTAATATAATATACACATAACAAAAAAGTAGAGTTGTCTTTTGGAGAACTAAGTAAAGCGATTCAGTAAATGCAGGAGATATCGTTTTCCATCTCCACAAAATCTGAATGATTCGCGCTCAGGTGGTTTCAGCATTAACCAATAAATCCATGGTAGGAATTGAAAGCATTTTTATCATTGGAGATTTGATGCTGCTGAAGTAAGGGAAAATTTTTTGCCCTACCAGCACAGAGGCGGCTATTAAGAAGTATAAAGTCAGAGGCATTTCTGAAAGAAGATATGTGTTTGCATGAAATATTTAAAATGCTTCGATAAAAAAAAAAATTTCTAGTTTTTCGTGTCAATAAAAAAAAATTTCTATTTTTTCGTGGAAATGTAATATTAAAAGAAATATTTTTTTTCTGAAGTGACAGAGGTCAAAGTATAGGCAACTTGCAGAAATAACTATAAATTCTAAAGGCTAAATTTAAAAGTAGTTGAAAAAAAAAATAATAAAATGGATTTTGAAAAAGAGTACTGATTAATTGGTGAATATTTTATGAAAAAGGAAAAAATCGCCACTCCAAAAGGCTTTGATTTATGTATTATAATGAAGTTAGGTGTATTTGCATTATTCAAGATATATATTTATTCTTTACATTCAAAATTTTGTGAATAATAACATTAATTTTTAAGGGCTTTTAGCCGTTAATATGTTGGATCTGTAATGATTTACAGTGCACCACTTTAAAGCCTAATATAATATACACATAACAAGAAAAGAAAAATTGTCTTTTGGAGAATCTAAGTAAATTCCACAGTTATATCAAAAGTGAAGAAAACCAGGAAAATAATCTGTTGAAAAAATTACTTGCTGGAAATGTTTTTCTCTAAGGACTTTTCAGCACTCATATAGTAGATCGGTAACTGATTCTACCCCCGGAGCACCACAGTTTCTGCTATAATATGCCCACAACAAGAAAAGCAGAGTTGTTTATCTTGGAATCTGTGGAAACCCCACAGTTATATCAAGAAAAACCAGGAATATAATTTTCTAGAAGAAAACTAGAAATATTACCTTCTGGAAAAATATCTTGATGAAAGTTTTTTCTGTAAGGACTTTTCTTTTACATTTTAAGTAACACTAAGTAGATGAAATCAGAGATCTTTGTCAGAAAAATTGAAACAGTTCTTATTGTTGTCTTATGGTTTTTGCATAGCTCATTAGTTTATAACAGCGACAGCAAATGTTGAGATATATTGTGAAAATCAAATGAACCAAATACAGAAAAAACATAATTCAAAAAATTTTTATGCTAATAATAATTACGTTTGAAGCTTCATATTGCTATGGATATTTTACATCCAGGGAATGTAAAGAATATTAAAAAGAACTAAAAGGAAGCATGATTGAATCTCTTTAAAACAAGGAAAGAGAAAATCAAATTTTAAATACATTTAGAAAGGCCAAAAGCATTACCAAACTTTTGCGCTAAATAATTGATCTAACATAATATGTCAATAAAGTAATGTAGTAGATTTAGTATTGAAGGATGTATCAAAAAGTAAGGTTACATTTAAAAGAAAGAAAAGATAGAGTGGATTACTTTTCCAGGAAAAGCTTGAAAGGTACTTTGCGTATTGATCATATATAGAATAATCAAAGAACTCACATGTAACAAGCCCGATGCTGCCAAAAGTATTGTTAAACATAGTAAGAATTATTTTTTTAATATTTATTGCAATGTTTATTTATTGCAATGTTATGACTGTAATGACTTCCAAAAATACATCCAATATTAACTGTTTCTATTTCAAAAATTAATCATAAAAAAAACCCAAGAAAACCCAAACAGATAATTATAGTATCAACTCAAGACATTCTAAAAGTATCCACATAATCTATTCGTTTTAAAATCTTCCCATAACTGTAATACATACCACCAATGGAAATTTAACCAGATTTTCCTTTTGCATGCTAATTAACACTTTTTATCACTGAATTTAGTGATGTAGCATTGGAAATATAAGACAAATTATTACTTAAGTTACTGTTACTACCCGCAACAGCAACTTAGAACTATTAAAACTACTTAAAATAAGGAAATAATAACACATACAGAAATAACATCGGTACAATAACAATTATAATAATAAATAATAATAGTTTTAATAGTTTTAAGTTGCTGTTGCAGGTAGTAACAGTAACTTAAGTAATAATTTGTCTTATATTTCCAATGCTACGTCACTAAATTCAGTGATAAAAAGTGTTAATTAGCATGTAAAAGGAAAATCTGGTTAAATTTCCATTGGTGGTATGTATTACAATAATGGGAAGATTTTAAAACGAATAGATTATGTGGATACTTTTAGAATGTCTTGAGTTGATACTATAATTATCTGTTTGGGTTTTCTTGGGTTTTTTATGATTAATTTTTGAAATAGAAACAGTTAATATTGGATGTATTTTTGGAAGTCATTACAGTCCCCTCCCACTACGTGGAGTGGGAAAGGGTTATTACCCTTACCTTGTACCCTGATATCTTCTCCTGGCATTATGGTGTAACCTGTTACAATACAGCAATATCAGAATTTATAGTGACTTACATTATCGAAAAAAATATGTGGTCCAAGGCTATAGCAGCAACTTTACATTCTTTTACACACAAGAGAAAGAAAAAAAGATGTTCTTAGAAAAATGCATGTAAATTTTTGAATAAATTATTTCCTATATAGATTATTTTACCAAAAGATGTAAAGTAAAAGTAAAAATTGTCTCAGTTTGGACATCAATAGTTTAAAATATCATGGAATAACTTATTTCTGTAGGGAGAAGACTAAAGAAAATCGAATTCAAGCCTCGCATTTCAGGGAAAAGTTTTAGAATATATAAATCATAACAAATTCGAAAATTTCAGGAATACCAAAATATTGCATAAAATTTCTTCTTAACAAAATGTAATTTTTCAGCATGTTTTAAAATATAATACATTATTCAAAGTTTTTTTTTTTGCTGAGAGTATAGTAAGAAAAAAAAAAACATTTGGTGGAAATTAGAACGAACTTTTGTGACCATTATTTTCTGGGAAATACAACAAAAGTTTTTTAATGGAGTTTGATGTAAAGCTAAACAAACTTTCTTTTAAGTCCCATGTGAGCCTAAAAAAACTCAATGACTTTTAAATTTAATTTTGAATCGATGTTTCGTTAATTAGAGTTAGGCTTAAAATTTTTTTCATGAAAAAGAAAATTCTGTAATTTTTTTTCCTTCTATAAAAACTGTTCGAAGCTCTTCCATTTGCAGAATACCCAAAGGAATTACTCAACTGTGGCAATTACAAATCTGTAATTAATTCGGCAATCATGATCAGTTTATTTTGTTATTTAAACTATTTACCCTTATAGTTATATAATCATTGAAAGTGAAATGAAGTAAAGCAATGAAATATATCATTATGTTTCTTTGCTAATTATACTACAGAGCTCAAAATCCTAAATAATCGACAGTCTTTTAATTTTAATTAAAAGACTGTCGATTATTTAGGATTTTCTAAAGATATTTTTATTGGTTGAAACATTTCAGAGAGACAACATTGCAATTGCCTTGTACGAAGAGATGCTAATTTCTGTTCCTGCTGTGTCAACAGGATCACATTTGGTCCAAAAGGATCCAACAGGACATTCATGACTATTTACTAGTAAATGAGATTTTCGTTTAAAAAATAGAAAGGAAACCCTACCAGACAATCACATTAGTAATTAAAGGCATTCTGTACTTAGTTTATTCGTTTATGAAACAGTGTGATTATAATGCATATTACCAATAAGAATTGACAGTGATTTCGCCGTAGTGTAGCATTTTTCCCACGAGAAGAGTTATGACATTTCTTTCCCAGGAGAGAGGAATGCATATTTTTGACAAGTGCATAATGACAACCTCTCACTCAAATTTGACAGCAGATAATCTGTATTGTGGGTAGTTATATTACATGCAATTAGTGTTTTGTACTAATGAGAACCACCTGTCGCTTAAATCTGATATTCGGTATCACGTATAATGAGGAAATTAGCGAATATCTGTACAATTTCCACAGGTCTAAACAACTACAGATTGAATATGATATACTATGAGTTGTTCCATCGGGATTGGTGATAGACCACTACAAGCTGAGAAATATATATTCCAATGAGAAGTGACGGAAGCTGACCCCCCTCCTCCCCTTTACAGAATTTCTTAAAGGGAGGTTTTTGGAGAAGAAAGAAAGGAGTTCTGCGACGAGTCGACAAGGAGTGTTGTTTTTCTTTTTTCTGAAGTGACTGAACAGGCCGGATTTTCTGTCTGTTTCCAAAGTGAGTCTTTTGTGGTTTCATACATCTCGCCGTACGTTAAAGTCTGCCGCAGAGCGCATGTTTAGATTCGTCGTAGACTTGAGAACGCTGAAAATTTCTGTTTTGGAGTGAACTGCAATTGTGAAACAAATTTAAATGTTTCATTTTCATTTTTTTTTGTAAATAATTTCGTATTAACCCAGAGTTCTGTATATGTATATATATATATATATATATATATATATATATTATAATGCTGCTAAATAAAAATAAAAGTGTCCCTTGAACCCGAAAGTTGTCCTCTTCTTGAAGCCGTTATGTAGGTCTTGTATAGGCCGAGACATTACAGTAGTAAAAGTGGTTGTGAGGATATATCCCTGTATGATATAATCAAGGCATTACCCTGTTTTACATAGATATATGCATTTTTTTTGTTACCTGCTCATGTAGTTCTAGATGTTCTTTTGATATTTATGCACTTCAGATTTGCTGCCTGCACCTTATGCACACCTCGGATGTTGGACAACTTCTTCCTAGTTTTTTTGTTGAGATAACTGAATGTGAGATACGTTAGGGTTTATGTATAGTGAATTTTATTATGGATTTGTTATGTGATTTGATTGTGTTTCTATAAAGTACATGAATATGAGTAACTATACTGTTGTGGCATTGATATCCATAATGTTAGTCTTCCTAATTTTTAAATTTTTATTTTCTTTTTGTATTGATATATACATACACACGCACACACAAACACACACACACAAACACACACACACACACACATATATATATATATATATATATATATATATATATATATATATCTAAGATTTTAAAATAGATGACTAAACCTAAAAAATATGTGCATTTCGGTTTAGTCATCTATTTTAAAATCTTAAATTTATTCGTGCGTTAAATATTTGCTAAGCGTCTTTTAATTCTACTTCAAGGTTATTGTTACATTTCTATTTTCAATTTAGATTCTGATGTTCTTGTATGTTATACCATTGGAAACGCTTTATCATTAGTTCCATCGACCTTCAGAAATATCGCGAAATTCTTATTTTTAATATGGTTTGATTCATATAAGATTCGACTTCACGTGTTCATCTCTCGTATTGATCCTGTCTCACCTTCTATTCCGTGTATGAAATATTTAAGGTCTATTTTTTTAATTTGTTTCACTTGAAACATGACTAGTTGATAAGAATTTGATTCATGTAAATAAAAACGAATAGAGAATCTTGCAATGAAAGGACGGTTTGGTGGGAGGAAAATTCGTGGGAACATTTTCTCTCTGCAATTTTTCATTGGTTTCAAAATCTTTCCTCAATAAATCTGCACTGATTATTTTGATTTATTTGCTACATTATTTGTACACAAATAAAACAGTTAATATTTTCTAACTCTTTATTAATTTATTTTTAATTAACTTGTTATTACTTATATAAGTGGACGAAACCTCCTTTTATGTAAATGTCATTATCTTTATTAATAATTAGCTATGTTATCACTTGCTTTTACGTTGAATCAATAATACATATTTTATGACCTAATTACTGCATTCCTAGTCAATTCCAATTATTCAATTACATTGCAGCCAGAATTTCTTTTAATGTAAACGTCTCTTATCTCTTATCAGTCTTTTAGCTACAGTATCAAACTATCTAATGCTTTATTAATTTATTTTTAATTAACTTGAACTATTACTTATATATGTGAATGAAACCTCATTTTATGTAAGTGTCATTATCTTTATTTATAATCAGTTATGCTATTACTTGTTGGAGCAATATAATGTTTAATCAATAATACATATATGACCTAATTACTGTATTTCTAACCAACTTCAATTATTCAATTACATTGCCGTCAAAATTTCTCTACATGTAAACTTTGTATCCACCTTTCAGCTACAGTATCAAACTATCTAATGCTTTATTAAGTTATTTTTAATTAAACTTGAATTATTACTTATATATGTGGATGAAACCTTCTTTTATGTAAATGCCATTATTAGTTATGCTATCATTTGTTGTAACGCTGAATCTATAATACATATTTTGCCATTAGTAGTTATGCTGTCACTTGTTGTAACGCTGAATCAGTAATACATATTTTTATTACCTAATTACTGTAATGCTAATAAACTTCAATTATTCACTTACATTTCAGTCAAAATTTCTCTACATGTAAACGCCTCTCTCTGTATTACCCTTACCTCTCTCTGTCCGCCTTTTAGCCACAGTATCACTTTACAAAACTATTCAGCACTACTTTGTCCATTTTTTTCATTAATGCTTTCTCACGGCTGGAAGTTTTTAGCCAGCTTCACAAGGGCGTAGATTTCCCCGGGCTGCAGGTACTGAATAATACAAGAGAGAAAACTTTCACAAAACTGTCGTACATCATCCTTTCTTTATTTCCACGCTGTCTAACTCTAAAAAACATTAAAAAGAAATGCCAAAGTTTCCCTTTTACTTTTTTGAAGAGCGTTCCTCCTACCAGCGCCTTATCTCCAAGAAATAGGGTAGATTTGTACTCGTGGACAATCAATGGGATACGAATCTTCTAACATATCGACATTTCTCCCCGCTTTTCCTTTTCTGCGATTTACTTATTTTGGGGAGGAATGCAACGCCAAGGAAAAATAATTGAGTGCTCCCCCCACCCTTTTTCAAATTATTCGATTCGAAAAAAAAAAAAAAAGAACGAGTGTAATGTTCCTTGCCTTTGATACGGTTCATTACAAAATACACGAAGAATTCGTAATAGCGTTTCATTGATAAAACAGAGAAATCCGATTTAAACCCTAATAGAATTTTTTAAAGATGTCTCGAAGAACAGACGAATCGGTTACTTAAAACTGGAATTAAAATTGTTCAGATTTGGAACTATTATAAGTTGGTAGTTACCGAATTTTAAACACTAGATTTAATTAGAAAAACTTCTTTGATTTATTTAAAATTTTTTACAAAATATGATAAAAAAGAGAGAAAATAGTATGAGTAGTTGTAAAAAAGAAATCGATTTTAGAAAATTAGAGTTTAAAACACATATTCATACTTTTATAGGTGATAGCGTAAGATTTTAATAACATGTTCGATTACACTTAAATTACTAAACGACTATAAACATTTGGAGACAACATTTGGAGTTTGGTGGGAGCATTCCGGATTTTTCCTCAACTATTTTTCGTTGACCTCAAAATCTTTCTTCGTGTAAGCCTAACTGCTTATTTAGATTTATTTACTGCATTATTTGTACACAAATAAAGCAGTTAATTTTTTCAAATATTTTATTAATTTATTTTTAACTAACTTGAATATAAATACCTATATATGTGGATGAAACCTCCTTTTATGTGAATGTCATTATTTTTATCAATAATTAGCTATGCTATCACTATTTACGCTGAATCAATAACACATATTTTTATCACCTAATTATTGTATTCCTAATCAACTTCAATTTTTCACTTACATTGCAGTCAAGATTTCTCTACATGTAAGGGCCTCTCTCTGTATCAGCCTTTTAGCCACAGTATCACTTTACAAAACTATTCAGCACTACTTTGTCCATTTTTTTCATTAATGCTTTCTCACGGCTGGAAGTTCTTAGCCAGCTTCACAAGGGCGTAGATTTCCCCGGGCTGCAGGTACTGAATAATACAAGAGAGAAAACTTTCACAAAACTGTCGTACATCATCCTTTCTTTATTTCCACGCTGTCTAACTCTAAAAAACATTAAAAAGAAATGCCAAAGTTTCCCTTTTACTTTTTTGAAGAGCGTTCCTCCTACCAGCGCCTTATCTCCAAGAAATAGGGTAGATTTGTACTCGTGGACAATCAATGGGATACGAATCTTCTAACCTATCGACATTTCTCCCCGCTTTTCCTTTTCTGCGATTTACTTATTTTGGGGGAAATGCAACGCCAAGGAAAAATAATTGAGTGCTCCCCCCTTTTTCAAATTATTCGATTCGAAAAAAAAAAAAAAAAAAAAAAAAAAAAGAACGTGTGTAATGTGTTCCTTGCCTTTGATACGGTTCATTACAAAATACACGAAGAATTTGTAATAGCGTTTCATTGATAAAACAGAGAAATCCGATTTAAACCCTAATAGAATTTTTTAAAGATGTCTCGAAGAACAGACGAATCGGTTACTTAAAACTGGAATTAAAATTGTTCAGATTTGGAACTATTATAAGTTGGTAGTTACCGAATTTTAAACACTAGATTTAATTAGAAAAACTTCTTTGATTTATTTAAAATTTTTTACAAAATATGATAAAAAAGAGAGAAAATAGTATGAGTAGTTGTAAAAAAGAAATCGATTTTAGAAAATTAGAGTTTAAAACACATATTCATACTTTTATAGGTGATAGCGTAAGATTTTAATAACATGTTCGATTACACTTACATTACTAAACGACTATAAACTTTTGGAGACAACATTTGGAGTTTGGTGGGAGCTTTCCGGATTTTTCCTCATCTATTTTTCGTTGACCTCAAAATCTCTCTTCGTGTAAGCCTAACTGTTTATTTTGATATATTTACTGCATTATTTGTACACAAATAAAGCAGTTAATTTTTTCATATATTTTATTAATTTATTTTTAACTAACTTGAATATAAATACCTATATATGTGGATGAAACCTCCTTTTATGTGAATGTCATTATTTTTATCAATAATTAGCTATGCTATCACTATTTACGCTGAATCAATAACACATATTTTTATCACATAATTATTGTATTCCTAATCAACTTCAATTTTTCACTTACATTGCAGTCAAGATTTCTCTACATGTAAGGGCCTCTCTCTGTATCAGCCTTTTAGCCACAGTATCACTTTACAAAACTATTCAGCACTACTTTGTCCATTTTTTTCATTAATGCTTTCTCACGGCTGGAAGTTCTTAGCCAGCTTCACAAGGGCGTAGATTTCCCCGGGCAGCAGGTACTGAATAATACAAGAGAGAAAACTTTCACAAAACTGTCGTACATCATCCTTTCTTTATTTCCACGCTGTCTAACTCTAAAAAACATTAAAAAGAAATGCCAAAGTTTCCCTTTTACTTTTTTGAAGAGCGTTCCTCGTACCAGAGCCTTATCTCCAAGAAATAGGGTAGATTTGTACTCGTGGACAATCAATGGGATACGAATCTTCTAACATATCGACATTTCTCCCCGCTTTTCCTTTTCTGCGATTTACTTATTTTGGGGAGGAATGCAACGCCAAGGAAAAATAATTGAGTGCTCTCCCCCCTTTTTCAAATTATTCGATTCGAAAAAAAAAAGAACGAGTGTAATGTTCCTTGCCTTTGATACGGTTCATTACAAAATACACGAAGAATTTGTAATAGCGTTTCATTGATAAAACAGAGAAATCCGATTTAAACCCTAATAGAATTTTTTAAAGATGTCTCGAAGAACAGACGAATCGGTTATTTAAAACTGGAATTAAAATTGTTCAGATTTGGAACTATTATTAGTTGGTAGTTACCAAATTTTAAACACTAGATTGAATTAGAAAAATGTGTTTGATTTATTTTAAATTTTTTCTAAAATATGATCAAGTAGGGAGATAATAATATGAGTAATTGGAAAAAAGAAATAGATTTTAGGAAATTAAAGTTTAAAACACGTATCCATACTTTTACAGGTGATAGTGTAAGATTTTAATAACTTGTTCTATTACACCTGAACTACTAAACGACTATAAATTTTTCAAAATAAAAGTTGTGACAGCAATACGTGCATAACTGTTAGTCAGCTTCCTAACTGCGTTGTTTGCGTAGACAATAACGTTTTGCTTATTTTTCATTGTTACTGTTATTTATACATATCTTGGTGTATACTTTCGTATTACTTGTTACAGTATATAATTTTGTTGCTATATGTAATGACTAAGGCTTTTTTTTATTACAACCAAAAGATTAAAAATAAGTTGTAAAAGATTAAAATTTTTCTTTAGTATTTCATTAAAAAAAGAATTTTTATTAATATAGCACATTTATAAAAGGTTGCAGTTATAATTTCGATGTTATTTTTAGGATAATCAGTAAACAGTGAATTCAATCATTTTAAATTAATTTTCAACTTGGGATTAATTATGTAATATAGAAGAGAAGAAGGATAACATCAATCGAAGAAAATAAGTGAACTTCTACTGTTTTATCTAGTGAGTAGTCAAAAATTCTGAAAACATTCTTGTTAGTAATTTTTTAATAAATGAAATTGCCACTAAATGAAACTATTATTTTTTTTTTTTAAATTACGAATGGAAAATCAGATTTTTGCATCTGACACAATTTTGATATTTTGCTTCTGGTTTTATTATCGCTTGCGTCTATTGCTTCTCTTTTAGATCATTGTTAGATGTTTTGGACTCGAGATTAAATTTGCTTTTAGCATGATTTGTTTATTAGAATTCCGAATTCCATAGAAAAGTTTCCTGGGAGTTTATTATTGATGACGTTCACTAACTTATTTTTTTTTATATAAAAGAGTTAATAAGTTTTTTTTCTGAAGTTGGACAATGTAGGCTTATATGTACTATTTATCATATAAATAAAGAAATAAATGTTGAAATATTTGAGAAACAGTTTGATCTGTTCATATTTATTGATCGGAAGATAAAATTTTATAATTGATTGTATTCTATATATATACCTATGTTGTCATATCAATACTGTAAGATTTATGTTGGAAACATTAATATTTTAGAAGTATCGCTAAGTTTTCTAAGTATCTAATAGTAAATGTGTTTTGAAATACAAATCACAGAATTCAATTAAATTCATAGGTTTAAGTACAACCAGTAATTATAAACTTCGAATATTTAACACATATTTGTCCCTTCAGAGTGCATTATGACTTATTTTAAATGATACTTTACTATTATAATTTAATCAATATTTTACGCTAATTAGAGGTATTTAAAGACGACCGCACTGAAAATTAGCAGATTGACAATTTTAGCATATGACCTTTTCGATTACCTTTTGCATAGTTTTGGAACTGGGGTAACTGGGCAACATTACTGATTACACCACAAGTATTCATGGAATGCCCTTCATTATGAATGATTAGTATACATTTTAATACCTGTGCTACATTCTATTTTAAACACTTAAAAGTATAATCTAATAATCATTCTTCAATTAGTATATATGTGATCTCAGAACTTACTGGGATAAGAATATATCAGTTAAATATTTCGAAAGTTGATATATGCTTTCTGAAATCTCAGGATTATTTTATTACACTGAAATAATTATGACCACTTATTTCAGGTAAAAATATATTTTTAGCATCTACAATTTATAGAATTTAATTTAATAGTTATGTAGAAATATTTAATATATAATTATAAAAATCTAAACCAAAGACACTGGAACAAATAAGGCATAAAAATAGTGTCACACTTTCCATAAAATTCTTGATTTTTTAATAGTGTTTCAGCTTTAAAACTGGAAATAGGCATGGATTCAAGGTTAAATATTTAAATATTATTTTCTTCTTCACCTTAACTACAATTTATAAAATATTGTGCTACAACTTTTTATAGTGGCAAAAAAATATTTTTTGCATTTACAATTTATAGAATTTATTTTAATAATCATGTAGAATTATTTAACATACGGCAAATGAAAATTTAAACCAAAGCCATTGGAGGAAATTAGGTATAAAAATAGTGTCACACTTTCCATAAAATTCCTGAATTTTCAATAATGTTTCAGCTTTCAAATTAGAAATATAAGTGAATTCAAGGTTAAATATTTAAATATGTTTTCTTCTTCACCTAACTACAATTTATAAAATATACTATTAATTTTTATAATGGAGTTATTATGGGAGCAATACGTTCTCAAGAAATGGTAAACTCGGTTGGAAATGTATGCCAATGTTATTAAATTTTCATCTTTCAGTAAAACTTCACTTTTTGAACTGGAGTTTATATTTACTTTGCTTTTACCTTAAAATTGCATGCTTTGTTTTTATATTTTCCTATGTGGTTGGTTAGTTGGTCAGTATTTCTCTTTGTTGGTTCGTGTGAGTAGGATATAGTATATAGGATACATGTCTATAGGATATGTAGGATACATGTCTGTGGGACATGTAGGATATATCAAATATTATTTCATATATGTTATGTTCAAATGTTTTATCAAATGTTATTTATAATATAAAAACAATTTAAAAGTGAAATATGAAGCTTGTATAGGAAATTGAATGCTTTGTTTTTTATATTTTCCATGTGGATGTTTGGTTAGTCTGTTATTATTTCTCTTTGGTGTTCTTCTGAGAAAGGACTTTTCTATATAATATGTAGAATGCATGTCTATAGGATATGTAGGATACATGCCTATAAGATATGTCGGATACATGTCTACATTGCATGTGTTATATATATTTTGTCAAATAGTATTTTTAACATAAAAAACAATTTAAAAATGATATTTGAGGATAGTAACAAAACAAAATCTCAACAATGTTTAAATAAAAAATGAAAACGTGAATAAGCTAAAATATGTGCATGTATAGCAAAGAAATGTATGAGATTTTGCTTGATACGATGGTATGGATTTTGACTGTACTCCAATACGATTTCTGTTTAGTTATCAACAAAACCATTTTGACAAATGCATAAAGCTGATTTGACTATTGGAAAACCATTAGCTTCAAAAAATCTTACAATTGATCTTGCATTGTACATCATTTTTGTGAGATTTGGCTACTTCTAAAAACAAAACTGGATGTTTGCCTAAATTTCATGCTTTTGATAAAAAATAAATAAATAATAATAATAAATAAAAAAAATTAAAAAAAAACAGAACTTTTATATTTCAGTAGTTTTATGACATTTCAACAAAGAGGCATTGCTTTATTGACGTATGAATCTTTTCTTTAAATTATTTTAAATACTTTCTTTGCGCATATCAACAAATTTTCAGATAAATTATAAATATTTTAAAATATCAACAGATTCCTATGTATCCCAGATGGCTCTGAAATAAAGTTTGTTTTATATAGAGATTTTAATTCGATAAATATTTCTATTTTCTAACAGCTATACGTACCAGAATGTGAAATTATTATCTAAAAGTTTGTAACAAAAACACTTATTCTTGGTTCTTTATTTTAATTTGTAATTCATGGAATGGCAAGAGGTTTTCAGTTTCATTTGGCAATTTGCAATTTGGTCTATCTGATCTTCGAAAATTGTTTTAACTAAAAATAATTAGTGGCGCTTATCTTGAAGAGTAAGAAAATTCCAAAAATTTAATAGGTTGAATTGATTTTAACAATTACAAGTATTAATGTAATGACTCGATATTTATTTTAAAGGAAGAATAAAGCTAAATAATTTTTAAAAAAATAAGTTTTTGAATCTACAGTTTTATTGCTTGCTAGATTAATTTTTATCATTTTAAGTTACTTTATATATAATGAAAAATTATATTTATTGTCCTTTATCATCAGTCAAATATCTCATGAAAAATTTTTTTTTTGTTAATTTATATATAATTAATAATTATTTGTAATTAAAAATTATAATAGTTAAATTAATAATTATAATAATTAAATTAATAATTATAATAATTAAATTAATAATTCTAATAATTAAATTAACAATTATAATAATTATTTGTAAATTTATATTTATGTAAATTTATATAAATTACTATTCAGATTTCCATATTCAATTTTTTACATTGTTACATCTAAGAAAAAACATTTCAAACAGAGTATTTAACAGTTTAAACGAGATAGACAAAATTTCAATGAATTTCAAATTTAATTTTTAATGGCATTGATTTTTTTTAAAAAAATAATTAAAAAACGAAGCTTGTATTTGAAAATTAGCCAAATATAAAATTTGTAACTTCAAAAAATTAATTCATATGTAAAATTTAAAATTTTAAAACTATAATTTTATCTATTATTTCGAAAAACTAAACCATTTTTAAAATTAATATTTGATTATACTTCTGGAATTAAATTGGTCAGTATACCAACGATAAAGTATATTTGTCATTGTTAATCAAATATAATTGCTAATCAGTTTTAGTTTTTTGCAAATAATTTTATTACTTACTATGCAGAATTTTGAAATGATATTAATATTACTTATATTTTAATAGAAAAGTCTGTGAAATTAACATTGGCAAAGACGATATCGAATGATGAATTTTAATTTGACGTTAAAAATGTTGTACAAATAATATATAAATTTATTATTTGTATTTTGTTTTTGCAGCACTTTTTCTGTTATAAAAGCAAAAACGAGAATTTGATTCAATAAGAGGGAAATTTAATTAGATCAGCAGACTAATCTTATGAAGCTATGGCCTGCATAAGAATTTATCATTTGAATAGTTTTCATTAAAATTATTTTTACGTTGTTGTAAAAAATAAAACTTTGATGAGCAATTATTAAATTATTTATGAATCGAGCGAAATGCTGACTTTTTATTGATAAGGATAAGGATATATAAGGATACAGATAATGACATATAAGGATAAACATTTGTGCGTGGAATCGATTTCATTTTCATTTGAAAAAAAAAAAAATAAAACTTAACTGTTTTATTACTTCCCCAATTTTGTAAAATTCCAAATATAAGAAAAGCAATTTGGATGTTATTAAAAATACTAATTTTTAATAGTTATATTTTTTATTATTATTTATTATATATTTCTTATAAGTTAAAAAAAACAAAATCAAACTATATCAAATAAATATCTACATATATATATAAATATATATGTGCCCAAATATTCGTATGAGCCACTAAAAAATAGTAATTTTTTTAAATGCTTTATACTTAATTTAGACGCTAGTGAATTCCACAATTCTGTAAAATCACAAATATAAGAAAAGCAATTTGCATGTTATTAAAAATACTATTATTACTTATTAAATATTTCTCATTATATTTCTCATTATTAAATATTTCTCATTTCTAAAGTCAGAAAAACGAAATCAAATTATATCAAAAAAATATCTATCTATCTATATATATATATGTACCCAAATACTCGTATGAGCCACTGAAAAACAGTTTTTTAAATGCTTTATATGCCACAAATGCAATGAGTACGTTATATATTTTTCACTCCTTAATTTAGACGCTTGGTCGTGCAACTGAATTCCGCAATTCTGTAGAATCCCAAACATAAGAAAAGCAATTTGGATGTTATCAAATTAAAATCAAACTATATCGATAACAAAATCAAATTACATCAAATAAATTTCTATACTTATATATGCACCAAAATATTAATATGAGCCACTAAAAAAAAAAAAAAAAAAAAAAAAAATTTAAATGCTTTATATACCACAAATACAATGACTATGCTCTATATCTTTCAGTCCTTAATTTAGACGCTTGTCCGTGCAACTGAACTGACAACCATTTCATCTAATTCTGGAATTCTTTGTGAAGTCTGTGAGATAAAGAGATTCCTGTTCGATTTTCATCACTCTTGAAGATCCGACGTTCTCATTAATCAAGCAGCTGCTGTAGTCTGATACGGCTGCAATTATTCAGCTGCAGCGAAGTCAGTTGCACTACTGCTCGAGATTAATCCTGGAAGCATATCAAAGTGAATAAAAGAATCGTCGCTGCCAGCTGCTGCATGTCATCAAAAGATTACAGGGAAGTGGATTTCAATTGAGAAAATACCTGATGTAATCAGAAAATTCTGTCCAGATATAAAGACAAACCTTTCTCACTCAAAACTGATTATTCTTTACCTTTAAATTTTATTTTTTGTTCATTTCTATTCGGAATGCTATTTCTATCGAATTTCAAGGGGTTTAGGAAGTTCAAGATTATTTTATATAGAATTTTATTGCCAGTTTTTTGTAAGCACTCACGATAAGCTTAAAAAAAAATATATATTTTTATATATTAACATGTGACTTCAATAAAAAAACCAAATATATTTTAATATTTTTTTTCAGTATCTAAAATGTAGAATACTTATTAAATTAACAGTTAAGGCTATAAACTATCACAGATCATAATCTAATCGTAATGCTAGCATCTAAATTATAACACCAAAATAACGTAAACTGATCGTCAAACAATTATCAAAAATATAATTTTTTTAATATTTTCCCTTAAACTTTTAAACGTAGAACAGAAAAGAATAAAAGATCATGACACATTTCAATTAACAGTATCTAACATGTAACTGTTATAATATCTAAGTTAACAATATCTATATCTTTTATTACTGAATTTAGACGCTTTTTCGTGCAACTGAATTCCATAATTCTGTAAAATCACAAATATAAGAAAAGCAATTTGGATGTTATTAAAAAAACGATTTTTTAATAGTTAATTTTTTCATTATTATGTATATATCCAAATACTCGTAAGAGCCACTGAAAAAGAGTAATTTTTTTAAATGCTTTATATACCATAAATACAATGACTATGCTCTATATCTTTCACTCCTCAATTTAGACGCTTGTCCGTGCAACTGAACTGACAACCATTTCATCTAATTCTGGAATTCTTTGTGAAGTCTGTGAGATAAAGAGATTCCTGTTCGATTTTCATCACTCTTGAAGATCCGACGTTCTCATTAATCAAGCAGCTGCTGTAGTCTGATACGGCTGCAATTATTCAGCTGCAGGGAAGTCAGTTGCACTACTGCTCGAGATTAATCCTGGAAGCATATCAAAGTGAATAAAAGAATCGTCGCTGCCAGCTGCTGCATGTCATCAAAAGATTACAGGGAAGTGGATTTCA